>BPTQ01000005.1:5163092-5505234 GCA_019973895.1 Chrysanthemum seticuspe | reverse complement strand
TGACAACCCTATGTTGCAATTCAATAGTTGGATACGTTATGCTATTACGCGTAACGTTCAAGAGATTGATTTAAGGATAACGGACTTCTGTAAGTATCAATCCTGTGACGATGAGTTGTTTTTCAACAATTCATGTCTTACAAGTATGAAAGTTTCGCGTTGTGCATTTAGTCCTCCTAATGGTGCTATTCGTTGGGATAAACTTAAGTTTCTGTGTATTGACGAAGGGAAATTAGATGAAGATTTAATAGGAAAAATAATATCCGGAAGTCCTTGTTTGGAAACTTTGGAGCTGAATGATTGCGATCTTGTTGGGCGTATCCCGAAGTCCTTGTTTGGAAACTTTGGAGTACTTGAACATTTGTCATCCGATTTGGAAACTCTCGAAAGGTTTAGCTATGATGATGAGTTGTTTTTGAAAAATTCATATTCTATGAGTATGAAACTTTCGTGTTGTGTATTTAATCCTCCTAATGGTGCTATTCAGTGGGATAAACTTAAGTTTCTATGTATTGACAAAGGGGAATTAGATGAAGATTCAATCGGAGATATATTATCCGGAATTCCTTTTTTGGAAACTTTGCAGCTGAATTATTGTTGTGGTTTTAGCCGGATTGATGTTAGTTCAAAGAGTGTTAAGAACTTGGTGCTCTCTGGTTACGGCTATAGGTATCCTGAGGTGGATGACTATATAGATACACTAGATATCAATGCTCCTTATATATTGTCACTAACAATAACTGGAAAGATGTATTTGGAGGAGTTTTTGTTGGAAGATGTGTCTTCTTTAGTCAAAGCTGACTTGAATTACCTGGGAAGCCACAAATTTGCGGGATATATTGAACGAGATCGAGATGATATAGAAGAAGATTTGCTTCGAGGTCTTTTATCAAGCCTTGGCCATGTCAACGAGATTGCACTTGGGGATTATAATTGTTTAGATGTAATGTTTTTCTTTTCTTTCCAGTTGGGTTTGTTTGTGTGTGTGTTTTTTGTGAAGGGGTGTGATTCATAGTTTTAATATCCGTTTTCCCTGATTATAATTAGTTTATATTATTGCACTGCTTTAATAATGTTATCTTTCCATTGGCAGGCTCTCTCTCGTTTGGAAGCTACTGGTTTCAAGTTTCGTAAGGGTTCAGATCGACGTGGTAGATATCCCCACAGCTACAGAGTTTTTCATTAATTCATAAGTGATGAATCCGCAGTGGATAGTTTTAAGCAAGTTTAGCGAGAGGAAGTTTGTAGCCGATGCTTTTGTGTGTTTATTATTGACTTGGCTAATAAAGATATTCTGCCTTAGTGAAGAATGCAGTGAATTTTATATGTTAACAGATGGTTTATTTTGTTTTATCACATTCTATAAATGGTCTTTAATTTTCGATGTAAATGGTCTTGCATTGTAACTGTTAAATCAATTAAGTTACTAATATATGCTCTCGTTAGATATCATGTTGTTTGTGTGGCTGAATTCATCAGGAACAGAATGCTCACATCTGCTGTTTTCTGGCCCTGCAACTGCTATGTAATACGGCTAACAAACATAACTTTTATCACAGTGGCCGTTTGAAGTTGAGTAAGTAAGGCTCTTCAAGTGGTATTTAATGTGTTTTGTGATACAAGTTATCTGCAGTATGGATCATGTGATGACTACACCTTTCTTATGTTGGCTTTAGCCATGCTCTCATCATTTTTCATTTTTTTTGTTATCTCTATTACATTAGATAGTTAACGTTGTATGATACGTATTTTCACTCTTGTTATCGAAAACATAACGTTATTTATACTCATTCTAATAATACTTCACTTTATTAATAATGAAGGCAACAGATATTTATAAAATCAGGACAAAAAAGTGTAAGCAGGTCAACCCAGCCCGACGTTGTGTTGATCTAAAGCACATTTTTATCCAAAAGTCTTCAGCCAAAAATACTTTGTATTTTTAATGCAAAAATCATTAATGTGTTGTTTGGGCTGAACTAATTAACTGTTTTGATGCACAATATTTGTTCTTGGCCAATAATAAGTAATACTTAGACCTAAGGGCATCAAAAACGTCATTTATAAAAAGCCGGTGATAGGGATTACCTCTCCTATTCACAAGAGTCTCGACAACTTGTACCACATCTCATCCAGGAGCATACAAGCAAAGCTTTATTGCGTTTGGAGCTTTCAGCAGAATGCATATGATGTAATGCAATATCTTATACTATCATTTTATCTAATTGAACCTGTGCGTAGTCCAAGTAAGCAATCTTTACTGTTTTCGAATGCCATGCTCTACAAATCAATCAAATAGGATGGAAAACATGGTAATTAGTAGACAACAAACTAAATATATGTAGACATTTCGAAGATATCATTGAATAGAGCTTTTTTGGAGTTGAAATAGACATATCCAACGAGTTATTATGCCATTACTGCTAATAGAGGAAGGGGCACGAAATGCACTTAAATTGCCTTGACCATGATACTTCATATTTACACAACAATGTATCATAAAAATGACATAAGAATACTACCTTTTAGTGGAAAATCCTGAATGATTAAATGTTTTATTACAGTCAGAGTGGTGATTATTAACACGCAGCAGGCCTACCATCTTTCCTCGGATCACTTATAGCAGTAAGCATCCCTTTCAAAACTTGTTTATGATTGTAAGACACTCTTCTGTTCTGAATCGGTTTCTTTAGTGTTTGAACTATTAGTTGACTTACTGCTCCACCGGATTTTGACTGCAATACATGACCCTTTTCTCTTAAAAAATTCTTTCGGTCATCTGAAAGCTCAATATGATCACCATCAATCACTGTCCAGTTTTCATAGTATACCACATTCGGTATCAACTGCATATAAGGAGACGAATGAGAATGTCTCAAATAGAGATGGCATTTTTTGACCCACATATTTATGAATGGGTCGAAAAGGGTTCTATTTTTCCTGTAGCGTGTCAAATGGGTGAATCCTAAAAGTTAGCTAGTAGACGACGGGCAAAATAGGCACGAACAGGTCCAAATCATCTAAAATGATTTTTTAGACATAAAACTCCCTAAATCACATTATTCCAAAATTTGCTTTTTGGTATAAAAACTGAGTGATCAGCATTGGCTTTGGCGATCCCATCCTCATATATGGGTGACTTTCTGCGTTTAGAAAACAATAGAGAAAAAGAAAACACCTTGTGGTATACTCGTGGAGATTGAACAGCGTCTAAAGGCTCCATTCCTAGAATGAAGTGGTTAAGGAAGACTTGTATTACTGCTGGAATTATGTACACTCCACCACTCCCTCCGATCACCCCAACCAGTTGATCGCCCTGTCAAAAAGAAATCGAGAGTCAAAGTTCAAATTTTTTAGAACCAGCGTAGCAGTCTTTAAAACTTGAGAATAATAGAAATAATGTAACTTTTAGTAGCACCTAATATTCCATAGTTCTTGTGCTTTATACTTCTTTCGAAGACGACAACTAGTAATTGTGAATATAAGATACCAAAAATTTGTGGGTGACTTTCGATGTCATATTTACCTTGACAACGATGACAGGAGTCATGGAAGACAGTGGTCTCTTGTTTGGACTTATAAAATTTGTAGGGGAGGGAGGAAGGCTGTCGGGGGATATTTCTGTAGGTGCCGAGAAGTCACCCATTTCGTTATTTAGCACAATTCCTGTCAAGGGAGACAAAATACTGTGAGCAAGTAATCTCGATCTACTGCTCCATTTCACAAGACAAGAAACATGAAGGACCAAAGTTGCATATTACATACTTAATAACCGAATAGCAGTTATTATAGTTTTTACAGTTATTTTACAGAACCAACATGTCTGTTGGAGACACCTTTTAGAAACCTATATATAGATGATACATGTACAGAATTTCGGCAGAAAACATATTGACAAGTTATTCATTATATTGCAATTTCGTTATATTGTTTTACTCATATTGGGACCAACATTTGGCATCAAGAGCCTTGTCCATACACTCGTTACATCGATACAACCATCATCCTAAACACAAAAATCCGAACCAGAAAACAGAAACAAGTTCTGTTGGTTAACGAGAGTACAAAACAAAAAAACCATATCTTGATCGAAGAAGAAGGAACCAGAAAAAGACGCGCTGAAACTTTTGTTTCAGGAAGAAGAAGAAAAGACGCAACGTATTATCATTACATACGCTGCCTGGATAACTTGATAACGCAAGGAAAGTAGTGCACGACCGTACTTGTGTAGAAATTGCATTCGACAAGCCACCAAATTGTGGTGACTTGGTATTTTTTCTGTTGGTTTGATACTAAACGCAACAAGAAACAGTTTTTTGATTCGAAAGTTTGTTGGCTTTCAATCATACAACGAGACACTTTTTTGTCGAGACCAAAAAAGGAGAGAAGAAAGACGTACGTGAAGAGAAAAGAGAACGTTGCTTGAGAAGAAAAGAAGGGTACCGAACCAGAAAACAATCATTTGTTTTTGGAGAAACGCTCGCAATACAAAGAGGGACAACAATAGGAGCATCCTGATCATTTGCTCGCAAGGATACCGTTGGTAGTTCTGTAGGTTGTTGTAGATACGGTGTGGAATAAAGAAGGAGTATTGTTTGAACGCGGACAAGCAACGAAGGCAACAAGGACATCACTTGTTGACATACTACCGTCGAGTAGTAGAACAAGACAAGCAACTCGCTTGGTCTTTTTGGAAGAAATTACCGAGACTAATTTCTGAAACGTTTTGTGTCTATTCGAAACTTGGAAATAAAGAAGCAAGTCGACACAAAATCCGAGACTTGGAGATAAAGGAAGCAAGTCAACAAAAGAAAGGACAACGTGATACAAGGGAAAGAAAAACACGGTTGGTATATTCTAGTACCGACAAGAAGGGAATACGCAAGTGACAAAAACAGGTCACACGAAAAATCTTAAACTTTTGGATTTTCTTTCATAGTTATAGTATAGATACTTAGTTTATACTATTAGAAATCCATAGTTTCATATTAGGATTCCCGGATAACTATTTCTGTTCCCGTAGTATTAAGTGATACTACTAGTTAGAAATCCCTATACGAAGTAGAAAGTGAAGATCATAAGCACTATCAAAATGCCCGGTGACGACGCAAGTGGCAGTAACACTGCACCAAAACCCGTAACCCCTATGACACAATATCAATGCCCAAAACTCAAAATCACAAACTACACAGTTTGGACTATACAAATTAAGGTGATACTAGAAGCACAAGGATTATGGGAAACAATAGAACCTAAGGCCGATACACAATTAGATGTTAAGAAGGATAAGGCAACAACCGCCTTCTTATATCAAGCGTTAACCGAAGATGTGATCTTACAAGTAGCAAGTTGCAAAACAGCAAAAGAATTATGGGATTCATTGAAAAAGAGACACGTTGGAGAAGAAAAAGTGCAACAAGCACGATTACAATCATTGATGATTGGATTTCAGACTCTTCAAATGAAGGAGGATGAAACGGTAGATGTATTTACAGCCAAATTGAACGGCTACGCCACGAAGGCAAAAGAATTAGGAAAAGAGTTGGATGAATCACTTTTAGTTCGAAAACTATTAGACTCCACACCAGATAGATTCATTCAAATAGTAGCATCCATAGAACAGACGAATGATCTCGATGACATTACGCTAGATGAGATCACAGGAAAACTTAAGGCATTCGAGGAGAGAATAAAACTCCGAAAGGGAGGACAAGTAGATAGCCAGGACAACTTATTATTCGCACAAGGCGAACATTCTAGAAATAAGAAACGATTTACAAAATATAGAGGTAGATCAAACTATCCACGTGGAAACTGGCAGAATAAGGGAAATAGAAACAACTCGAATGGAGGAAACTCATCCCACTCATATAAGTCAAACAATGGAAAACAAGGATGGGATAAGAGCAAAATCACATGCTATAATTGTGGAAAACTCGGACACTACAAAAAGGATTGTAGAAGTCCACCAACAACTCAAGAACAATCAAACCTTATCTTAGAAGACGATGAACCATCATTACTAATGGCTACACACGAAACTGAAGAAATCTTGTTAAATGAAGAACAAGTACAACCCCGAAAATATGCTACGACAGATGCTAGCATATGGTACTTAGACAATGGTGCAAGCAACCATATGTCAGGCACTAAAGGCCATTTTAAAGATATTGACGAAAACATCACTGGACGTGTTCGTTTTGGAGATGGATCGTATGTAGAGATAAAAGGTAGAGGTTCAATACTATTAGGATGTAGAAACTTACAACAGAAGATGATCTCGGATGTTTACTACATACCAAACCTCAAGAGCAACATACTTAGTCTAGGACAACTTACCGAAATAGGTTGCAAGATCATTATGGATGGAAATTTACTGACTTTGTATGATAAGAACAAGAAGTTGTTGATGAAAGTAGAACGATCTAAGAATCGACTTTACAGTATTAGATTGCATATAGTAGCACCTATATGTCTTTTAGCAAACGTAGATGACCAAGCATGGTTATGGCATGCTAGATTAGGTCACCTGAACTTTGATGCAATAGACAAAATGACAAGAAAAGGTTTAGTGGATGGAATACCAAGAATAAAGCATGCAGGACAAATCTGTGATGCATGTTTATTAGGAAAACACATTAGAACACCATTTCCAAACCAAGCTAAATTCAGATCAAAGAACCCGTTAGACTTAGTATATGGAGATCTTTGTGGTCCCATAAGTCCAACAACACACTCCGGAAAGAAGCTCATCTTCTTATTAGTCGATGACTGCACACGATTTATGTGGGCTTACTTTCTAAACTCGAAAGATCAAGCGTTTAGCACATTCAAGGAATTTAGACACCAGATCGAATCAAAGTTGAAGTCGAAAATAAAGATGCTAAGAACTGATAGAGGAGGTGAATTTACATCACATGAATTCACCAAGTACTGTAAGGAAAATGGAATTGAGAGACAATTGACAGCACCATACTCACCGCAGCAGAATGGTGTAGTAGAGAGGAGAAATAGAACAGTGTTATCAACGACTAGGAGTATGATGAAAGCAATGAAGTTACCCTTAACTTTTTGGGCGGAAGCAGTAAGGCACGCCATTTACATACTCAACAGGGTACCGACGAAAGCCCTGAAAGACAAAACACCATATGAAGCCCTCTACAAAAGAAAACCAAACTTAGAATACCTAAGAATATTCGGATGCACAGCTTATGCTAAGGTTACGATACCTCACTTGAAGAAGTTAGATGATAGAAGCATTCCAATGATTTACTTAGGAGTTGAAGAAGGATCAAAAGCATGTAGACTATATGATCCAGTAGGAAAGAAGAAACATGTTAGTAGGGATGTAAAGTTTATGGAAACGAAACCGTGGGATTGGAATAATAATGAAGAGGATACGAATACTGAAGATACGTTTTGGACTACCTTTGTAATAGATGGAGTTGACTATGATAATCCTACACCAGTCAACATAGAAAACACTGACAACACGTATCAAGAACAAGAACCGATACCAGATCCACCCTCACCAATCACACCACCATCATATACTTTCAACCCTAACTCAGATGAAGAAAGAGCTACTATAAGTTCATTAGAGAGCTCAGATCCTAGATTTGATCATAGACCTATACAAGGTTTAAAGGATATTACGGAAATCTACCAAACTGCACGTGAAGTAGAAGCACCGAGCTTATTCTTTACAGAAGAAGAACCCCGTAATTACAAGGAAGCATCAAAAGATGAGAAGTGGATTGAGGCCATGGAAATTGAATTAGATTCAATCAACAAAAATAACACATGGACCCTTACCACATTGCCCGAAAACCAAAAGGCAATAGGACTCAAATGGGTTTATAAAACCAAAAGAGATGCACAAGGAAGGATCATAAAGTATAAAGCAAGATTAGTAGCAAAAGGTTATGTACAAGAACAGGGAATAAACTTCGATGAAGTGTTTGCGCCAGTTGCTAGGATAGAAACAGTTCGATTGATATTAGCGCTAGCAGCATATAACGGATGGCAAGTACACCACTTAGATGTAAAATCAGCATTCTTACATGGAGAATTGAAAGAGGAAGTCTATGTCACACAACCTGAAGGTTTCATTCAGCAAGGAAACCTAGGAAAAGTATACAGGCTAACTAAAGCTTTGTATGGCTTAAGACAAGCACCGAGAGCTTGGAACGTGAAGCTTGACCAAACATTAAAGTCATTAGACTTTAAGAAATGTAATCTCGAACAAGCGATCTACACAAAGAGAAGCAAGACTTCTACACTTATCATTGGAGTATACGTAGATGATTTGATAATCACAGGCACTCCAAAGAAAGAAGTAGATTTGTTCAAATCCCAGATGAAAAATAAATTTGAAATGAGCGACTTAGGATTGCTAGCATATTACCTTGGGATAGAAGTTACACAGACAGGAGGAGAGATTACAATCAAGCAAACTGGATACATTAACAAGATCTTGAAAGAAACAACCATGACGGACAGTAATGACACGAAGACACCAATGGACCCCGGCACTAAGTTGGTCAAGGCGGAAGATGGAAACCCAGTTGACGCAACTTATTACCGAAGCTTAATTGGAAGTCTCAGATACTTACTGCATACAAGACCAGATCTTAGTTATTCAGTCGGACTACTTAGCAGATTTATGCAAGACCCAAAGGATCATCACCTGAAGGCAGTGAAACAAGTAATCCGATACATCAAAGGAACGAAAGACCATGGAGTAATATACAAGAAAGACGGAGGCTGCAAGATTACAGGATACAGCGACAGTAGTTATGGAGTTAACACAGATCAAGGAAAAGGAACTACTGGAATAGTATTTTACTTTGGAGAGTCACCTATCACTTGGTGTACTCAGAAGCAACCGACAGTAGCGCTCTCATCATGTGAATCAGAATTCATGGCGGCTACAGCAGCAGCATGTCAAGCCTTATGGCTAAAACGATTACTCAGTGAATTAACTGGATTAGAAGAAAAGAAGATAACGCTCAGAGTTGACAATATATCAGCTATACAACTCGTAAAGAACCCAGTATTTCAGGGAAGAAGCAAGCATATAGACATTCGCTATCATTTCATACGGGAATGTGTAGAGAATGGTCATATCAAAGTAGAACACGTAAGTGGAGAACTTCAAAGAGCAGATATTCTAACTAAAGCATTACCAAGACTCAAGTTCGTGACTATGCGACAAATGCTCGGAGTTCAAGACTTAGGACGAAGCAACGATCAAGATTAAGGAGGAGAATGTGAGCAAGTAATCTCGATCTACTGCTCCATTTCACAAGACAAGAAACATGAAGGACCAAAGTTGCATATTACATACTTAATAACCGAATAGCAGTTATTATAGTTTTTACAGTTATTTTACAGAACCAACATGTCTGTTGGAGACACCTTTTAGAAACCTATATATAGATGATACATGTACAGAATTTCGGCAGAAAACATATTGACAAGTTATTCATTATATTGCAATTTCGTTATATTGTTTTACTCATATTGGGACCAACAAATACCGCCACCAAATGGATAGTTAACAGTGGTCGTCATTGATACAGCATTTCTATCTGCATCTACTATGCAAAAATGACTGGTACCGTGATCTTCAATCTGACTCCACCTAGTATATGCACAATTCGATAAACATTTCTAGTTTTTAGCTTAAACAGACTAATAGGTAAATAAGCAATGAATGAGAGTAAACGTAAACTTTATTATGTACCCGGGCATGTAATAATCAGAAGGAAAAGTGGTGTTGTCGAGAATTCGTTGTTGGATTTTCTTTGCGAATGAAGGGGAAAGCATTTCTGATGCAGTCTTACTTATATCGACAAAATCAGGGTCACCCAAATTCATGCGAAGTGCAAACATATGTTTTAATGCTTCGATGAATCGGTGTAAACCTATTGGTCCTTTTGCATCATGTGTGTTCTCGTAACTATTTAAGATATTTAATACCAAAGCTAGTCCAAGTGTACCACTTGACGGGGGTGGCATTCCAAATATTGTGAACCCCATCGTGTTCACTTCAACTGCATCGGTAACTTTCACCTCATAGTTCCTAAGATCCTCCATTGTCAACATCCCACCTGCAGACCGAACATCCTTAATCAACTTTTCTCCTATAGTCCCTTTGTAAAAAGCTTCGGGACCTTCTTCTGCTATAGCTTCTAAGCTCAAACCAAGTTCATAGTTATAGCACGTTTCACCTGCCTGTAAAATATTTCCATTTGGAGCAAACACTCTTTGTAGCCCCGGGTCTTTTTTTATCTTAGCGGCAGAGCTCAATAGTGAACTGGCAAGATAAGGAGCTACCATAAACCCATCTTTGGCTAGACTAATAGCTGGCTGGAATAAAGTCTTCCATGGCATTCGACCGTGTTGTAACCAAGCTTTGTAAAGACCGGCTATCTCGCCTGGAACACCCATCGATAGTGCTCCAGAATATTTGTCGTCAAGATTATTTTGGTACATATTCTGTGTAACAATGAAAATAAAAATTACAAAAGATGTCATCAAGACATTTCACAAGTAGTTTATTTTTATGTTTGGTACATGCTTAACCAGGAATATGTTGCATGTATATATATGCTTTAACGTTGTATTCACCTCTTTTATTAAACTATGTTGTTTCGACAAAACGGAAAGACTTACAAAAGTACCTGTGAAGCAGCCGAGGGAGCGGTTTCCCTGAAATCAAATGCTTGTGTTTGTGACGTATCTGCTGATCGAACGACCATAAACCCTCCCCCTCCAATACCATTAGCCATCGTATTCACAATGCCCTCACATAAAGCAACTGAAACCGCAGCATCCACAGCATGACCACTGGCTCTAAGAACCGATGCACCAATCTCTGAACAACGCGCATCATCGGCTGCAACCACTGCTTTAAATGACTCGACTGCATCACTTGGTTGTACCTTATTGTTTACTTTATGTGACTTTGAGGCATCATCTACTTGTATACTTTTGATAAGGTCCCAACCACTTAATGCCAGCTCACGTAACTTGCTTCCTGTTGTAAGATAGATAACTGAAAAGGACATTTTGTATCACTTTCAATCAACTTACAACTACTAGTCATGTCCATGTGGGACAAGTTATCCACACCCTCTCATAGAGAGGGTATCCAATGATTGAGTGCATCGCGGGTTTGTACGGTGTGCATCACGGGTTATACGGTTTGACCAAAAACTATGATGTGACAACATAGGGAGGGTATCTATATCACATCCCATTTCTATTAACATACCATTAACTTCTTAGCCATTCATAACAACCTATTCATGTTTTTTACCTTTTTTTTTTTTTTTTTTTTTTTTTTTTTTGCTTTTCTGAATTTTTTAAAATAGAATTAAAAACAGTTAATGAGTTGCTTATTTCATATTACTCATCTTAATCTTAACTACGTATAAAAGCAAAATGGTCAAAGTTAAAAATATTGAAATGTTGAAAATTTTAAAATGGTCAAAGGTGAGATAAAAAGGATTAAATAAGGCTCGAATGCTAATTTAACATTTGACTCATTATACACGAACACATTAATTACATTGATAACCCCAATGTCGGACTTTTTTCACGTTCTAATAACGAAAGGCGTAAACTATTTTTGAATGTCTGACTTTTTTTTCAGGATCTAATAAAGGAAATCACGCTGTAACCAGTAGTAAACACGGAAACAAAGCGGAAACATGGATCTAGCCGCATCTCACCGGTTTCAGTATGTTTTTTGGCGGTGTTTTAACCAGATCTATCCTTTGAGGTGGTTGGGTTTGTTGGTTGGTTTGTTGCATGTTTGGTAGTCTTGATTCATTAAAATCTACATTGCTTTTTTTTCCTCTCATGATCCATCCGAATTTTTAACGCTTATGGTGAAGTTGAAAAGTGTTTTTTGGTGCTCTAGATTTGTTTTTTTAGATTGCTGCCATTTTTGTTTTTTGGTTTGTTTTTGGCTTTTGCATTTAGTTTCGGCATGGTGCTTTTTGGTTAAGCTTGTTGTGGCTGTGATTTGTTATTTGTGTATGTCATTAAAGCAAATGGTATGTTAGGAGGCTGATAGTTTTTATTAGTTATTGAAAGTTTTTGTGTTGTTCTTTTAGATTCGAGTGATTCAAGTGTCTTTATTTTGGCCAATGATACTTGTATCTTAGGGCAGTTTATTTTAAATATATGGATGAAGGGGGTTCCGGTAAATGAGCTCCGTTGTTTGGTACTTGTGGATTCAAATTGGCGATGATAAATGTAGAAATCATTTCATAATAACAGTATACAGATTTTGCTTGGCTGGTAAAAAATGGAAGGATGGTGAAAGTTAAGATCCTCTCAACTTCATAACCCTATTTTTTTTCGAAAAGCGAACATTAGTATTACTTCGCAACCAAAATTTTCGTACGTGACATAATCTTTTGTTGTTAAACAAACTCAGCCTTTCCTCCCTAAAGGATTATTTGAATTTATTTGATGAAAATATTATATTCTTGATTGTTTTGAATATTTTGAGCCAATTATGAATTATTAAGGCATATGATATCAAGGCGGAAACGATTACGAGAAGGTAACTAAAATGAAATTTTTTGAGTTACAGGGAATTGTGAATCAGGTCTATCGGGTTTGGGTCAATCGGGTTGCGGGTTTTCGGGTTGGGTCTATCGGGTTACATGCTTATCTCAATATGCAATTTACCTAATTTATTAACATACTATTTTGCATGACATTAACTTCAAAATTGGAACAACATGACACTAAGTTTTATTTTGGCCAACATGATACAATGGCAGTAGGCTAAACATTAACTTCAACAATCGACCCACATGCTAAATTGCTAATAATTCGTAGCCTCCAATGACAGTAAGCATTTGGCGCTAAAACAAAGTAATTCTAGAGTAGCTTGTCAATTAAATCCAAAATGCATCTAACATATTAATTATATTATATATTATATATATATACTAAAACCCATTGCATGGGTGACCCAAAGTAAGTGATTTAGTATCTTAATCTTAATTTCTATTGGTTCCTGAAATGTGATTAGTGATATTTTGCATAGTTGGCATCATATAATTGGCCAAGAAAGTTAATAGCACATGACTCCATGAACAGTACACAAACTGTTTTCATATCTAATTAGACAAGTGGCCAACAAAGTTATTTCTACAACAATGTAAAGTAAGTGGCCAACAATACAAGTGTTACCCACTATGCCATTATTTATTTGTTCCAGATACATCCATCATCAAACCCATATTCCACATTCATCTATTATCCCACGTTCCTCATCAAACCCATATAGAAAACCAAAAAAATCTTCAGGTTCATCCGTTGTCAATATCCGTTGTGCACAACCATCTTCGAAAATATGTGTCCATAAAAACGCAGAATCGTTGAGTTTAATTTACGGATCCACTGCTGGGAAAAAAAATTAAAATCGATTCATTCATGGCCCAAAAAAAGGTGATTTAACAGTGGTGATTTTGTGGAGATGGTGCAATGTTTGTGTCCTTTTATGGTTTTATTGGCTTGCTTGATTTGAACATGATTATTTTTTCTTTTGGTTTGTTATATGAGAATGATGATGTCGGTGTCTGTAAGAGGTTGTTGGTCTCGGCATGTTCGATTGATGCTACAATCGTTTCTGTCATGGCGGGGCAACTTATTATATTTGTAGCCGTGGGGAATGTAGCCTCTTTGTTCATAGCGTGGATTGATGACAAAGGATCATAAGGTATGTTGTGTTTATGTAAGTATTTGATTTAATCTTTCATATTACTTTAATATTTTCTTATTTTCTTAATCTTTGTAAGTGGATTCATATTATTGCTATTCTATTCTGCTCTTGGGGCTATCATTCCTCTAATAGGTTTTAATGAAGGAGAACATATACTTATTGATTATGAAGTTGAGGTTAAAGTGAGAGATTAAGCTGGTGTTGAGGTCCTTCAGAATCATGATTCGAAGAAAAAGGAGACATTGCAAGTCACGGTCAATGGATAATTGATTGTATACATTGGCTTCTCATTGCCTTTAGAATATACAAACTGAACTTTTTGGTGAGACCCAAAGTATGACCAAATCTGAAGGAAATGTATACAAGCACAATCATCTGTTTTACTGTGTTATTTTCTTTATAGAAAATTGCTCACATTTTCATAATGTATAATGTTTTTGTAGGTGCCAGCTCAACCTCAAGCATGTTTCACCAAGACTGATACCCGTGATAGACATGGCATGCTACCCCACATGTACAGAAGCGGTCTTGGGATGATGGTGGAGATAATCGGGACTTTAACCAGTTCGATAACAGGCAAGAACCAAACTCACAGTATGGTATCACAAATGCTGTATGCATCGATAAAATATCCCCGCAGCAACGCGCGGGCAAACCTGCTCGTTTAATAACCAAACAGAAAGCATTTTTCTTCATATATATTGAGCCTAAAATGCAAAATTAACTTAAAAGCCTTTATGTGTTATCGGATTGAACTTAAAAGTTAAATAGACATTAATGGGCACATATTTTTTTATAATTAGAAATCATTAGAATTGTTTTTAAAGAAAAACTTATAGATATAATATATTTAATTTTTTAAATATGAATGAGATGTTATATTTTAGGAATTTATTTCGTCGTTTTGGGTCTTTTTTTAAAACGATTCGTATAACATGTGGCCGTTTGGCCAGTGCCCATTTAGCCCGTGCATGTTTAAGCATGTGCCTGTTCGGGCTCGTGCCCATTTAGCCTGTAGCTCGTGCCCGCCCGAACCGCCCATTTTGCCACCTCTAGGTTGACCCGATAAACCTGATAAACATAGTTGGACCCTGAATGAACTCGACCATATAAGGTTTTATCAGGTTCGGGTCGATTTCGGATGGTATCAGCTCAACCCATTTAACACCCCTAATTGTGATGATGTATGTGACAATACTTTAGTATTTGACTAAGTTCAAAGTAATTTGCATCTGTTGGTATACGAGAAGATATCATGGCCTTGGTTTTTTTAAATTTTAAAAACCGGTTTATTTGTGTTTACTATTTTGGTATCTATTTGGATTTGTGTATAACGAGTATGAAGGATATGTTTTTAAGGAATTATAAGTTTTTTTTGTTCTCAAAGCTAATGACCATTGTCGGTTGAATTTGTTATTTGAGTTATTACTGTTTGTTTGTTCAAATTTGTGTTTTGGTAAGGTATGATTTTGATTCCTAGAATTAGCCGTGATGATGCTTAATTTCTCTTGCTCTATCTGAAAAATACATGTTTCTTTTTAAACTAAAAAGAACACAATTCTTTGTGCCTTAGCTTTGCAAATGACCA
Source organism: Chrysanthemum seticuspe (assembly GCA_019973895.1). Classification (NCBI taxonomy): domain Eukaryota; kingdom Viridiplantae; phylum Streptophyta; class Magnoliopsida; order Asterales; family Asteraceae; genus Chrysanthemum; species Chrysanthemum seticuspe. The sequence goes on along the minus strand of BPTQ01000005.1, from coordinate 5,489,893 downwards.
TCAATTAAGCTCAGGGCCAAACAATTCCAAATGTGAGTGTGTATTCGCCCGATTATGTTTTCACGCATGGCCAGCTTTATGTTACGTTGTCTAGAGGGATATCACGTAGAACTACAAAGGTATTAGTGGATCCAGTCAAATATTCGGTCAAGGAGGAGTCTACACCTCAAATGTCGTGTACCAAAAAAATTTACGCGACGAGTAACGTGCATTGTTAGTTATTATCTCATAATTGATGTAATGTTTTATTTAAAGTTTCACTAAATTCTTTTATATTTTCTTTAATACATGTTAAGAATTTTGACTTGAGTTGAATTATCGTATGTTACAATTGTTTATCATTACATTTTGATCTTTTCACATTTTATTTTGAAGGTTGCACAAAACACTTACCACAATATCGCATATCGCTAATTGTCTGCCGCTAGGCGCGGGTACTCGCCTAATTTAATATTACGTTAAAAATTGGTTTTTACTTTCATATTCAGCGTAAAATCTTTTATTAATACATCTGACTGAAATTTTTATCAAATTTTTATCAAATTATTTTTTTTTTTCAGAATATTATTGCATTTTTTACAAAATAAACAAAGTTCAAACACTATTCTAAAAAGTACTTATATTTAAATAGCTTATAAGTACTTAATTATAAGCATAAGCATAAACGAGAAGCAATCCCAAACACCCTCTTAATTAAAATTAGAAAATACATTACTTAAATAAGTATTTTAATTATTTCACACTTTTTGAAATGAAGTGTGTTATACAATATGAGGTAGGGTCAAATGAGAAATAAAATTAAAACGAGAAATATGAGAAAAATTTTCAAACATACATCTAAAATGCATCTACAAAAGAAAATACATTTATTTTTAAATTTATGTTTCTATTTTAAATGTGTAGCTAAAAATCCTTTGTCACTATTTTCATTTTATTTTTACTTTCCACTAAATCCCTTCCCATATATTTATACTATGAGCATCCATGATGCATTGCATCATTAAGGTTTAATACAATAGCATGACATTTACATATCATCATTTCACATTTTATACAAGTTCTCACGATGATTGCACTTTCCATAATTTAATAGAGTAAATTGCAAAAGTGCAAGTGTCGTCTGTATCGATACTCTTTGTGCAGATTTTGGCCATGCCTCAAAGTGAAATGACTAAAAGGCCAGGACATTTTAGTCATTTCATTTTTGGTCAGAGACGATATCTGCACCAATAGTATCTCGGATGCACAACGTTTGCATTTTTGAAAAATTAAAGACTATACTTATATTATGAACATATCACAAAGACGATTTTTGAAATTTAATCTTAAATAAATATTCATATATTACATCAATAATAAATAAATATTTATATATTAAAGCAGAGGTACGTGGCTCACTAGAATTATCCATTGGCACAACTAAAATAATAAAATAATGATACATGACCCACCCAAATGATTCAATGAGAACGAGAAAGTGTGAGGCGTTTTTGCACTCGAATAAGCTAGTGTCACATGTATTTTTCTTTTCTATTATACCTTCTTAGATGGAGCATTGTGGATGCCATTCAAAATAATAATAATAATAATAATAATAATAATAATAATAATAATAATCTAAAATAGACATTATACATTTTTTTTAATTAACGGCTATTATACTTTTATGCGACTAAATTTTATCTTTTTCCAAAAAACTATAAAAAAAAATAATAAAAAAAATATAAAATATAAAATATAAAAAAAAGGTAGTTTTTTTGTACTTTGTTTTTAGGAAAAAAGAAAAAGTTTGTTTGGATGAAAGTAAAATAGGCATTAGTCGTACAAAAGAAATCCCACTAAACACTAGTATTTTTCAAGTTAAATAAGAATGTGTCAAAATATTAATTGGGTTGTACAGTCGATTTGTCATTTTTATCTGTTTTAGGATTTTTTTTTTCTTCTTAATATAAAACTAACTAACTTTTCATTTTTGAATTATTTAAGGAATTTTCTCTTTTTATAATTATACAATTAATTAATCATAGCATCATGTTTTCTGACTTAGTAAGTACTAAAAATACATTATTTAAAAGTATTTTATTAAGCCAATAATAATGGTAATCATAAATATTGTGATCACCCCAATCACTTCAGCTTTCTCTCTTCAATACTATATCCAACCACAATTTGTTAATAAGACGACTACAACTGCAACAAAAAACATATACCACAAAAACAAATTTGAAAAAAATACACACACAAAACAATTGAAACTTTCGGTTGGGAAGCCAATCATAACTTTGAAAAGGTTGGGGGTGAAGAGCTTATACGAGCAATTTTTTTTTTTTTTTTTTTTTTTTTGGTAACTATGGTTTCCGACCTTTTGGCTGACTAATCCACGGGTTTGAATCCACCGCCACACAGACTCAAACCTGGTACCAATAATGTGTTTGTTTATTTTTATTTTTTATTTTCTATTTTCTTATTATTTTTTATTTTTTTATTTTTATGATAGGTTTGGTTTAAAGCATAAATAATTCGTTTTTCTTTTCAGACGAGTTGAAATGTTATATTTACTCACATCCTGTGTACTTAACTGTTTTTTGAAATAAAAAACTTCCTCGTGTAAGAACCTTTTACCAAAAGAAAGGAGCACAACATCCATGTTCATTTATATCCTCACGTACGTATAAACACAATTTCTATCTGTTTGTTAAAAAACTATTGTCATTGTGTGAATTGAATTATTCATGCTTTTAGCTCTTTGGACACAATTTCCCAATGCTTTTAGCTCAGGGGTCATTGGGCAAATAATGAATAGTTATAATTTTTTCCTTAATTAATTAGGAGTCTTATTCCCTTCCTTATCACGTAATATTTTATTACTTACACTCCAAGTTAACGCTTTATTAATACTCCAATATCGATCACCTTCAGCTATCATAGGCCATAACCCTAAATTCATCCTAAAATCATGGCGGGCGAAGCAAGAATCAGTTCGTTAGAGGATAAGTTATTACTCGAAATCATCTCAAGAATCAAAATCATGGACAAAGGAAAAGGAGAAGAGAGATTAATGTCCACAAAAGAGGTGATTAAAACAACAACTACTATCTCCAAACGATGGCAACATCTTTGGACTCGACTTCCTACTCTCGTTTTCATAGAAGAGGATGCTGTCAGAGAAAAAAGAGGTTATTGTTGTTATGATGTCACCAACTACTTGTCGTTTATTGACAAAACCCTATCTGAATGTGGTACAGATGTGGACCTTACAAAATTTAAACTTAAATTTCAATATTTAGACGTTCAGTTGCAATTCAATAGTTGGTTACGTTATGCTATTATGCGTAACGTTCAAGAGATTGATTTAAGGGTAAAGGGCGGCTTTAGGAATCAACTGTCCTGTGACGATGAGTTGTTTTTCAACAATTCATGTCTTATAAGTATGAAACTTTCACATTGTGCATTTAATCCTACTAATGCTATTCATTGGGATATACTTGCATTTAATCCTCCTAGTGCTATTCATTGGGATAAACTTAAGTTTCTATATATTGACGAAGGGGAATTAGATGAAGATTCAATTGGAAAAATGTTATCTGGAAGTCCTTGTTTGGAAATTTTGGAGTTGAACAACTGTTATCTTGCTGGGTGTATCCCCAAGTCCTTGTTTGGAAAGTTGGGATTACTTGAACGATTGTCATGTAATCTTGATACTTATATTATGTTTGGCGATGATGATGAGTTGTTTTTGCACAATACAGGTCTTCCTATAAGTATGAAACTTTCGCGTTGTGTATTTAATCCTCCTAATGGTGCTATTTGTATGGATAAACTAACGTTTTTGTGTATTGAAAGTGAGGAATTAGACGAAGAATCAATTGGAATAATATTATCCGAATGTCCTTGTTTGGAAACTTTTAAGTTGTACCAGTGTTGGGGTTTTAGGCGGATTGATGTTACTTCAAAGAGTGTTAAAAACTTGGTGCTCGATGGTTACGGAGATAGGAGACCTTGGGAGAATTATATAGATACACTAGAAATCAATGCTCCTTATATATTGTCACTAACAATAACAGGAAAGATGTATTTGGAGGAGTTTTTGTTGGAAGATGTGTCTTCTTTAGTCAAAGCTGACTTGAATTACCTGGGAAGCAACCGATTTTCTGGAGATCTTGGACGATATCGAGATGATATAGAAGAAGAATTGCTCCAAGGACTTTTATCAAGCCTTGGCCATGTCAAGGAGATTGCACTTGGGGATTATAATTGTTTAGATGTAATATTTTCCCTTTTTCTTTTCTTTCCACATGGTTTGATTGCTAGTTTTAATATCTATTTTCCCTGATTATTATTCGTTTACATTCATTGCATTGTTTTAATAATGCTCTCTTTCCATTGGTAGGCTCTCGATCGCTTGGAAGCTACTGGTTTCCAGTTTCGTGAAGGTTCAAATCGATCTTTTAGATATCCCCACAGCTTCCGCTGCTACAGAGTTTTTTCATTAGTTCATAAGTGATGAATCCACAGTTGATACTTGATTGTTTTAGCGAGAGGAAGTGTGTTTATTATTGACTTGGTTTAAAAATATATTTTTGTTTAGTGAAGAACACAATGAATTTTATATGTTAACAGCTTGCTTGGTTATTTGTTTAACTGCATTTTATATAATGTGAATGTAGATGAGCATGTCATGTCTTGCATTATAATTGTTAAATCAATTTGGTTCAGATGCCACAGGTGTAAAGTTACTAAAATTGGCTATCTTTTGATATCGTGTCGTTTGTGTGGCTGAATTGATCAGGAACAGATCAATGCTCACATGTAAACGGATTCGTTACATCTGCAGTTGGCTCTTCACAATTTCTGTCAACTGGCAATTAATTTGTTTTGTGATACATTTCTTATGTTGGCTTTAGTCATGCTCTCATCATGTCAGATTTTATGTGTTTTTTTGTTATCTCTTTTGCATTCGATAGTTAACATTGTATGATATGTGGTTTCACTCTTGTTATCGAAAACATACAGTTATTTATGTTACCATTTTAATAATACTTCACTTTATTACTAATGAAGGCAACAGATATTTATAAAATCGGGACAAAAAAGTGTAAGCGGGTCAACCCAACCCTGAAGATGCTAATCTCGACATTGCTTCAAACAAGAGGACCAAACTTGCTCGTTATAAAGATTTCAACCGCCAAGCGGTTATAGGTAGTTAGAAGGTAGTTATGTAACCGTTTTCTAGTTACAAGCGGTTATGGACGGTTACATATAGTTAGTTATAAACGGTTATTTCCAAACCGACACAACGGTTGGATCATGCCTTTTCGTTTAGTACTTATACTCGATGTATGAATCATTTCTATGTTAGACGATTTAGTTATTCAAGTTATTATTTGTTTGCATTTCATATCGACTCAATATTTGGGACCAACATTTGGCATCAAGAGCCTTACTTGCACGCTCGCTACACCATCAAAACATCACCAAAATTCTGTTAACGAGGCATATCAAAACCAGAAATCTCAACGAGAAAAGAAGAGAACCAAAACGAAGAAAAAGACGCTCAAACTTTTGTTTCAGGAGAAGAAGACGCGACGTTCGATATCAAGGGACGTTGTTTGGATAACTAGGACGCAAGATAAGTAGTATAAGACTTACCTTTGTGTTAAAACTGCAAACGAGAGGACACCCAATTTCTGTGGTGTCGGATTCCTGTTGTAACCATTGTACGCAGCAACAGAAGAGAAAGGAATACCTTGTTGGTGCCTTGCACACGACAACAATAAGAAAAGGATACCTTGTCACAAAACATAACGTGACAAGAAGAAAAGAAGACGTTGAGAGGATACCTTGTATATACACACGAGATATACAAGATGAAAAAGAGGAAGAGGCGTTGCTTGGAGAAAGAAGAAATATACCGGTTAGAAAAACAATCGAGGATTGTTTTTGGAAGAAAAACGCTAGCAATACAAGGATAAAAACGAAAGAAAAATACAACTTGATCAATTGTATTTTTGAAATACCGAAAGGTATTTTCTGTTGTGGCACATTCGGTGTGGAACAAAAAGAAAAGAGGTATTGTGGAACGCGGACAAGAAACGAAGGAAACAAGGTTTTAAGCATAACGCTCGCCTTGTTTGAGGATACTACCATCGTAGTGGCAAAGAAGGATACAAGCAATCGGCTTGTTTGGAAAAATACCGAAAGGTATTTTTGGATACTTGTGTTCGATTGGACCATTGAAGTCAAAACCAACAAACAACAACCCTTGTTGTTTTACCGAGAAGAAAGCCAAGACCAAGAGTTCTAAGGCACGTTTTATTACAAGTCGACACAAAAGAAAGAAGAGAAAAGACAACGTGGTGGAAGAGAAGTATATTGAAAGTAATTCGACAACATCAAAAAGGTGTACGCGAATTGGTTTAGTATACGTGGGAAAGAAAGAACGTGGTTGGTATCAAACTCAAGTACCGACACAAGTGGGAATTCGATTGTATTTAACACAACAACGAGGTCACAAATTCAAACTTTGAATTTCTCTTTTATACTTTAGATAGTACTAGCCTGGTACCCGCGCGTTGCGGCGGCGAGTACCCTGAAATAAAAAATTTCGTTGAATCATGTACTTTAGTTTATTATGTTCTTTTTGACAATAAATTTACGGGGATCAAGAATTTTGTTTAACCCGTGCCTGTTCGGGCTCCAGCCTGTTTGGCCCGTTCTCGTTTGAGCTCGACCTCGTTTGGCCCGTTCCCGTTCGAGCTTGACCCTGTTTGGACTGTACCCGTTCGAGCTCGGGCCCATTTGGCCCGTTGCCCGTTCGGACTTGAATATTTATATAATGTGCTTTATTATTTGTATTAGTGACATTTAATGCACGAATTGTGTTTAAGTTAGTTGTACAATATGCTTGATAATTTGTATATTTTGTGTAAGAGGTGTTTTAATGACTGCATTAATTGTATTTATTGACCAGTTAATTTATTGACTATATTTAATATGATGATCACATTAATAGTACTTTGTATTTTGTACATTAAGCTTTAAAACTTGTAAGTATTAAAATTAAGGTTGATGAGAAAGATCATTAATAGTGCATTGTGTATTGTACAATAGGCTTTGTTTTTGTAAGTCTTAATTTTAAGGCCATGAGGAGAGATTCATTCCTCTATTATAAGTAGTATAGATATAGATAGATCGTTATTTTATATTATTAGAAAATCCCGATAACTATATATTGATCCTGTACTATTAGATTCCCGGATAACTATTTCTGTTCCCGTAGTATTAAGAATATCATACTTAGTTAGAATTCCCATACAAATTAGAAAGTGAAGATCATAAGCACCATCAAAATGCCCGGTGACGATGCGAGTAGCACTATCACAACAACAAAACCCGTAACCCCAATGGCACAGTATCAATGCCCTAAACTCAAAACCACAAACTACACAGTTTGGACTATACAAATTAAGGTGATACTAGAAGCACAAGGTTTATGGGAAGCAATAGAACCTAAGGAAAACATACAAGTAGATGATAAGAAGGATAAGGCAACAACCGCCTTCCTATATCAAGCATTGACCGAAGATGTGATCTTACAAGTAGCAAGTTGCAAAACGGTAAAGGAATTATGGCATTCGTTAAGAAAGAGACACGTTGGAGAAAAGAAAGTGCAACAAGCACGATTACAATTATTGATGATTGGATTTCAGACCCTTCAGATGAAGGAGGATGAAACGGTGGATGCATTTACAGCCAAACTAAACGGCTACGCCACGAATGCTAAAGAATTAGGAAAAGCATTGGATGAATCACTTTTAGTACGAAAACTATTAGATTCTACACCAGATAGGTTCATTCAAATAGTAGCATCCATAGAACAGACAAATGATCTCGATGACATAACGTTAGATGAGATCGCTGGAAGACTTAAGGCATTCGAGGAGAGATTAAAACTCCGAAAGGGAGGACAAGTAGAAAGCCAAGATAACTTATTATTCGTACAAGGAGAACACTCCAGAAATAAAAAACGATTTACCAAATATAGAGGTAGATCAAACTATTCACGAGGAAATTGGCAAAATAAAGGTAATAGAGACAACTCGAATGGAGGAAACTCAACTCACAATAAGAATAAAGGTGAGTGGGATAAAAAGAACTTGAAATGTTTCAATTGCGGAAAACCCGGACATTTCAAGAGAAATTGTAGAAGTCCACCAACAACTCAGGAACAATCAAACCTTATCTTAGAATACGATGAACCATCATTATTAATGGCCACACACAAAACTGAAGAAATCTTGTTAAATGAAGAACAAGTACAACCCCAAAAATATGCTACAACAGATGATAGCATATGGTAATTAGATAATGGTGCAAGTAATCATATGACAGGCACCAAAGGCCATTTTAAGGATATTAATGAAAACATCACTGGACGTGTTCGTTTTGGAGATGGATCGTATGTGGAGATAAAGGGTAGAGGTTCAATACTATTAGGATGTAGAAACCTACAACAGAAGATGATTTCAGACGTTTACTACATTCCAAACCTCAAGAGCAACATACTTAGTCTAGGATAACTTACAGAAATAGGTTGCAAGATCATCATGGATGGAAACTTACTGACTTTGTATGATAAGAACAAGAAGTTGTTGATGAAAGTAGAACGATCTAAGAATCGACTTTACAATATTAGATTACATATAATAGCACCTATATGTCTCTTAGCAAACGTAGATGACCAAGCATGGTTATGGCATGCTAGATTAGGTCACCTGAACTTTGACGCTATAGACGAGATGACAAGGAAAGGTCTAGTGGATGGAATACCGAGGATAAATCATGCAGGACAAATCTGTGATGCATGTTTATTAGGAAAACACATCAGAACACCCTTTCCAAATCAAGCTAAATTCAGATCAAAGAACCCGTTGGACTTAGTATATGGAGATCTTTGTGGTCCCATAAGTCTAGCAACACACTCTGGAAACAAGCTCATCTTCTTATTAGTAGATGACTGCACACGTTTCATGTGGGCTTACTTTCTAAACTCGAAAGATCAAGCATTCAGCACATTCAAGGAATTTAGACAGCAGATTGAATCAAAGTTGAAGTTGAAAATAAAGATGCTAAGAACTGATAGAGGAGGTGAATTTACATCACATGAATTCACCAAACACTGTAAGGAGAATGGAATAGAAAGACAATTGACAGCACCATACTCACCGCAGCAGAATGGTGTAGTAGAGAGGAGAAATAGGACAGTATTATCAACGACTAGGAGTATGATGAAAGCGATGAAGTTACCCTTAACTTTATGGGCAGAAGCAGTCAGAAATGCCATTTACATACTCAACAGGGTACCTACGAAAGCCCTGGAAGATAAAACACCATATGAAGCCCTCTACAACAGAAAACCAAACCTAGAATGCCTAAGAATATTCGGATGCACAGCTTATGCTAAGATAACGATACCTCACTTGAAGAAGCTGGATGATAGAAGCATTCCAATGATTTACTTAGGAGTTGAAGAAGGATCAAAAGCATGTAGGCTATATGATCCAATAGGGAAGAAGAAACATGTTAGTAGGGATGTAAAGTTTATGGAAACGAAACCGTGGGATTGGAATAACAATGAAGATGATACAAGCACAGAAGATATGTTTTGGACTATTTTTGAAATAAACGGAGTTGACAATGATAATCATACACTAGTCAACACAGAAAACACTGATAACACGTATCATGAACAAGAACCTATACCAGATCTACCCTCACCAATTACACTACCATCATACACTTACAACCCTAACTCGGAAGATGAAGAATGAGCTACTATAAACTCATTAGAAAGCTCAGATCCTAGATTTGATCATAGACCAATACAAGGTTTAAAGAATATTACAGAAATCTACGAAACTGCACGTGAAGTAGAAGCTCCAAGCTTATTATTCACAGAAGAAGAACCCCGTAATTACAAGGAAGCATCAAAAGATGAAAAGTGGATAGAGGCCATGGAAATTGAATTAGATTCGATCAACAAAAATAACACATGGACTCTTACCACATTGCCCGAAAACCAGAAGGCGATAGGACTCAAATGGGTTTATAAAACCAAAAGAGATGCACAAGGAAGGATCATAAAGTATAAAGCAAGATTAGTAGCAAAAGGTTATGTACAAGAACAGGGAATAGACTTCGATGAAGTGTTTGCGCCAGTTGCTAGGATAGAAACAGTTCGATTGATATTAGCGCTAGCAGCATATAATGGATGGCAAGTACACCACTTAGATGTAAAATCAGCATTCTTACATGGAGAATTGAAAGAGGAAGTCTATGTCACACAACCTGAAGGTTTCATTCAGCAAGGAAACCTAGGAAAAGTATACAGGCTAACTAAAGCTTTGTATGGCTTAAGACAATCTCGACATTGCTTCAAACAAGAGGACCAAACTTGCTCGTTATAAAGATTTCAACCGCCAAGCGGTTATAGGTAGTTAGAAGGTAGTTATGTAACCGTTTTCTAGTTACAAGCGGTTATGGACGGTTACATATAGTTAGTTATAAACGGTTATTTCCAAACCGACACAACGGTTGGATCATGCCTTTTCGTTTAGTACTTATACTCGATGTATGAATCATTTCTATGTTAGACGATTTAGTTATTCAAGTTATTATTTGTTTGCATTTCATATCGACTCAATATTTGGGACCAACAAACCCCACGTGACTATTTTAAGTGTACCTAAATATGACACTGTTGATCTAAAGCACATTTTTATCCAAAAGCCTTCAGCCAAAAACACTTCGTCTTTTTAATGCAAAAAACATTAATATGTTGTTTGGGCTGAACTAATTAACTGTTTTGATGCACAATATTGTTCTTGGCCAATAAGATGCCTCCCTATAGATTGTAATAGGGCATCAAAAACGTCATTCATAAAAAGCCGATGATAGGGATTACCTCTCCTCATCCAGGAGCATACAAGCATTGTGGCATACCAGCAAAGCTTTATTGAGTTTGGATCTATCACTATGCATATGATGTAAGTATCTTCTCATTAATTGAAGAGAATATGATGTAATCCAACATATTATAGTATCATTTGGAATTCATGATATATGAGTTCTCTAACTGAACCTGTGCATAGTCCAAGTAAGCAATGTTTACTGTTTTCGAATGCCATGTTGTACAAATCAATCGAATAGGATGGAAAACGTGGTAAGCAGACAACAAAGTAAATATATGTAGACATTTCGAAGATATTTTTGAATAGAGCTTTCGAGGAGTTGAGATAGGCATATCAATCGAGTTATTATGCCATTACTGCTAATAGAGGAAGTGGCACAAAATGCACTTAAAATTGCCTTGACCATGATACTTTCCAATTATTGTACTTCATATTTACACAACAATGTATCATAAAAATGACATAAGAATACAACCTTTTAGTGGAAAATCCTGAATGATTAAATGTTTTATTACAGTCATAGTGGTGATTATTAACACGCAGCAGGCCTACCATCTTTCCTCGGATCACTTATAGCAGTAAGCATCCCTTTCAAAACTTGTTTATGATTGTAAGACACTCTTCTGTTCTTAATCGGTTTCTTTAGCGTTTGAACTATAAGTTGACTTACTGCTCCACCTGATTTTGACTGCAATACATGACCCCTTTCTCTTAAAAATTTCTTTCGGTCATCCGACAGCTCAATATGGTCACCATCGATCACTGTCCAGTTTTCATAGTATACCACATTCGGTATTAACTGCATATAAGGAGACGAATGAGAATGTCTCAAATAGAGATGGCATTTTTTGACCCACGTATTTATGAATGGGTCGAAAAGGGTTCTATTTTTCCTGTAGTGTGTCAAATGGGTGAATCCTAAAAGTTAGCTAGTAGACGACGGGCAAAATAAGCACGAACAGGTCCAAATCATCTAAAATGAATTTTTAGACATAAAACTTCCTAAATCACATTATTCCAAAATTTGCTTTTTGGTATAAAAACTGAGTGATCAGCATTGGCTTTGGCGATCCCATCCTCATATATGGGTGACTTTCTGCGTTTAGAAAACAATAGAGAAAAAGAAAACACCTTGTGGTATACTCTTGGAGATTGAACAGCGTCTAAAGGCTCCATTCCTAGAATGAAGTGGTTAAGGAAGACTTGTATTACTGCTGGAATTATGTACACTCCACCACTCCCTCCGATCACCCCAACCAGTTGATTGCCCTGTCAAAAAGAAATCGAGAGTCAAAGTTCAAATTTTTTAGAACCAGCGTAGCAGTCTTTAATACTTGAGAATAATAGAAATAATTTAACTTTTAGTAGCACCTAATATTCCATAGTTCTTGTGCTTTATACTTCTTTCGAAGACGACAACTAGTAATTGTGAATATAATAAGATACCAAAAATTTGTGGTTGACTTTCGATGTCATATTTACCTTGACAACGATGACAGGAGTCATGGAAGACAGTGGTCTCTTGTTTGGACTTATAAAATTTGTAGGGGAGGGAGGAAGGCTGTCGGGGGATATTTCTGTAGGTGCCGAGAAGTCACCCATTTCGTTATTTAGCACAATTCCGGTCAAGGGAGACAAAATACCGCCACCAAATGGATAGTTAACAGTGGTCGTCATTGATACATCATTTCTATCTGCATCTACTATGCAAAAATGACTGGTACCGTGATCTTCAATCTGACTCCACCTAGTATATGCACAATTCGATAAACAGTTCTAGTTTTTAGCTTAAACAGACTAATAGGTAATTAAGCAATGAATGAGAGTAAACGTAAACTTTATTATGTACCCGGGCATGTAATATTCAGAAGGGAAAGTGGTGTTGTCGAGAATTCGTTGTTGGATTTTCTTTGCGAATGAAGGGGAAAGCATTTCTGATGCAGTCTTACTTATATCGACAAAATCAGGGTCACCCAAATTCATGCGAAGTGCAAACATATGTTTTAATGCTTCGATGAATCGGTGTAAACCTATTGGTCCTTTTGCATCATGTGTGTTCTCGTAGCTATTCAAGATATTTAATACCAAAGCTAGTCCAAGTGTACCACTTGACGGGGGTGGCATTCCAAATATTGTGAACCCCATCGTGTTCACTTCAACTGCATCGGTAACTTTCACCTCATAGTTCCTAAGATCCTCCATTGTCAACATCCCACCTGCAGACCGAACATCCTTAATCAACTTTTCTCCTATAGTCCCTTTGTAAAAAGCTTCGGGACCTTCTTCTGCTATAGCTTCTAAGCTCAAACCAAGTTCATAGTTATAGCACGTTTCACCTGCCTGTAAAATATTTCCATTTGGAGCAAACACTCTTTGTAGCCCCGGGTCTTTTTTTATCGTAGCGGCAGAGCTCGATAGTGAACTGGCAAGATAAAGAGCTACTATAAACCCATCTTTGACTAGACTAATAGTTGGCTGGAATAAAGTCTTCCATGGCATTCGACCGTGTTGTACCCAAGCTTTTTAAAGACCGGCTATCTCGCCCACCCATTGATAGTGCTCCGGAATATTTGTCGTCAAGATTATTTTGGTACATATTCTGTGTAGCATTAGTCAGTGATCAATAAGTTAGTTTCGCATGTCATGTTTTTTTATGTTTGATACAAATATATGTCCCGTGAATGATTTTGGCAAAACTTAACCATGAATATGTCGACAAAACGAAAAGACTCATAAAAGTACCTGTGAAGCAGCCGAGGGAGCGGTTTCCCTGAAATCAAATGCTTGAGTTTGTGACGTATCTGCTGATCGAACGACCATAAACCCTCCCCCTCCAATACCACTTGGCACTAGCCATTGGATTCACAATGCCACCGCACAAAGCAACTGAAACCACAGCATCCACAGCATGACCACCGGCTCTCAGAACCGATGCACCAATCTCTGAACAACGCGCATCATCGACTGCAACCACTACTTCAAACGACTCGACTGCATCACTTGGTTGTACCTTATTGTTTACTTTATGTCACTTTGAGGCATCATCTACTTGTACTCTTTTGATAAGCCCCTCCAAACCAGTTAATGCCAGCTCACTTGACTTGCTTCCTATTGTAAGATAGATAACTGAAAAGGACAATTTTTGACCACTTTCAATCAACTTACAACTACTAGTCATGTCCATGTATTTCCATAAACATACCATTAACTTTTTAACCATTCATAGCAACCAATTCATGTTTTCTGACTTTTTTTTTTTTTTTGCTTTTCTGAATATTTTAAAATAGAAAAACAACTTTTCAAAAACAGTTAATGAGTTGCTTATTTCATATTACTCATCTTAACTACATATAAAAGCAAAATGGTCAAAGTTAAAAATATTGAAATGTTGAAAATTTTAAAATAAGGATTAAATAAGGTTCCAATGCTATTTTAACAAGTTTTACTAAATGTATGTAATTTTGCTTAATTCTTTAACGGTCGATGTGTGAAAAAGTTTGAAATGTTGAAATGGAAAATTTAAAACATTTGACTCATTATACACGAACACATTAATTACATTGATAACCCCAATGTCGGACTTTTTTCACGTTCTAATAACGAAAGGTGTAAACCATTTTTGAATGTCTCACTTTTTTTTCAGGATATAATAAAGGAAATCACGCTGTAACCAGTAGTAAACACGGAAACAATGCGGGAACATGGATCTAGCCGCATCTCACCGGTTTCAGTATGTTTTTTGGCGGTGTTTTAACCAGATCTATCCTTTGAGGTTGTTGGTTGGTTTGTTGCATGTTTGGTAGTCTTGATTCATTAAAATTTACCTTGCTTTTTTTTCCTTTCAAGATCTATCCGAATTTTTAACGCTTATGGTGAAGTTGAAAAGTGTTTTTTGGTGCTCTAGATTTGTTTTTTAGATTGCTGCCATTTTTGTTTTTTGGTTTGTTTTTGGCTTTTGCATTTAGTTCTGGCATGGTGCTTTTGGTTAAGCTTGTTGTGGCTGCGATTTGTTATTTGTGTATGTCATTAAAGCAAATGGTATGTTAGGAGGCTGATATTTTTTATTAGTTATTGAAAGTCTTTGTGTTGTTCTATTAGATTCGAGTGATTCACGTGTCTTTATTGTGGCCAATGATACTTGTATCATAGGGCAGTTTTTTAAATATATGGATGACGGGGGTTCCGGTAAATGAGCTCCGTTATTTGGTACTTGTGGATTAAAATTGGTGGCGATGAATGTAGAAATCATTTCATAGTAACACTATTCAGATTTTGCTTGGCTGGTAAAAGATGGAAGGATGGTGAAAGTTAAGATCCTCTCAACTTCGTAATCCCATTTTTTTTTTCGAAAAGCAAACATTAATCTTACTTTGCAACCAAGATTTTCCTACGTGACATAATCTTTTGTTGTTAAACAAACTCAGCCTTTTCCTCCATAAAAGATTATTTGAATTTATTTGATGAAAATATTATATTCTTGACCGTTTTGAATATTTTGAGCCAATTATGAATTATTGAGGCATATGATATCAAGGCGGAAACGATTACGATAAGGTAGCTAAAATGAATTTTTTTTAGTTATAGGGAATTGTGAATCAGGTCTATCGGGTTTGGGTCAATCGGGTTGCGGGTTTTTGGGTTGGGTCTATCGGGTTACATGCTTATCTCAATATGCAATTTACCTAATTTATTAACATAATGTTTTGCATGACATTAACTTCAAAATTGGACCAACATGACACAAAGTTTTATTTTGGCCAACATGATACAATGGCAATAGGCTAAACATTAACTTCAACGATCGACCCACATGCTAAATTGCTAATAATTCGTAGCCTCCAACGACAGTAAGCATTTGACACTAAAACAAAGTAATTCTAGAGTAGTTTGTCAATTAAATCCAAAATGCATCTAACGTATTAATTTAGTAACCAAACAAAAAGCATATAACATATCACATATGACATCTTTTTCTTCATATATATTGAGCCTAAAATGCAAAATAAACTTAAAAGCCTTTATGTGTTATCGGATTGAACCCGAACCCGATAACATTTGAAAAATAAATCCTAACATGACCCTATAAGGATACCGGATCTATCGGGTTGTGCCGATTGTGCCCAAAATAAAAAAGATAGGCTAATTTGGCAAATTTTGTAAAAGATTTGTGCACATTTAATCATTTTTTTTTTCTTTTTTTTTGAAATGGGCATGTATTACTCATTTAAAAGTTAAATAGGCATTAATGGGCACATATTTTTTTACAATTGGAAACCATTATAATTATTTTTAAAGAAAAACTTATAGATACAATATATTTAATTTTTTTAATATGAATGAGTTGCTATATTTGAGGAATTTAATTCGTCGTTTTGGGTGTTTTCTAAAATGATTCGTATAACATGTGCCTTTTTAGTCCGTGCATGTTTAAGCATGTACCTGTTCAGGCTCGTGCCCATTTAGCCTGTAGCCCATGCCTGTCCGACCCGCCAATTTTGCCACCTCTAAGTTGACCCGATAAACATAGTTGGACACCAAATGAACTCGACCATATAAGGCTTTATCGGGTTCGGGTCGGTTTCGGATGGTATCAGCTCAACCCATTTAACAAGCCTAATTGTGATGATGTATGTGACAACACTTTAGTATTTGACTAAGTTCAAAGTAATTTGCATCTGTTGATATATGAGAAGATATCATGGTTTTGGTTCTTTTAAATTTTAAAAACCGGTTTATTTGTGTTTACTATTTTGGTACCTATTTGGATTTGTGTATAACGAGTATGAAGGATATGTTTATAAGGAATTATAAGTTTTTTTTTCTTGTCAAAGTTAATGACCATTGTTGGTTGAATTTGTTATTTGAGTTCTTATTGTTTGTTGTTTGAATTTGTGTTTTGGTAAGGTATGATTTTGAATCCTGGAATTAGCCATGATGAAGCTTAATTTCTCTTGCTCTATCTGAAGAAGACATGTTCCTTTTTAAACTAAAAAGAACACAATTCTTTGTGCACCTTAGCTTTGCAATGACCATCAATTAAGCTCAGGGCCAAACAATTTCAAATGTGAGTGTGTATTTGCCCGATTATGTTTTCTCGCATGGCCAGCTTTATGTTACGTTGTTTAGAGGGATATCACATAGAACTACAAAGGTATTAGTGGACCCAGTCAAATATTCGGTCAAGGAGGAGTCTACACCTCAAATGTCATGTACCAAGAAGTTTTACGCGACGATTAACGTGCATTGTTAGTTATTATCTCATAATTGATATAATGTTTTGTTTATAGTTTCACTAAATGTTTTTATATTTTCTTTAATACATGTTAAGGATTTTGACTTGAGTTGAATTATCGCATGTTAAAACCGTTTATCATTACATTTTGATCTTTTCACGTTTTATTTTGAAGGTTACAAAAAACACTTACCACAGTATCGCATATCGTAAATTGTCTGCTGCTAGACACGTGTACTCGTCTAGTTTAATATTACGTTAAAATTGGTTTTTAATTTCATATTCAACGTAAAATCTTTTATTAATACATTAGACTGAAATCTTTATCAAATTATTTTCTTTATCAAATTTTTATCATTTTTTTTTATAATATTATTGCATCTTTTACAAAATAAACAAAGTTCAAACACTATTCTAAAAATTACTTATATTTAAGTAGCTTATAAGTACTTAATTTTGGGCATAAGCACAAACGAGAAGCAATCCCAAACACCCTCTTAATAAAAATTAGAAAAATACATTACTTAAATAAGTATTTTTATTATTTCACACTTTTTGAAATGAAGTGTGTTATATATAGGGGTGAAAATGAGCCGGTCGAGCCCGAGCCTGCCAGAGCTCGAGCTCGGTTCGTTTATATATAAAAAGCTCGAGCTCGTTTCGAGCCTTACATTTGGAGCTCGAGCTCGGCTCGTGAAAATATTCACAAGCTCGAGCTCAGGATCGAGCTCGACTAATTTATATGATGTTTAAAGAAAACCAAATTTAAATGGAGCTCGGCTCGTTAATTACATAAGGCTCGAGCTCGTTTAGTACTTTTAAGCTCGTTTATATGTATAGAAAACATATATATGTATATATTTCTAGGGCTCGTTTAGGCTCGCGAGCCTACTCGAGCTTTTTTTATATAGCTCGGGCTCGAGCTCGATTATTAAATGAGGCCAAACTTGGGCTCGAGCTCGTTTAGGCTCGGTTCGTTCGAGCTTTTTATCGATCTGATCCCGAGCTTTTTACGAGCAGCTCGGCTCGTTTCCACCCCTAGTTATACAATATGAGGTAGGGCCAATAAAAAATAAAATTAAAAATAGAAATATAAGAAGAAATTATAATCACACATTTGAGATGCATCTACAAAATTAAATACATTTATTTTTAAATTTCTCTTTCTACTTTAGAATGTGTGGCTAAAAGTCATTGTCACTATTTTCATATTATTTTTACTTTCCACTAGATCCCTTCTCATATATTTGTACTAAGAGCATCCATGATGCATTGCATCATTAAGGTTTAATACAATAGCATGTCATTTACAAAACTACATACTATCAAAAACAAACTTTTTTTCTTTAATAAGTACTAAAAAACTACATTATTTAAAAAGTATTAGCCAATGATAAAGGTAATCGTAAATATTGTGGTCACCCCCTGTCACTTCAGTTTTCTCTTTTCAATACTACATCCAACCATAATTTGCTAACAAGACGACCACAACCGCAACCAAAAACATACACCACAAAAACAAATTAAAAAAAAAAAAATACGCACATAAAACAATTGAAACTTTCGGTTGGCAGACCAACCATAACTATGAAAAGGTTGGGGGTGAAGAGCTTATACGAGCATTTTTTTTTTGGTAACCTTGGTTTCCGACGTTTTGACTGAATAAACCATAGGGTTTGAATCCACCGTCACACAAACCCAAACCTGGTAAAGCCCACCCTTTTCAGGAGCTTATACGAGCGTTGGAAAGATGATTATGATGATAACCCGTATAATGATGAGGAGTGCGAAGATTTAATGGAAGAGAATATTAGCATTCTGTGTGACGCTTATGATATAAGGGTTCATAGTCATACTAGATGTAAGATGCTAGTTTGTCTAATAGTTTTTCATAAGTTTGGTCTGTCATTTTTATGATAAGTTTGGTTTGAAACAAAATAATGCGTTTGTTTTTCGCCTATGTACGAGTTGAGATGTTAAATTTACTCACATCATGTGTATTAATAAATTTACCAGTGTAAGAACCTTTTACCAAAAGAAAGGAGCACAACATCCATGTTCATTTATATCCTCACGTATGTATAAACACAATTTCTATCTGTTTGTTAAAAAGCTATTGTGATGTCACCAGTGATATCAAATTCTCCTCCAAAAAGTTGAACATCATGAGAAGAGATACACGAAAAATTAGCAATAAAAGTGTGGCAGTTAGTAGTTATTCAAAAAATCACAAGTGATATTCTGAATATCACTTTCACAAGCGATATTCAAAATATCACAAAATGATATTCTGAAAATCACTTGTGATAGTCCGAAACATATGAAAACGTAAGAAAACGGATGAAAACGGATGAAAACATAAAAAGAAACGGACGAATACATATGAAAACGGACGAAAACGTATGAAAGCGTAAAAACATGTTTAAAAATGAACGAAAACGGACGAAAACGTATGAAAACGGACGAAAATGTATGAATAATGGACGAAAACGTAAGAAAACAAACAAAAACGTATGAAAACGGACGAAAATAGATGAAAACGTATGAAAATGTATGAAAACAGACGAAAACGTATGAAAGCGAAAAAAAAAAAAAGAAACGCGAATTAAAAAAAAAAAAAAAAAAACGTTAAAAACGTGAAAAAAAAAAAAAAAAAAACCATGGACTTAGGTTTGTCCATTAAATCTAAGGTTAATCCCCACCATTAGATCAAACTATATGAATGGTGAGAATTTGTCCCTTGGTAAGCACCAAAATAAGAGTAAGCAAAAGAAAATTCCTCATACAATTAATTAATCATAGCATCATGTTTTCTGACTTAGCACAAAACTGCAGACTATCAAAAACAAATTCTTTCTTTAATAGGTACTAAAAAAATACATTATTTAAAAAGTTTTTTATTAAGTCAATAATAATGGTAATCATAAATATTATGGTCACCCCCTATCATTTCAGTTTTCTCTCTTCATTACTACATCCAACCACAATTTGCTAATAAGGCGACCACAACTGCAACAAAAAACATATACCACAAACAAATTAGAAAAAAATACACACACAAAACAATTGAAACTTTCGGTTGGGAGACCAACCATAACTTTGAAAAGGTTGGGGGTGAAGAGCTTATACGAGCAATTTTTTTTTATTTTTTATTTTTGGTAACCATGGTTTCCGACCTTTTGGCTGACTAATCCATGGGTTTGAATCTACCGCCACACAGACTCAAACCTAGTACCAATAATGTGTTTGTTTATTTTTATTTTTTATTATTTTTTATTTTTTATTTTCTATTTTTTTATTTTTATGATAGGTTTGGTTTAAAGCATAAACAATTCGTTTGTCTTTTCACCTATGACGAGTTGAGATGTTATATTTACTCACTATCCTGTGTACTTAACTGTTTTTTGAAATAAAAAACTTCCTCGTGTAAGAACCTTTTACCAAAAGAAAGGAGCACAACATCCATGTTCATTTATATCCTCACGTATGTATAAACACAATTTCTATCTGTTTGTTAAAAAATTATTGTCATTGTGTGAATTGAATTATTCATGCTTTTAGTTCTTTGGACACAATTTCCTAATGCTTTTAGCTCAGGGGTCATTGGGCAAATAATGAATAGTTATAATTTTTCCTTAATTAATTAGGAGTCTTATTCCCTTCCTTATCACGTAATATTTTATTACTTTCACTCCAAGTTAACGCTTTATAAGTACTCCAATATCGATCACCTTCAACCGTCATAACTTCATAACCCTAAATTTATCCTAAAAACATGGCGGATGAAGATAGAATCAGTTCTTTACAGGATCCGTTATTACTCGATATCATCTCAAGAATCAAAATCATGGACAAAGAAAAACAAGAAGATAGAATAAGTTTGTTACCAGATTGCTTATTACTCGAAATCATCTCTCATTTAGAGTTTTCCACAAAAGAGGTGATTAAAACAACAACTACTATCTCCAAACGATGGCAACATCTTTGGACTCGACTCCCTACACTCGTTTTCATAGATCAGGATGACATCCCATACCCAAGAATTTATCACTATGAGTTCACCGATTACTCTTCATTTATCGACAAAACCCTAACTCAATGTCCTACCGATGTGAACCTTAACAAATTTAAACTTCAAATTGAAGACAATAGTCGGTGTAATAGTGCACGGCCTACGTCGCAAGTCAATAGATGGATTCGTTATGCTATTACTCGTAATGTTCAAGAGGTTGATTTAAGTATACAGGAAAAGTATAGATCCGATGTATTTAGCTATGAAGATGAGTTGTTTTTCAACAATTCATGTCTTATAAGTATGAAACTTTCACGTTGTGTATTTAATCCTCCTAATGGTGCTATTCGTTGGGATAAACTTAAGTTTTTGTATATAGATTGGGGGACATTAGATAAACAGTTAATAGGAATATCCAGAAGTCCTTGTTTGGAAACTTTAGAATTTAACAATTGTGTTCTTGCTCGGCGTTTCCTAAAGTCCTTGTTTGGAAACTTTGGAGTTGAACGATTGTCATGTGATTTAAAAACTTATGAAAGGTTTAGCTATGACGACCTCTTAGACGATGATGAGCTTATGAGTATTAAGTTTTCACGTTGTGAATTTAATCCTCCTAAAGGTGCTATTCGTTGGGATAGACTTGAGTTTCTGTGTATCGACGGAGGGGAATTAGTTGAAGATTCAATTGGGGAAATACTATCTAGAAGCCCTTGTTTGGAAACTTTGGAGTTGAAGCGGTGTCGTGGTTTTAGGCGGATTGATATTACTTCAAAAAGTGTTAAGAACTTGGTACTCTATGGGTACGGGTATAGGAAACCCGGGGAGAATTATATAGGTACACTAGAAATCAATGCTCCTTATATCTTGTCACTAACAATAGAAGGAAAGATGTATTTGGAGGAGTTTTTGTTGGAAGATGTGTCTTCTTTAGTCAAAGCTCACTTGAATTACCTGGGAAGCAGACATTTTGCGAAAAATCTTGGACGTCGTCGAGATGATATAGAAGAAGAATTGCTTCAAGGACTTTTATCAAGCCTTGGCCATGTCAATGAGATTGCACTTGGGGATTATAATTGTTTACAGGTAATATTTATGAATGGCTATAATCTTTTCTTTCCACTTGGGTTTGTTTGTATGTGTGTTTTTCGTAAAGGGGTGTGATTGCTAGTTTTATATTATCATTAGTCTATATTCATTGCACTGCTTTAATAATGTTCTCTTTTCATTGGTAGGCTCTCTCTCGTTTGAAAGCTACAGGTTTCCAGTTTCGTAAAGGTTCAGATCGAAGTGGTATTTATTCCCGCAGCTACGAAGTTTTTTCATTAATTCATAAGTGATAAATCCGTCGTTGGATACTTTATAGCGAGAGGAAGTGTGTTTATTATTGACTTGGTTTAAAAATAAATTTTGGCTCTTCACAATTTCTGGGTTATTTTGTTTAATTACATTTTATATAGTGTAAATGAGCATGTCATATCTTGCATTATAATTGTTAAATCAATTCGGTTATTTTCTTTTGATATCGTTTCGTTTGTGAGGCTGAATTGATCAGGAACAGAATGCTCACATGTAAACAGATTCTTTGCATCTGCAGTTGGCTCTTCACAATTTCTGTCAAGCGGCGATTAATGTGTTTTGTGATACATGTTATGCTCTCATCATGTCAGATTTTAGCTCTAATTAATGTGTTGTTTGGGCTGAACTAAGTAACTGTTTTGATGCACAAAATTCTTTTTGGCCAATAAGATGCCTCTCTATAGATTGTAATAGTGGAATATGAACCCATTTAACAAGTAATATTTTAGACCTAAGGGTATAAAAAACGTCATTCATAAAAAGCCGATGATAGGGATTACCTCTCCTATTCAAGAGTCTTGACAACTTGTACCACATCATACCTCATCCAGGAGCCTACAAGCTTTGTTGCATACCAGCAAAGCTTTATGGCGTTTGGATCTTTCTGCAGAATGCATATGATGTAAGTATCTTCACATTAATTGAATAGAATATGATGCAATCCAACATATTATTGTATCATTTGGAATTCATGATATATGAGTTCTCTAACTGAACCTGTGCGTAGTCCAAGTAAGCAATCTTTACTGTTTTCGAATGCCATGCTGTACAAATCAATATATGTAGATATTTCGAAGATATTTTTGAATAGAGCTTTCGAGAAGTTGAAATAGGCATATCAATCTAGTTGTTATGCCATTACTGCTAATACAGGAAGTGGCACAAAATGCACCTAAAAACTGCCTTAACCATGATACTTTCCTATTATTGTACTTCATATATACATAAAAATGTATCATGAAATAACATAAGAATACTACCTTTTAGTGGAAAATCCTGAATGATTAAATATTTTATTACAGTCAGAGTGGTGATTATTAACACGCAGCAGGCCTACCATCTTTCCTCGGATCACTTATAGCAGTAAGCATCCCTTTTAAAACTTGTTTATGATTGTAAGACACTCTTCTGTTCTGAATCGGTTTCTTTAGCGTTTGAACTATTAGTTGACTTACTGCTCCACCGGATTTTGACTTCAATACATGACCCCTTTCTCTTAAAAATTTCTTTCGGTCATCCGACAGCTCAATATGGTCACCATCGATCACTGTCCAGTTTTCGTAGTATACCACATTCGGTATCACTGCATAAAATGAGACAAATGAGAATGTTTCAAATAAAGATGTCAATTTTGATCCAATTATTTATGCATGGGTCGAAAAGGGTTCTATTTTTTCTGTAGCTTGTCAAATGGGTGAATCCTAAAAGTTAGCTAGTAGACAATGGGCAAAATAGGCGCGAACAGGACCAAATCATGTAAAGTGATTTTTTAGACATAAAACTTCCTAATTCACAATATTCCAAAATTAGCTTTTTGGTATAAAAAATGCTCGCCTTTTCTTAATCATATCAGACATACTAAATGTGCGTCAATAAGTGATCAGCATTGGCTTTGGCCATGCCATCTTCACATACGGGTGACTTTTTTCTGCGGTTAGAAAACAATAGGGAAAAAGAAATTACCTTGTGGTATACTCGTAGAGATTGAACAGCGTCTAAAGGCTCCATTCCTAGAATGAAGTGGTTAAGGAAGACCTGTATAACTGCTGGTATTATGTACACCCCACCACTCCCTCCGATCACCCCAACCAGTTGATCGCCTTGTCAAAAAGAAATCGAGAGTCAACGTTCAATTTTTTTAGAACCAGCGAAGCAGTCTTTAAAACTCGAGAATAATAGAAATAACGTAACTTATAGTAGCACCTAATATTTCATATTTCTAGTGCTTTATACTTCCGACGACAACTAATTATTGTGAATATAAGATACGAAAATTTTGTCGTAGACTTTCGGATTCGTATTTATTTACCATGACAATGATGACAGGAGTCATGGAAGACACTGGTCTCTTGTTTGGACTGCTAAAATTCGTAGGGGAGGGAGGAAGGCTGTCGGGGGATATTTCTGTAGGTGCCGAGAAGTCACCCATTTCATTATTTAGCACAATTCCGGTCGAGGGAGATAAAATACCACCACCAAATGGGTAGTTGACAGTGGTCGTCATTGATACAGCATTTCTATCTGCATCGATTATGCAAAAATGACTCGTATCGTGATCTTCAATGTGACTCCACCTAGTAAATGCACAATCCCATAAACAAATTAATAGGTAACTAAGCAATGAATGAAATGTTCGCTCTTTCGATGGATCTATGATGTAAACTTAGTCACAATATACCAAAAACAGAAAAATAGATTGTAATCTTTGAAACACAATTGTTTTATCAAATCTGTCATCAAACTTTGTTTGTTTACATCTTTCTATATATACAAAACGAAAAGGCATGAGTGAAAGGTTGTGATGGTTCGATTGAACCAATGGTTGTGTCCTTTCACAATAACTGCCATATAACTAACTATATGACTAACTTTAACTGTCTTAACTAACTTTGTTTCAGCAGATTGGGATTAACCCAATATTCACCCCCTTAATTTTAATCGATTTGTCGTAGATCTTTAACTCCAATAAGTTGCCTCATTGTTAGAAACTTGATCTTCGGTAGTGCTTTTGTGAGTATGTCAGCCTTTTGATATTCTCCACTTATGAATTCAACTTGTAGATCTTCTCTTTCAACACATTCTCTTATGAAATGGTACTTTGTATCAATATGCTTACTTCTTCCATGAAATACGGGGTTCTTCATCATTACTATAGCAGACTTGTTATCAACCATTATTGTAACCTTTTCTTCCTCTGAGTGGGTAAGCTTGCTTAGTAGTCTCTTTAACCATAATGCTTGAGTTGTTGCTGCTGTTACTGCGATGAATTCAGATTCACATGATAATAGTGCTACGGTGGCTTGTTTTTGTGTACTCCAGCTGATTGGTGTTCACCATAGTAAAATATTATTCCAGTAGTTCCTTTTCCTTC
Source organism: Chrysanthemum seticuspe (assembly GCA_019973895.1). Lineage (NCBI taxonomy): Eukaryota > Viridiplantae > Streptophyta > Magnoliopsida > Asterales > Asteraceae > Chrysanthemum > Chrysanthemum seticuspe. The sequence goes on along the minus strand of BPTQ01000005.1, from coordinate 5,464,232 downwards.
TTGAGTGTTGACTCCATAACTACTATCGCTAAATCCTTGTATGTTTCCCCCATTATGTTTGTAGGTGATTCCATAGTCTTTTGTTCCTTTTACATAGCGTAGTACTTGCCTTATAGCCTTCATATGTTGCTCCTTTGGTTCTTTCATGAAAAGACTAGTAATCCAACAGAATAACTTAAGTCGGGTCTTGTGTGAAGCAAATATCTTAAACATCCAATTAAACTTCGATATTCAGTTGAGTTGACCAATGTTCCTTCAGTGTCCTTTGTCAGTCTTGTTCCCAGATCCATAGGTATTAGTGTCTCGTTGCAGTCTATCATTCCAACTTCCTTGAGGATCTTGTTTGCATAGGCGGATTGCTTTATTGATATGTCACTCCCAGTTTGTGTAACTTCTATTCCTAGATAGTAAGCTAATAATCCCATGTCACTCATTTCAAATTTTTCTTCCATTTGAGCTTTAAACTTGTCGATCTCCTTCTTTGGTGTACCAGTGATGATTAGATCATCTACGTAAACTCCTATCAATATTATTGAGTCTTTTGATGTCTTCGTGTAGATAGCTTGTTTCTAGTGCGCCTTTCTTGAAATCTAATGACTTCAAAGTGCTGTCTAACTTTATGTTCCATGCATGCGGTGCTTGTCTTAGTCCATATTTTTATAAGTCTATAGACTTTTCCATTATCTTCTGTCTTTATAAATCCTTCGGGTTTTGTAACGTACACTTCTTCTTTTATTTCTCCATGTAGAAATGCAGATTTTACGTAGAGGTGATGTACTTCCCATTTATTGTTAGCAGCTATGGGGAGTAGTAATCTGATAGTTTCCATCCTTGCTACAAGTGTGAATACTTCTTCAAAGTCTATGACATGCTCTTGTATGTAGCCTTTTGCTACTAATCTTGATTTATGCTTGATTATATTTCCATTAGCATCTTTCTTGGTCTTGAATACCCATTTTAAACCAATTGCTTTATGTCCTTTGGGTAGAGTGGTTAGTTCCCATGTGTTGTTCTTATTTATGGAATCTAACTCGATCTTCATTGCTTCAATCCATTTTTGATCGCTTGATGCTTCCTTGTATTTCTTGGGTTCATTCTCAACCAAGTAATAATTCCTCAGTGTTCTCGTATAAGTCGTCTTAATGTTCTAAAGCCTCTTATCGGCGTGTGATCAAAGTATGAAGGTGTATTAGTGGTTGAGATTGAATCACTATTACTTTGATAGATTGATTGCATTGAGGTATTGGGTGTAGGTTGAGAATTTACTTGTGATGAACTTGTTGATGGTGTGTGAGGTGTTTGGGAATGTGAGGGAGAGCTTGTTGTAGGTGATGCATATCCATCATCATTATTGTTAGGAAAATCATTGTCTTCTTCACTTGGTTGAATTCCTTGATCATGATGTTCATTTGTGGCTTCACTTGGGAATGTGAGGGAGAGCTTGTTGTAGGTGATGCATATCTATCATCATTATTGTTAGGAAAATCATTATCTCAATGTGCAATTTACCTAATTTATTAACATACTGTTTTGCATGACATTAACTTCAAAATTGGACCAACATGACACTAAGTTTTATTTTGGCCAACATGATTCGATGGCAATAGGCTAAACATTAACTTCAACAATCGAACCCACATGCTAAATTGCTAATAATTCGTATCATCCAATGACAGTAAGCATTTGGCGCTAAAACAAAGTAATTCTAGAGGAGCTTGTCAATTAAATCCAAAATGCATCTAACATATTAATTTAATAACCAAACAAAAAGCATATAACATATCACGTATGACATTTTTTTCTTCATATATATTGAGCCTAAAATGCAAAATAAACTTAAAAGCCTTTATGTGTTATCGGATTGAACCCGAACCCGATAACATTTGAAAAATAAATCCTAACCTGACCCTATAAGGATACCGGCTCTATCGGGTTGTGGCGATTTGCGCCCAAAATAAAAAAGATAGGATAATTTGGCAAATTTTGTAAAAGATTTGTGCACATTTAATCATTTTTTTTATATATAAATGGGCATGTATTGCTCATTTAAAAGTTAAATAGGTATTAATGGGCACATATTTTTTTTACAATTGGAAACCATTATAATTGTTTTTAAAGAAAAACTTATAGATATAATATATTTACTTTTTTAAATATGAATGAGATGTTCTATTTGAGGAATTTATTTCGCCGTTTTAGGTCTTTTCTAAAACGATTCGTATAACATGTGACCATTTGACCCATGCTCGTTTAGCCCGTGCATGTTTAAGCATGTTCCTGTTCGGGCTCGTAGCCATTTAGCCTGTAGCCCATGCCCGCCCGACCCGCCCGTTTTGCTACCTCTAGGTTGACCCGGTTAACCCGATAAACATAGTTGGACCCCGAATGAACTCAACCATATAAGGCTTTATTAGGTTCGGGTCGGTTTCGGATGGTATCGGCTCAACCCGTTTAAAACCCCTAATTGTGATGATGTATGTGACAATACTTTAGTATTTGACTAAGTTCATAGTAATTTGCATCTGTTGGTATACGAGAAGATATCATGGTATTGGTTCTTTTAAATTTTAAAAACCGGTTTATTTGTGTTTACTATTTTGGTATTTATTTGGATTTGTGTATAACGAGTATGAAGGATATGTTTTTAAGGAATTATAAGTTTTTTTTTCTTCTTAAAGCTAATGACCATTGTTGGTTGAATTTGTTATTTGAGTTCTTACTGTTTGTTTGTTCAAATTTGTGTTTTGGTAAGGTATGATTTTGAATCCTGGAATTAGCCGTGATGATGCTTAATTTCTCTGCTCTATCTGAAGAAGACATGTTCCTTTTTAAACAAAAAAGAACACAATTCTTTGTGCACCTTAGCTTTGCAATGACCATCAATTAAGCTCAGGGCCAAACAATTCCAAATGTGAGTGTGTATTTGCCCGATTATGTTTTCTCGCATGGCCAGCTTTATGTTACGTTGTCTAGAGTGATATCACGTAGAACTATAAAGGTATTAGTGGATCCAGTCAAATATTCGGTCAAGGAAGAGTCTACACCTCAAATGTCATGTACCAAGAAGTTTTACGCGACGAGTAACGTGCATTGTTAGTTATTATCTCATAATTGATGTAATGTTTTATTTAAAGTTTCACTAAATGTTTTTATATCTTATTTAATACATGTTAAGAATTTTGACTTGAGTTGAATTATCGCATGTTATAACCGTTTATCATTACATTTTGATCCTTTCACGTTTTATTTTAAATGTTACACAAAACACTTACCACAATATTGCATATCGCTAATTGTCTGCCGCTAGGCACAGGTACTCGCCTAGTTTAATATAACATTAAAATTGGTTTTTACTTTCATATTCAGCGTAAAATCTTTTATTAATACATCTGACTAAAATTTTTATCAAATTATTTTTTTTAAGAATATTATTGCATCTTTTACAAAATAAAAAAAGTTCAAACACTATTCTAAAAAGTACTTATATTTAAGTAGCTTATAAGTACTTAATTTTAAGCATAAGCATAAACGAGAAGTAATTCCAAACACCCTCTTAATAAAAATTAGAAAAATACATTGCTTAAATAAGTATTTTTATTATTTCACACTTTTTGAAATGAAATTGTGTTATACAATATGAGGTAGGGTCAAATGAGAAATAAAATTAAAACGAGAAATATGAGAAGAAATTATAACTACACATCTTAAATGCATATACAAAAGTAAGTACATTTATTTTTAAATTTCTCTTTCTACTTTAGAATATGTGGCTAAAAATCTTTGTCACTAATTTCATTTTATTTTTACTTTCCACTAGATCCCTTTTCATATATTTGTACTAAGGGCACGTTTGGTAGAGAAAATTTCAAAGAAATTAAATAAAGTAGAGAATAAAATCTCAGAGAATAGAAATCAGTAGATAATTTTGTTCAGTTTTAATGTTTGGTAACAACAGGGACTTGACCCGAGAAATGAAAAAAAAAATATTTAAATAACATTTTATTATATAAAGCTCACATGTATTTGTTTGTTAATTTTTTTTTCTAAATAACAATTCTTAAAAAATATTAAAAAAAAAAAAAAAAAAAAAAAAAAATTAGAAAAATATATCTTTTTTATAAATTTATTTTTTAAAAATTTATGTACTTTCTTTAAAAAAATTATTTTAATTTTTTTTTAAATGTATTTATTATAAAAAAAAAAAAAAAAAAAATTGTTTTTTTTTAAAATATATTTTTTAAAAATGTATTTATTTAAAAAAAAACTTATTTTTTTTAAAAAAAATATTTTTTTAAATAATTTTTTAAATTTTTTTAAAATATAAAAATGTATTTAAAAAATAAAAAAAAATAATAAAAAAAGTTAAAAAACTTGTTTTTTATAAAAAAAATATTTTTTGAAAATGCATTTATTTAAAAACAATATATTTTTTTTAAAATTATTTTTTAAGAATTTATTTAATTAAAAAAATTTTGTTTTAAAAAAAAAACTTATGTTTGGAACTAAAGTACAAATAATTTTCATTTTTCCAATTTCCCAAACAAAATGATGGAAATGAAAGTCTAAAATTTACACTATCAACTCTTTAACAATTCTCCCCAATTTTCCTCAATTCTCCACATTTTAATTTCTCTAAGCAACCAAACAATGAAATTCGATTCATTTTCATTTCTCTTATACCATTTCTCACTACCAAACACATAAGAGTCTACACCTAAAAATCTGTCACTAATTTTATTTTTACTTTCCACTAGATCCCTTCTTATATTTATCTGTTTTAGGATTTTTTTTTTCTTCTTAATATAGAACTAACTTACTTTTCATTTTTGAATTATTTAAAGAATTTTCTCTTTTTATAATTATACAATTAATTAATCATAGCATCATGTTTTCTGACTTAGCACAAAACTGCAGACTATCAAAAGCAAATTCTTTTTCTTTAATAAGTACTAAAAAAATACATTATTTAAAAAGTATTTTATTAAGCCAATAATAATCATAAATATTTAGGTCACGCCTTATCATTTCAGCTTTCTCTCTTCAATAATACATCCAACCACAATTTGCTAATAAGGCGATCATAACTGCAACAAAAAACATATACCACAAAAACAAATTAGAAAAAAATACACACAAAACAATTGAAACTTTCGGTTGGGAGGCCAACCATAACTTTGAAAAGGTTGGGGGGTGAAGAGCTTATACGAGCAATTTTTTTTATTTTTTATTTTTGGTAACCATGGTTTCCGACCTTTTGGCTGACTAATCCACGAGGTTAAAAAACTATTGTCGTTGTGTGAATTGAATTATTCATGCTTTTAGCTCTTTGGACACAATTCCTAATGCTTTTAGCTCAGGGGGGTCATTGGGCAAATAATGAACAGTTAAAACTTTTTCCTTAATTAATTAGGAGTCATATTCCCTTCCTTATCACGTAATATTTTATTACTTTCACTCCAAGTTAACGCTTTATAAATACTCCAATATCGATCACCTTCAGCTATCATAACTCCATAACCCTAAATTTATCCTAAAATCATGGCCGAAGAAGATAGAATCAGTTCATTAAAGGATCTGTTATTACTCGAAATCATGTCAAGAATCAAAATCATGGACAAAGAAAAAAAAGAAGAGAGATTCATGTCCACAAAAGAGGTGATTAAAACAACAGCTACTATCTCCAAACGATGGCAATATCTTTGGACTCGACTTCCTACTCTCGTTTTCATAGATAAGGATGTCACCAGAAACGGAAGTTTTTCGTTTATCACCAAAACCCTCACTCAATGTTCTACCGATGTGGATCTTGAAAAATTTAAACTTAAACTTCAAACTTTTGATTTTCGCCAGCCTATGTCTGAAGTCAATAGTTGGTTACGTTATGCTATTATGCGTAACGTCGAAGAGATTGATTTAAGGATGGACCGGTATGAGTTAATAGTCGATGAGTTGTTTTTCAACAATTCATGTCTTATAAGTATGAAACTTTCACGTTGTGCATTTACTCCTCCTAATGATGTTCTTCACTGGAATAAACTTGCATTTAATCCTCCTAATGGTGCTATTCATTGGGATAAACTTAAGTTTCTATGTATTGACGAAGGGGAATTAGATGAAGATTCAATTGGAAAAATATTATCTGGATGTCCTTGTTTGGAAACTTTGGAGTTGAATGATTGCAATCTTGTTGGGCGTATCCCGAAGTCCTTGTTTGGAAACTTTGGAGTACTTAAGCATTTGTCATGCGATTTGGAAACTTACGAAAGGTTTAGCTATGATGATGAGTTGTTTTTGAAGGATTCATATTTTATGAGTATGAAACTTTCGTGTTCTGTATTTAATCCTCCTAATGGTGATATTCGTTGGGATAAGCTTAAGTTTCTATCTATTGACAGAGGGGAATTAGATGAAGATTCAATTGGAGATATGTTTTCCGGAATTCCTTTTTTGGAAACTTTGCAGCTGAATTATTGTTGTGGTTTTAGCAGGATTGATGTTAGTTCAAAGAGTGTTAAGAACTTGGTGCTCTCTGGTTACGGCTATAGGTATCCTGAGGCGGATGACTATATAGATACACTAGAAATCAATGCTCCTTATATCTTGTCACTAACAATAAAAGGAAAGATGTATTTGGAGGAGTTTTTGTTGGAAAATGTGTCTTCTTTAGTCAAAGCTCACTTGAATTACAAGGGAAGCAACCGATTTGCGCGACATATTGGACGAGATCGAGATGATATAGAAGAAGAATTGCTTCGAGGTCTTTTATCAAGCCTTGGCCATGTCAACGAGATTGCACTTGGGGATGATAATTGTTTAGATGTAATGTTTTTCTTTTCTTTCGACTTGGGTTTGTTTGTGTGTGTGTTTTTTGTGAAGGGGTGTGATTCATAGTTTTAATATCCGTTTGCCCTGATTATAATTAGTTTTTATTATTGCACTGCTTTAATAATGTTCTCTTTCCATTGGTAGGCTCTCTCTGATTTGGAAGATAAAGGTTTCCAGTTTCGTGAAGGTTCAGATCGACGTGGTAGATATCCCGACAGCTACAGAGTTTTTTTCATTAATTCATAAGTGATGAATCCACAGTTGATAGTTTTAAGCAAGTTTAGCGAGAGGAAGTTTGTAGCAGATGTTTGTGTGTTTTTATTATGGACTTGGCTTATAAAGATGTTCTGGTTTAGTGAAGAATGCAATGGATTATATATGTTCTTATTTTGTTTAACCACATTCGTAATTCATGAGTGAGCATGTCATATCTCGAATTATAACTGTTAAATCAATTCTGTTCAGATGCTACAGGTGTAAAGTTACTAAAATTTGCTCCCTTTAGATATCGTGTCGTCTTTTCATTAATTTGTAAGTGATGAATCGGTAGTTGATATTTTTATAAGCAAGTTTAGCAGATGTTTGTGTTTATTGTTAACAGATGGCTAATTTTGTTTAACCGCATTCTATTGGTGTTTTTTAATTGTAGATGAGCATGTCATATCTCGCATTGTAACTGTTAAATCAATTAGGTTACTAAAATTCGCTCTCTTTAGATATCGTGTCGTTTGTGTGGCAGAATTGATCAGGAACAGAATGCTCACATCTGCAGTTTTTTGGCCCTGCAACTGCTGTGTAATAAGGCTAGCAAACCTAACTTTTATCACAGTGGCCGTTTGAAGTTGAGTAAGGCTCTTCACAATTTCTGGTAATGTTCTATTTCTGTCAAGTGATATTTAACTTTAGTCATGCTCTCATTATTTCATTCTAATAATACTTCACTTAAATAATAAGGAAGGCATAGGGAAAAAAAGTGTAAGCGGGTCAACCCAACCCGGCGTGACTATTTTACGTGTACCTGAATACGACGTTATGTTGATCTGAAGCACATTTTTACCCAAAAGTCTTATTAATGCAAAAAACATTAATGTGTCGTTTGGGCTGAACTAATTAACTGTTTTGATGCCCAATATTGTTCTTGGCCAATAAGATGCCTCTCTATAGATTGTAATAGTGGAATATGAACCCATTTAACAAGTAATATTCTAGACCTAGGGGCATCAAAAACGTCATTCATAAAATGCCGATGATAGGGATTACCTCTCCTATTCACGAGAGTCTCGACAACTTGTACCACCTCATCATACCTCTTCTAGGAGCATACAAGTATTGCGGCGTACCAGCAAAGATTTATTGCGTTTGGATCTTTCAGCAGAATGCATATAATGTAAGTATCTTCACATTAATTGAATAGAATATAATTTAATCCAACATATTATTGTATCATTTAGAATTCATGATTTATGAGTTCTCTAATTGAGCAATCTTTACTGTTTTCGAATGCCATGCTGTACACATCAATCGAATAAGATGGAAAACGTGGTAAGCAGGCAACAAACTAAATATATGTAGACATTTCGAAGATATTTTTTAATAGAGCTTTTGAGGAGTTGAAATAGGCATATCAATCGAGTTATTATGCCATTACTGCTAATAGAGGAAGTGGCACAAAATGCACTTAAAATTGCCTTGACCATGATACTTTCCAATTATTGTACTTCATATTTACACAACAATGTATCATGAAAATGACATAAGAATACTACCTTTTAGTGGAAAATCCTGAATGATTAAATGTTTTACAGTCAAAGTGGTGATTATTAACACGCAGCAGGCCTACCATCTTTCCTCGGATCACTTATAGCAGTTAGCATCCCTTTCAAAACTTGCTTATGGTTGTAAGACACTCTTCTGTTCTTAATCGGTTTCTTTAGCGTTTTGAACAATTAGTTGACTTACTGCTCCACCGGATTTTGACTGCAATACATGATCCCTTTCTCTTAAAAATTTCTTTCGGTCATCTGAAAGCTCAATATGATCACCATCGATCACTGTCCAGTTTTCATAGTATACCACATTCGGTATCAACTGTATAAAATGAGACGAATGAGAATGTCTCAAATAGAGATGGCAATTTTGACCCAATCAGTATTTATGAATGGGTCGAAAAGGGTTCTATTTTTCCTGTAGCGTGTCAAATGGGTGAATCCTAAAAGTTAGCTAGTAGACGACGGGCAAAATAGGCACAAACAGGTCCAAATCATCTAAAATGATTTTTTAGACATAAAACTTCCTAAATCACATTATTCCAAAATTTTATAAATCACATTATTCCTCACATATGGGTGACTGAACAGCGTCTAGAAGGCATTTAGAAAACAATAGAGAAAAAGAAAACACCTTGTGGTATACTCGTGGAGACTGAACAGCTTCTAAAGGCTCCATTCCTAGAATGAAGTGGTTAAGGAAGACCTGTATAACTGCTGGAATTATGTACACCCCACCACTCCCTCCGATCACCCCTACCAGTTGATCACCCTGTCAAAAAGAAATCGATAGTCAACGTTCAAATTTTTTAGAACCGGCGTAGCAGTCTTTAAAAAGAAATCGTAGTTATTGTGGTTGACTTTCGGAGTCAAATTTACCTTGACAATGATGACAGGAGTCATGGAAGACAATGGTCTCTTGTTTGGACTTATAAAATTTGTAGGGGAGGGAGGAAGGCTGTCGGGGGATATTTCTGTAGGTGCTGAGAAGTCACCCATTTCGTTATTTAGCACAATTCCGGTCTTGGGAGACAAAATACCGCCACCAAATGGATAGTTGACAGTGGTTGTCATTGACACAGCATTTCTATCTGCATCGACTATGCAAAAATGACTCGTACCGTGATCTTCAATCTGACTCCACCTAGTATATGCACAATTCGACAACCAGTTTTAATTTTAGCTAAACAGACTAATTGTTGATCAAGCAATGATTGAAAGTAAATATATATTTCTTTATGTACCCCGGCATGTAATATTCAGAAGGGAAAGTGGTGTTGTCGAGAATTCGTTGTTGGATTTTCTTAGCAAATGAAGGGGAAAGCATCTCTGATGCAGTCTTACTTACATCGACAAAATCGGGGTCACCCAAATTCATGCGAAGTGCAAACATATGTTTTAGTGCTTCGATGAATCGATGTAAACCTTTTGGTCCTTTTGCATCTTTTGTGTTCTCGTAGCTATTTAAGATATTTAATACCAAAGCTAGTCCAAGTGTACCACTTGACGGGGGTGGCATTCCAAATATTTTGAACCCCATCGTGTTCACTTCAACTGCATCGGTAACTTTCACCTCATAGTTTCTTAGATCCTCCATTGTCAATATCCCACCTGCAGACCGAACATCCTTAATCAACTTTTCTCCTATAGTCCCATTGTAAAATGCTTCGGGACCTTCTTCTGCTATAGCTTCTAAGCTCAAACCAAGTTCATAGTTATAGCACATTTCACCCGCCTGTAAAATATTTCCATTTGGAGCAAACACTCTTTGTAGCCCCGGGTCTTTTTTTATCTTAGCGGCAGAGCTCAATAGTGAACTGGCAAGATAAGGAGCTACTATAAACCCATCTTTGGCTAGACTAATAGCTGGCTGTAATAAAGTCTTCGATGGCATTAGACCGTGTTGTAAAGAAGCTTCGTAAAGACCAGCTATCTCGCCTGGAACACCCATCGATAGTCTCCGGAATATTTGTCGTCAAGATTATTTTGGTACATATTCTGTGTAGCATTAGTCAGTGATCAATAAGTAGTTTCGCATGTCATGTTTTTTATGTTTGATACAAATAAATGTCACGTGAATAATTTTAGCAAAACTTAACCATGAATATGTCGACAAAACGAAAAGACTCATAAAAGTACCTGTGAAGCAGCCGAGGGAGCGGTTTCCCTGAAATCAAATGCTTGTGTTTGTGACGTATCTGCAGATCGAACGACCATAAACCCTCCCCCTCCAATACCACTGGCCATCGGATTCACAATGCCCTCACATAAAGCAACTGAAACCGCAGCATCCACAGCATGACCACCGGCTCTAAGAACCGATGCACCAATCTCTGAACAACGCGCATCATCGGCTGCAACCACTGCTTCAAACGACTCGACTGCATCACTTGGTTGTACCTTATTGTTTACTTTATGTGACTTTGAGGCATCATCTACTTGTATACTTTTGATAAGGCCCTCCCCACCGCTTAATGCCAGTTCACTTGACTGCCTTAACCATGATACTTTCCTATTATTGTACTTCATATTTACATAAAAATGTATCATGAAAATAACATAAGAATACTACCTTTTAGTGGAAAATCCTGAATGATTAAATGTTTTATTACAGTCAGAGTGGTGATTATTAACACGCAGCAGGCCTACCATCTTTCCACGGATCACTTATAGCAGTAAGCATCCCTTTTAAAACTTGTTTATGATTGTAAGACACTCTTCTGTTCTGAATCGGTTTCTTTAGCGTTTGAACTAATAGTTGACTTACTGCTCCACCGGATTTTGACTTCAATACATGACCCCTTTCTCTTAAAAATTTCTTTCGGTCATCCGACAGCTCAATATGGTCACCATCGATCACTGTCCAGTTTTCGTAGTATACCACATTCGGTATCAACTGCATAAAATGAGACAAATGAGAATGTCTCAAATAGATACGGATATTTCGACCTAGTTATTTATGATAGAATGTAAAATGGGTGAATTCTATAACTTAGCTAGTAAGCGACGGGCAAATTGGGCACGAACAGGTCCAGGTCGTCTAAAATGATATTTTAGACATAAAACTTCCTAAATCACATTATTTTAAAATTTTCTTTTTGGTATAAAAAATGCTAGATTTTTCGTAATTATATTTGACATACTAAATGTGCCCATTTAGTTATGTCTAGTTTCAAAGCTAAAGACTCCTAAATGTGCATCAATGAGTGATCAGCATTGGCTTCGGCGATCCCATCCTCACATATGGGTGACTTTCTGCGTTTAGAAAACAATAGAGAAAAAGAAAACACCTTGTGGTATACTCTTGGAGATTGAACAGCGTCTAAAGGCTCCATTCCTAGAATGAAGTGGTTAAGGAAGACCTGTATAACTGCTGGAATTATGTACACCCCGCCGCTCCCTCCGATCACCCCAACCAGTTGATCACCCTGTCAAAAAGAAATCGAGAGTCAACATTCAAATTTTTTAGAACCGGCGTAGCAGTCTTTAAAGAGAAACCGTAGTTATTGTGGTAGACTTTCGGAGTCAAATTTACCTTGACAATGATGACAGTGTTGGCCCAATGTTACGGATCTTTAATCAACGATATACCAAAGTATGAAAATAATCTCTATTTTCTATAAATCTGTCATGAATGATTCTTTACATGTTCTATTCTATTTATACAAAGTAAAAGGTACATGTTGAACCGTTGTGTCGGTTAAAGGATATGGCAGTTATAGTGTAACTGCTATATAACCGTTTATGTAACTGCTTCTTGTTGACTTTCGTTGAGGTTGAATTTCGTTGACTTTTGTTGACCGGGTCATAATGGGTGTTGACTTGGGTCGCTGGGTTGGGTAGATTGGGATTAACCCAATATTCTCCCCCTTAATCACAATCGTTGCGACGTAGGTCTTTAAGTCTTTTGTAGTTGTCTCCGTTTTGCTTTCTTCTGCATTCTCTGCTGTTTCTGCATTCTCTGCGGTTACTGCAATCTCTGCCCTTTTTGCATTCTCTGCGGTTTCTGCAATCTCTGCTGTTACTGCAATCTCTGTTGTTTCTCATTGTATCATTTCTCTTCAGTTATAGTCGCCATAAGCAATGTTGGCTCTAATTCTTCTTCAATAAAATTGGAGTGTTCTCTGACTTGATTCTTGCGTTTATTTTGACATTCATATGCATAATGTCCAAGTTTGTGACATCGGTAGCATGTGACTTGAGATTTGTCTCTTGTATCTTCTTCAAAAGACTCTCGTTCTTCCCTTTTAGATTGATAATTGTTCTTGTCTTGTTCTCGGCCTTGAGACTGGTTAAATCTTCCCTGACCATATTCTCTAAAAGGTTTTCCTTGTCCTTTATGTCGTGTGAACATCAAAGTCTCTTGATTGTTCACTTGTTTATCCTTCTTAAACTTAATCCTTTCTTCATAGGTCTTAAGTCTTCCAATTGCTTCTTCTATAGTCATTTCACTTAGGTCGGAATATTGTTCTATAGATGCGACTATTTGCAGATACCTATCGGGTACAGCATTTAATAGTTTCCGTACTAAGGTTTCATCTTCTATGGTGTGTCCTAGACTAGCGGCTTTGTTTACGAGAGTTGTAAGTTTTGTAGCAAAGGTGTCAATTGTCTCGTCTTCCTTCATTTGTAACATCTCAAAATCAGATTTGAGTGTTTGTAGTCTTGCTTGTTGGACTCCCTTTTCGCCAACGTGTCTAGTTTTCAAAGCATTCCAAATGTCCTTCGCGGTTTTGTGCTTTGTTATTTGAAGTAATTGTTCCTCGGGTAAGGCTTGATAAAGGAAAGCAATAGCGGTTTTCTCTTTTGTCTTATCGGGTTGAGTCGTTTCAGTCGGCTCAATTGTTTCCCATAAACCATTCGCTTCGAGAATGATTTGTATTCGAATTGCCCATAATGAGTAATTCGCGGGCTTTAGGATTGGGCATTGAAATTGGGGTGTACTATTTGTAAAATTAGTACTAGGTTCCTTAGTTCCACTTCCTTTCGTCATATTTTAAATATATTGATAATAAAAAAATATCTCCAAAAATCTAACACGAGGTGTGTTGAAAACGTTTTATTTTTCCTTAAATCCAAAACTATCCTCGGAGATTATTATATTTTAAATACGAATAACCTAAGGTTAATTTCTTAAAAGTTATTCCTAATGATATAATAAGCAGTGTAGTCACTTGGTTATTATATTCTAAAAATGATAAGATACTTAAGGGTATAATGTAGTAACTTATCAAAAATTAAATAAAACTATACTAAAGATAAGTATAAGTTTTAAAAAAAATGAAAGGATGGATTTGAAATTCTCGAAACCTAGGGGGGTTAAAATAAAACCCGTAGCCCTAAATAATCCTTGTGTTTGCCCTCTTTTTCTTATCTCTTCTTCTGAGAGAAAAAAAACGTCTCTTGTGGAGACTGAAAAACACTTCGTCTTCTTCTTTCTTCTGGGTTGAAAGGTTTTCTTCTCCTCTCCTTGATGGTCGATAGCCGGCCTTCATTTCTCCTCCGGTTTGATGTGTTCTTCGCGAGCACAAATTGATCCCACGAAATGAAACTAGGGTTTCAATGAATTGGGGGTTTTCAATAATCGTGAGAGATTAAACGATTGGAGATGGGATAGAGTCGATTGGTGACTCAAATAAAGTTCTGGGCTTGATTTTGATTCGGAACAGGTGTGTTTGTTCTAATTTGAATCTTGAATTCTGCCCTAAATTGATGACTTCGTTTTGGTTTTTGTTTGAATCAATATATAAACGTTTTTAATTCGTTTCTGATCCTATGTGGATAAAAAATTAGTTTTGATGAAAAAATGCAAATAATTTTGTTGCCGGGTTGGAGCAGTCACTTATGTGATTGTTCCCTTGGTGCGACAAACGTATATGGAACACAAAAGATGTTATCTTTTGATTTTGTGTTCGGATTATTTTGCAGAATTTTTTTTTCTCGAAACTGTTTTTATTGATTCTGAAACTTAAAACGAAAAAGGTATATGATGAATCAGGCTCTGATACCAATTGTTGGCCCAATGTTACGGATCTTTAATCAACGATATACCAAAGTATGAAAATAATCTCTATTTTCTATAAATCTGTCATGAATGATTCTTTACATGTTCTATTCTATTTATACAAAGTAAAAGGTACATGTTGAACCGTTGTGTCGGTTAAAGGATATGGCAGTTATAGTGTAACTGCTATATAACCGTTTATGTAACTACTTCTTGTTGACTTTCGTTGAGGTTGAATTTCGTTGACTTTTGTTGACCGGGTCATAATGGGTGTTGACTTGGGTCGCTGGGTTGGGTAGATTGGGATTAACCCAATAGACAAGAGTCATGGAAGACAATGGTCTCTTGTTTGGACTTATAAACTTTGTAGGGGAGGGAGGAAGGCTGTCGGGGGATATTTCTGTAGATGCTGAGAAGTCACCCATTTCGTTATTTAGCACAATTCCGGTTGTGGGAGACAAAATACCGCCACCAAATGGGTAGTTGACAGTGGTTGTCATTGACACAACATTTCTATCTGCATCGACTATGCAAAAATGACTCGTACCGTGATCTTCAATCTGACTCCACCTAGTATATGCACAATTCGACAACCAGTTTTAATTTAAGCTAAACAGACTAATTGTTGATCAAGCAATGATTGAAAGTAAATATATATTTCTTTATGTACCCCGGCATGTAATATTCAGAAGGGAAAGTGGTGAATTCGTTGTTGGATTTTCTTAGCGAATGAAGGGGAAAGCATCTCTGATGCAGTCTTACTTACATCGACAAAATCGGGGTCACCCAAATTCATGCGAAGTGCAAACATATGTTTTAGTGCTTCGATGAATCGGTGTAAACCTATTGGTCCTTTTGCATCTTTTGTGTTCTCGTAGCTATTTAAGATATTTAATACCAACGCTAGTCCAACTATACCACTTGACGGGGGTGGCATTCCAAATATTTTGAACCCCATCGTGTTCACTTCAACTGCATCGGTAACTTTCACCTCATAGTTCCTTAGATCCTCCATTGTCAATATCCCACCTGCAGACCGAACATCCTTAATCAACTTTTCTCCTATAGTCCCATTGTAAAATGCTTCGGGACCTTCTTCTGCAATAGCTTCTAAGCTCAAACCAAGTTCATAGTTATAGCACATTTCACCCGCCTGTAAAATATTTCCACTTGGAGCAAACACTCTTTGTAGCCCCGGGTCTTTTTTTATCTTAGCGGCAGAGCTCAATAGTGAACTGGCAAGATAAGGAGCTACCATAAACCCATCTTTGGCTAGACTAATAGCTGGCTGGAATAAAGTCTTCCATGGCATTCGACCGTGTTGTAACCAAGCTTTGTAAAGACCGGCTATCTCGCCTGGAACACCCATCGATAGTGCTCCGGAATATTTGTCGTCAAGATTATTTTGGTACATATTCTGTGTAGCATTAGTCAGTGATCAATAAGTTAGTTTCGCATGTCATGTTTTTTATTTTTGATACAAATATATGTCACGTGAATGATTTAGGCAAAACTTAACCATGAATATGTCGACAAAACGAAAAGACTCATAAAAGTACCTGTGAAGCAGCCGAGAGAGCGGTTTCCCTGAAATCAAATGCTTGAGTTTGTGACGTATCTGCTGATCAAACGACCATAAACCCTCCCTCTCCGATACCACTAGCCATTGGATTCACAATGCCAGTGCACAAAGCAACTGAAACCGCAGCATCCACAGCATGACCACCGGCTCTAAGAACCGATGCACCAATCTCTGAACAACGCGCATCATCAGCTGCAACCACTGCTTCAAACGACTCGACTGCATCACTTGGTTGTACCTTATGTCACTTTGAGGCATCATCTACTTGTATTCTTTTGATAAGCTCCTCCAAACCAGTTAATGCCAGCTCACTTGACTTGCTTCCTATTGTAAGATAGATAACTGAAAAGGACAATTTTAGACCACTTTCAATCAACTTGCAACTACTAGTCATGTCCTTGTATTTCCATAAACATACCATTAACTTTTTAACCAATCATAGCAACCAATTCATGTTTTCTGACTTTATTTTATTTTTCTTTTCTGAATTTTTTAAAATAGAAAAACAACTTTTCAAAAACAGTTAATGAGTTGCTTATTTCATATTACTCATCTTAACTACATATAAAAGCAAAATGGTCAAAGTTAAAAATATTGAAATGTTGAAAATTTTAAAATGGTCAAAGGTGAGATAAAAAGGATTAAATAAGGTTCGAATGCTATTTTAACAAGTTTTAATAGATGTATGTAATTTTGATTAATTCTTTAATGGTCAATGTGTGAAAAGGTTTTAAATGTTGAAATGGAAAACTTAGGACTCATTATACCCGAACACATTAATTACATTGATAACCCCAATGTCGGACTTTTTCACGTTCTAATAACGAAAGGTGTAAACTATTTTTGAACGTCTCACTTTTTTTTTCAGGATCTAATAAAGGAAATCACGCTGTAACCAGCAATAAACACGGAAACAAGGCGGGAACATGGATGTCAAACATTAGAAACAAATCACAAACACAGTATATATGGCAAGGAAAACCCGAGGCTAAATTAACACCCACTAACCTAAGGATATAAAAGTCCCCCTCTCCACACAAAAACAATCGTAATTTCATTTCTCTCCTGTCTTTCTACACCATCACTATAACAGCCGCCATATCAAGAAATAGCCACCACCTCTCCGGTGGTTTGGGTAGTTTCGGTTGGTGGTTTTGGTGGTTTCGGCTATCCAACACCACCATCTCTCGGTGGGTTCGGCGTTATTTGCAATGGTGTAGTAAGGTTGGTTTTAGCGGTGTATGGTTGGAGTACAATTTTGTTTGGTTTTGTGTATGGTTGGGTTTGTTGGTTGGTTTGTTGCATGTTTGGTAGTCTTGATTCATTAAAATCTACATTGCTTTTTTTTTTTTCCTTTCAAGATCCATCCGAATTTTTAACGCTTATGGTGAAGTTGAAAAGTGTTTTTTGGTGCTCTAGATTTGTTTTTTAGATTGCTGCCATTTTTGTTTTTTGGTTTGTTTTTGGCTTTTGCATTTTGTTTCGGCATGGTGCTTTTTGGTTAAGCTTGTTGTGGCGGTGATTTGTTATTTGTGTATGTCATTAAAGCAAATGGTATGTTAGGAGGCTGATATTTTTTATTAATTATTGAAAGTCTTTGTGTTATTCTTTTAGATTCTAGTGATTCATATATGGATGAAGGGGGTTCCTGTAAATGAGCTTTGTTGTTTGGTACTTGTAGATTCAAATTGGCGGTGATAAATGTAGAAATCATTTCATAATAACACTATACAGATTTTGCTTGGCTGGTAAAAAATGGAAGGATGGTGAAATTTAAGATCCTTTCAACTTTGTAACCCTATTTTTTTCGAAAAGCAAACAATAATCCTACTACGCAACCAAAATTTTCGTACGTGACATAATCTTTTGTTGTTAAACAAACTCATCCTTTCCTCCATAAAGGATTATTTGAATTTATTTGATGAAAATATTATATTCTTGACTGTTTTGAATATTTTGAGCCAATTATGAATTATTGAGGCATAAGATATCAAGGCGGAAACGATTACGATAAGGTAGCTAAAATGAATTTTTTTGAGTTATAGGGAATTGTGAATCAGGTCTATCGGGTTTGGGTCAATCGGGTTGCGGGTTTTTGGGTTGGGTCTATCGGGTTACATACTTATCTCAATATGCAATTTACCTAATTTATTAACATAATGTTTTGCATGACTGTAACATCAAAATTGGACCAACATGACACTAAGTTTTATTTTGGCCAACATGATACAATGGCAATAGGCTAAACATTAACTTCAACGATCGACCCACATGCTAAATTGCTAATAATTCATAGCCTCCAAAGACAGTAAGCATTTGACACTAAAACAAAGTAATTCTAGAGTAGTTTGTCAATTAAATCCAAAATGCATCTAACATATTAATTTAATAACCAAACAGAAAGCATATAACATATCACGTATGACATCTTTTTCTTCATATATATTGAGCCTAAAATACAAAATTAACTTAAAAGCCTTTATGTGTTATGGGTTTGAACTCGAACCCGATAACATTTGAAAAATAAATCCTAACCTGACCCTACCGGCTCTATTGGGTTGTGGCGATTTGTGCCTAAAATAAAAAAGATATGCTAATTTGTCAATTTTTGTAAAAGATTTGTGCACATTTAATCATTTTTTTTTCTTTTTTTTTTAATTTTTTTTTAAATGGGCATGTATTGCTCATTTAAAAGTTAAATAGACATTAATGGGCACATATTTTTTTTACAATTAGAAACCATTATAATTGTTTATAAAGGAAAACTTATAGATATAATATATTTAATTTTTTAAATATGAATGAGATCTTATATTTTAGGAATTTATTTCGTCATTTTGGGTCTTTTCTAAAACGATTCGTATAACATGTGCCCGTTTGGCCCGTGCCCGTTTAGCCCGTGCACGTTTAAGCATGTGCATGTTCGGGCTCGTGTCCATTTAGCCTGTAGCCCGTGCCCGCCCGACCCGCCCATTTTGCCACCTCTAGGTTGACCTAATAAACATAGTTGGACCCTGAATGAACTCGACCATATTAAGCCTGAACATTAGATACAAAGGCTGAATTAACACTATCAGGGACAATATTAATCCTGAATATTAGATTACATAAATAGCCAAATCCAATAAAAACACCACATTTAGACAAGACAAATTTATCAGACTCAATAACTTGTTTATATCCATGATTATTCAAAACACTACTTGAAACCAAGTTTTTTCTTATATCAGGAACATGAATAACATTAAACAAAGTTACAATCTTTCCAGAACTAAACCTAAGGTCTACACAACCACGACCATGCACCAAGGCTGTTGACTCATTTCCCATGTGAAGAATAGAACCATCATTCAGTGACTCATAAGTCTTGAACCAGCTTCTATCTTTGCACACATGGACTGTTGCACCAGATTCAACCCACCACGCAACATCATCATCCTGCACATAATAAGATTCAGATACATATGTAACATAATAAAATCTGAAAAGACTTATTAAACATATTCTGACCTTTCAGTGAGTTGGTTGAACCACCACTCCCTGAACCATTAGTGCCTGATCCATTGGCTTTACCACCAACTCTAACACCCTTGCAATCCCTTTTAATGTGAACAGTTTTACCACATTTCCAACAAGTAGGTGTTGCTTTCTCGTTATGATCAGCCCTTGTGTTATCATGATATTTGCGTTTCCCTTTGTTGTCATTGTACCTGGTGGAGTTGTTATGCTCCACCATATTGACAACAGATGCACCAGTAGCATTGCTACTCTTTGGCTTGTCATTATCCTGCACCTTGATAGATTCCTCAATGCGCAGATGACTGCCCAACTCAACAAGAGTTAACTCATCCTTCATATGTTTCAAGGTATGCTTGAAATCTTTCCAAGAAGGAGGGAGTTTGTCAATGACACAAAAGACTTTAATAGCCTCATCCATGTGCATATTGTGTTGTGTAAACCTTCCAAGTATACCAAGAAGTTCATTGTATTGTTCTATAACTGGTCTTGAATCAGTCATTTTGTAATTTGTGAAATTACTAACAAAGAACTTCTTACTTGATGCATCCTCAACCATATATTTGGCATCCAAGGAATCCCACAGTTCTTTGGAAGATTCAAAGTTCTGATAAATGTGCTGGGAATTATATTTGAGTTGATTATGACAAAATATGAAAGATGAAGGACTTATGAAGACAATTGATGAAGAAAGAAAGACAAGGGAATTACTTGTTAAAGAAGACTTTATTATTTAGTCCCTAGTAGTCAATTGTAACCCTAGACTCTCTAGTATATAAAGAGAGGCATGGAATTAGATTAATTATGTGTCAAGATGTGAACACCAAAAGTGTGTGTGTGTGTGTAGGCGTTTAGAGGAAGCCTAGGGTGATGGTTAGTTAGTTAGTTCCTAGGCGTATGTTCATGTAAACGCCTAGGTTAGTATTTAGTTAGAGATGATGACGAAGAACTTTGTTAATAATAACAAACGATGTTTTCTTATTCCGCTGTGCATTATAATCGTTGTTATTGTTATCCCTTAGAGCTCATAAACGATCTTAACAATTGGTATCAGAGTGGGGAGCTCTTGATATAAGGATCTATAAGGTTTTTCGAAGAAGAAGGAAGAAAAATTCGTATCAAGAAATTTTCGTAAGGTTTCTGCAGGACTATATTGAAACGATCATAACGTTTTCGTTAACCGTTGGATCGTGACGAAATTTTGGGTGGATGTTCTCTATATACTAATCTAACTTTCCACCGAAATGATCTTCGATCTGAACTTCTAGTAAAAAGATATAAGGCGTCGAAGTTGGCTGCTGAAAGGTTTTTCAGAATATCGATTTTTAGGGTTTTCTACATATACAACTTATTGAATTCGTTTTCTTTGTGCTAAATCATTATGGAAGTTGTTTATTGGTTATTTAATCATGGAAGAAAGAAGCTTTGGATGTTTGATAAATCGTTTTTCACAAGAAACCCTAAACCAATGCTATTTTTAATCTGACACATCCTTGGAAAACCCTACCTGGTCTTAACTCTCAGTTTTATTTGTTTTATTATGTTGTCGAGGGTTTGTTTGAACTGGAGGATACACGACATCTACTGGTTATACGACATATACTGGTGGTCCATACATGGTCAGTGGTCCTATCTCGTACTGATGTGATAAAGTGTCTTTATAAATTTGGCGGCTTGTGGCATGTATAAACAAGGTGCTGCTGCTAATTACTTTATTGGATGTGACATAAAAGGGAATATATTGGAGTATGATTTAGTGAATAACCTTTATGTATTATGGACTAACGTTACTGATGGAATTTCTTTTGGCTTGAGGGTTGCGTCATCAGGTTTGATAATTACTATTGCTGATATGTTTTGTATTCTGCTGCTACGATTAAATGTTGTTCTTCTTAATATATGCTATTGGAAAAACGCTACCACTGCTTCATGAACTGAAAGGTACTTCTGCGTTTTTCAAAGTACTGTTTCAAAGTACTGATCGGGGTTACAAAGTACTGCTACCCTTTCTTGAAAGTACTGCTCCTTGTCCAAGGTACTGCTCCAAGGTATTGTTTGTTGAATATAGTTACTGATGGTATAATATGGAAAAGCTTCGTCGAATATGGTCGATCAGTTTTTAATCAAAGTACTGCCTTGCATACTTCACATAAGTCGTTGGAGTTGCGTTTGTATTCTGATTGGTGACATGCGTGAGGAGAAAACAAGATGATTTTTCGTTTTGATCGGACAGTACAAGGGAATTTTGAAGTCGAGTGTGTCGATTTGGTTTTGCACTTTGGTGATCTTGGACACACACTGTAAGAGCAGATTTGGTGAGTTCATACATTGGCAGTTCTGATTTTATGAGGAGAAGATGTTGGATATATATATATATATATATATATATATATATATATATATATATATATATATATATATATATATATATATATATATTTCGTACATGGTTACTCGTTTTTATGAATCTTTGATTGGTTAATCTTTTAAGTGGGTCGGTAGTCTGATTATAATAATATATCATGGACGGTGGTTATATGGAAGTGATCTTGTGCATGCGATATATTTATTCGAGTAATATTGGTGACATACAAACTGAGGAACAAGTTGATAAGTGCATGTGCTACGTATGATAAGTATAATAAAAGTGAATGGAAGCATGCTTTGATTGTTGTTTAAAAGTAATTTTTGGTCATATTATGCGACTGTGTTTTGAATGAGACCAGGAGGTGAATATATGAGTTGTTATTGGGCTGAGCGCTTGGATTCTTCCATATGGGCTAGTTATGGAGTTATATTGGTTATCTGGTTTTCATTTATTCAGAGTTTTTGAAGTAATTAATTCTGATACTTTATTGTGTATGATGATCAAGAGAGTTGGACAATGCATGTTTTGTGAAAATGTCGGATACCACACACACAAGAAGTTTTAGATTTAAGGGGAAGCTACTAAATCTCGATTTGGTTTTCGGATGAGATTGGAAGTTATTGGATTACACACACTGTTTAGATATTTGTTTCCGGATGAGTTGGACACACACTAAAGTTTGGATTTGAGGGGAAGTTGTTCAAAATTTGGTTTTGGCTTGACTATCGGACGACACATGTATGATGTTTTGGATTTTTAGTTTTTGGTTGTGACCTGATGTTCATGAATCAGGTTCAAGATAAAGAACTATTCTTCATGCTACTAATGCTTGGTCACAAATGCTATTGTAGTCATCTTTATTAGTATTATAGCAGGTACTATGTTCTTCATGGCTGGAACTATAGTGTATTTGTGATCATGGTGGTTAGTTATTCGACAAGTTCTTATGGTTATTTACATGCATCATTCGAGGGGAAGAATTTACTACTACTTGTTAGTATTTGTAATATTGGTTCAAATTTTTATTGCCTTAATTTCATTTTTAGCAAGCTTTTTGGTGATCTTCATGGAGGGTATCTTGAGGCATTGGAAAGATGGGTTAGTTGTCTGATATTGGTTCGTGGTAGTTGGAATCAAAGTTGCTTCTACTTAGCGTCTCCTAGTGGATTATGACAAAAAAGGGAAGAAGGCATTACATAAAGATTTGCAACTTGAAGATCCTTGGTGATATTGCATGTTTAAGGGGAAGTTCTTATCTTTCATAACATCTTAACTTCAGGGGAAGTTCGTGCTCATTTGTTTTTGTCATTATCAACTAGGGGAAGATTGTTGTGAATTATATTTGAGTTGATTATGACAAAATATGAAAGATGAAGGACTTATGAAGACAATTGATGAAGAAAGAAAGACACGGGACTTACTTGTTAAAGAAGACTTTATTATTTAGTCCCTAGTAGTCAATTGTAACCCTAGACTCTCTAGTATATAAAGAGAGGCAGGGAATTAGATTAATTGTGTGTCAAGATGTGAACACCAAAAGTGTGTGTGTGTGTGTGTGTGTGTATGTGTGTGTGTAGGCGTTTAGAGGACGCCTAGGGTGATGGTTAGTTAGTTAGTTCCTAGGCGTATGTTCATGTAAACGCCTAGGTTAGTATTTAGTTAGAGATGATGACGAAGAACTTTGTTAATAATAACAAACGATGTTTTCTTATTCCGCTGTGCATTATAATCGTTGTTATTGTTATCCCTTAGAGCTCATAAACGATCTTATCAAAATGTTAAATAGAGAATCAGACATACCATTCAGAATAATACCTCCGCATATGTAGTCATCATTCTCCCATTTGCTTCTCCTCCTGATCTGCTCCACTGTTGCATCATCCCCATCATCAGGAACAGGAGTGGTTAGCACATAAACCACACTCATGCTTGACAGCAAGAAGTGCATCTTCTTCTACCACCTCCTAAAGTCCACCCCTTCAAACTTTTCCAGCTTGGCAAAGTTTGAAGCCATGTGTTTCATTACAGCAGCAGCCGTTGATTATCACAAAATAGTTTACTTTGATTGTTGGTAGTTAGTTCCCAGAACAGGGTAAGATAATCAGTAGCAACTGCAATACCACTAGGTGGTTACCGGATATCACTTGGAATCGTGTGATCACTTTTCAAAGTAAACTATTCGACCCTAATGCCTGGGTTACGCGAATATCTACTTGGGATAAGACCAAATGTAGTTATAGAATTAGGCACAATTCAATAACCCTTGCGCTTTGATACGCTTACACAGCGCGTTCGGGGTCAAAGAAACTTCCTTTTCGTCGAGCAAGTTTTTCAACATCCTAGGCAGTGAACCTAATCGTTGTAGTGTAGTATTAGGGTAAGCCACGGGAATTAGGGGTGTTCATGGGTTGGGTAATATCCGAATAAACTGAAAACCGAAACCGACCGAACCGAAAATAACCGAACCGAACTCGTAACCGAACCGAAATTGCCAAAACCGAACCGAACCGAAATAAAAGTTCGGTTTATGGATCGGTTATGGTTTTAGCCATCCCAACCGAAAACCGAACCGAAAACCGAAATTAAATATATATATATATATATATATATATATATATATATATATATATATATATATTTATATTAAAAAAAGATATTAAAACTCTTTTATAATATATATATAATATTTTTAAGCTTGAAAATTATTTTTTTTTCAAAAAATACATATAAATAAATGAAAAAATTATAAAAAAAAAATAAAATAAAATAAAATAAAAAGTTCGGTTATTCGGTTCGGTTTTCGGTTATTGGGGGTTCGGTTTTCGGTTTTCGGTTCGGTTGGGGTTTGGTTTTCGGTTTTCGGTTATACCCAAAAAAAAAATTTAACCGAACAAACCGAACCGAACAAACCGAACAAACCGATAACCGAACCGATGAACACCCCTAACGGGAATTGATATCGTTCTCTAGGGGAATAGGAATGCTAGTGAGAAGTTACTACGCTAAGGTTGGGGTTGAAGAAGATTATTTTTTATCTTTTTATGTATTTTTAGAAAAGGAAAAATACGAATCTCGGGGTTTGGATTTGGGGGGGTTGGTATTTCTACCGATTACTCTACTATGATCTAATTATCTAAACTAAGGTGGTGGTAGTCTATGTCTAATTATTGTGTGCTCGTATGATAGTTTAAAGATGTGTTTACTTAGGTTTTACTACTCCTTAATTATCTTCTATTGGTGGTTGAATTGTCACGTCCTTATTCCTAGTTGCGTTGTGTGTCTAAAGTTGTAGGGTATGCGTTTCTCCCTAACTCTTTGAAGTTACCAAATGGTCTCGTCTACAAAACCCACTAGGGATGATAAACTCTAACTCTAAGGCCTCTTTGGATATTTTAGCTTACAACAACTCAAAGTGCTATAACCTAAGGTTCACATAGATTAATGAAGCATTAAGTACCCAACGAATGACCTATCGCATTACTAGATCATTAATCAACTAAGATAAGAAACAACCAATCAATATTCAATAATTAAGTTTCATATTCCCTAAGCAAACACACAAGTAAATTAGCCGGACATGGAGAACATGCAAGCATACACACAAATAATTGAAGACATAATTAAATTAATAAAGTAAACAACTTATCTTGGTGTAAGATAGGGTTTAGAACCCTAAAATACGACCTTGGTTCGGTTTAGGTTTTACTCCAAAAGTTTACCCAAAAGACTACTCTCTAAAACTGAAAAATTCGGATTATATATATAAGATTACATGTGCGACGGCGTCATTAGGGTTTCGTCTTGGCCAAGTTAATCTTGCGACGGCGTCACCTTATGCTTGTGACGCCGTCCTCTTTAGCTTCTGACGCCGTCTGGATTGAATCTAGGCCGTCTGAGTTGCGACGGCCTACTCTTTTAAAGTCCGACGCCGTCCTCCAAAAACTAGCAATTTCTCTTCTGAGCTGTCACAAATTCCTCCGACGGCGTCGCAGATTAAGCAGTAACGCCGTCCCCTTGTAATTTAGCAGCTTGAGTGTCTCGATTCTTGACTTTGGCCATTTTCTTCATATATCCGCGCCTTTTCATCCAAATAAGTGCCATTACAGCAGTTTGCCTTCAAGAGACCTAAAAAGTGAAAAGGAACGATATTAAGCAATAACGGATACAAAAGTGATCAAATAAGGGCTTAAACGACCCCTCAAAAAGGTACATTTTAAAACCTTATCAAATATCCCTACACTTGGTATTTGCTTGTCCTCAAGCAAATGTGCTTTTTGCCAATTAATTTATAAGTTAGGGGTCATGAAGCATTGGTTTAAAATAGTCCACAACACATATAAGCTCCGCAAAAGTCATAACAAGCACGGAAATTACATACTAGCACCTCACATGGGGTGTTTGGATACTCACATCTCTCGGGTGTATATGAAATATAGCAAATTGGAAATGGAAGATAAACACTCATTAACCGGTCCTAGTACATAGATTACCATAGGCTTGAGAATAGATCAAACCTCCATCGCTTTGGCGTAAGCACCTAGGAAAGACTATCAAAGAGGTCTTTAAAGGGTTGTAACGTAAGGCTTACGGTAAGGAAATAAAGGGTTTGGTGGGATAGGCTATTTAGTGGTGGCAAGTCAAAAATCTCTATGTTAAATGCATACGAAGAATGGCGTTGCTAAGCCAAGACTCGACACTCTAAACTCTAGATAACTGAAATAAACAAACATAAATTTAAAGATAGATGTAGGATGGTAGCCCGTTTTTTTTTTTTTTTTTTTTTTTTTTTTTACACTCTATTTTTTTTCTTTTTCTCTTTTTCTATTTTTTTTTCGATTTTTTTTTCATACACTTTTACTCTACCATCCTCTACGATAACAACAAAATAATAGGGATTTATAGCACATCCCTACACTTGAGTTTTTATTACTCTAACACTAATATGACCCGATTTGAAAAGATCAAAACACTTGGAGTACGTTATTACGCAAATAAAGGAATTGGCGTTCCCTTTTAGTCATTTAAAACTTTAACATTTCCCATGAGTCACAATCGTCCCAAAACTTTGTACAAAAGATATGACTCAACTTAGCAACTCATGCAAGTAATTAGATAATTGAACTAAGGGTTTAGGGTGATAACAATAATGCACTAAAAGTGAGTGCATACAAGGTAGGCTAAGGCGATTTGGGTGTACATTTGGGGGTGGGGTGTAAACAAGCTCTTCATTGATATTCCGGAAAACCGAAACATCACGAGAACCGTGAAAAGGATAGGCTCTGAAGGTTTAACTAGGGGTATCGTGTACTAAAGATGAGTACAACGCAAAGGTGTGGGGGAATTACTCAACCGATGTGGAAGAAGTAATTATATTACGGGTATCAAACAAGGGTTTTCCTAATGCCTCTTATCATTTAGTTATTCCTAACTACACAAGTGTAGTCTCACTAGCGATCTCGGAATGCATCACAAAACAAGTTCTAGAATCTAATATACTACCGGTTCACACTCTAAGCATTGAAGATGAATGCTTCAATTCCTACTAATCTAAGGGCGATCCTCACATTTTTGGTGGAATTTAAGTGGTAAAGGGTTTTGTGTTAGTCATGCAACTTCCTATCCGTGAGACGCTTTTGTTAAGACTAATGGCCCACTCTAATATGTCATGAAAAATTTTAAATTTGGTGCCAAAATTACCCTAACCGACATTTTCTCATGGTTTATTACGCAAATGCAATTAGACAAAGCAAATAATCAAGGATAAGCATAGTTTCAAAGTTCCCGTTTTATTTTCCCTCCCTACACTTAAACTGAACATTGTCCCCAATGTTCCCCGAAAGTATCAAAGTTATGATAAAAGAAGGTAATCAAAAACGAAAGAAACTAGTACTCCCCTGATTAGCTCGGTAGGATCCGTGTGTGAAGTAGTGGTTAAATCCTTTCCAAGAAGAATGTATGCGTGAAAAGCTCCTTCCAACTTTATGTATCTTCTTCTTGATAAACAAAACCTGCACACTTGAAGAAAACAAACGAAACCTTCGCGTAAAATTGGCGGTAATAATATATAAGACTCGATTTAAACTAGGATATAATGCTTGTGGAATGGATGTTTACAGAATTTCTAAGAAAATTAAGACCTGGTAAATTCCAAAAATTTATAAGTAGCTCAGAAAATGAGAAAAAGTAATCTGATGTTTTTACTCCTTCCTGACGCCGTCAGGTTGCAATCCTGACGCCGTCAGGTTATCCTGACAAAAACTGGTCTGTGATTTTTGGAAAAATTCTGGAAAATTTAGAATCTGGAAAAATTTCTGCAAAACATCCATTATGACTCGATACAAGCATTTGACTCGAACAAACACGCAAATATATCTTTTAATTAATTGTTATTCTCATGTTCATGTTTCTTATGAAAACGTGTGTAATCCTCCCTACACTTATCCTTTATGTAAAATACCTTTATATGCAATTAAGACGAGGTTAAAAACAAAATAAAGCATTTTTACAAATTTAAACATGAGAATAAACAATCAATAAAAGATATATGACACTAACAAGCAAACAATTAAGCATGGGTTGCCTCTCACGAAGCGCTTTTCTTTATTTAAGAGTCTTGTAGCTAGACTCATAGTCGTGTTCCTACGTGACTTCATTACCGTCACCTTCTTCCTCATGACGGTCTCCAGTGGGTGGTTCCATGTTGTAGAAGTGCCCTATGATACACCTCTCTAAAATTTCGTCCTCTCCCTACTCGGTCCTAAGTTCAAGCAATCCTTATAGAATCCAAAAATCTTAGCCATAACATAATCTACTCCTTTTTCCCTATCCTCATCATTCCTATAATAAACCGACACTTTTACCTTTTCATCATTAGAGAGTGATGAAAACTTCTCAATCTTAAATGGCATTTGGTAAGCTATGTCATCGGTCTCATCCTTGAATCGCACTAATCCTAACGAGGGATCATAGGTCATCCCGGTGCTTTCTATGAAAGGTTTTCCTAGAATAACGTGGGACAAGCTAGGGTCTATGGCCGTGCTAATATCATCCACAATTATGAAGTCCGTAGGAAACGTGAAACTACCTACATAAACGGGCAATCCCTTAACTCTACCAAGAAAATTGCAACTAACCTTAGGGTTTTCTGGATCTTGCCTAGTTGGGATAGGCTTCTTCATCACCCAATTGTAGTAGGTGCTAGTCATTATGTTGATTTGGGATTTGCGATCAATATAGGCCTTTGCCACAAAAAGGTGTCCTATGCAACATGGTATATTGAGGTTCCAAGGGTTCCCAAACTTGATCCTAGAGCTTTTCCTAACATACATGTGACGGAGGTCACGCACTAAGTGAGGGTGGCGAGATACTTCTTCTTCCGTAGGAAACTTATTGAAATAGTCATTGTCTACTTCCTCTACTTCCTCGGTTGTTTCATTATTCTCAAGTGTATGGTCCTCTTCGTCATTAGGTTTCACTAAGGCGATGGTATTGACGAATTGAACGCGCTTAGCTAGCTTACTTGGGTCCTTAATCTCTACACCGGAAGGCTCGGGAGTTGAGATAGCACTAACCTTCCTATCACTATTGGTTATGGCTTTCAAAAGGTTATCTATCTTCCTATCCATATCGGCTTGTTGTTGGTTGAAACGGTCCGAGAGCTTAGCTATTTGGGCTTCTTGGGATGCGACAAGCTGTTGCAACATTCCTTCAATGTTTTGGCTAGGGCCATGAGATAGGGGTAATGAGAAATCATTAGAAGTGAATTCTTTGGTTTGTCCCCAATAGAAGTCGGGCTTGCCCTTCCATGCTTCTCGGGTGTCATTAAAAGTCCTAGGTCCGGGTGTTGAAGGGAATCTTCCTCCCGTTCCATTAACACGCGAGGATGCGTAGTCAACGGAAGCATGTTCGGGGGATCGGGTGTAAGTGCGCGTGTTATGAGGATCACTACACGGCTCACACGAGGAGGAAACTTTGTTCACATGGCGTGAAGACTTAGGATTTCCGTAAGAGCTCATAAGGAATTTTACTTGATCTTCAAGTTCAAACATCCTACGGTCGGAATGTTGTGAGTCAATTGGAGGCAAAGAGATTGCCTTAACAGTTTTGGGCAACTCACGGGGGTCATTCCAACTTTCGTTGTCATAGAGAGCAAGGTCCTCTATTATACCCCATGATTCTTCCGCGGTGAGATCACTAAGTTTTCCACCGGCCGCTTGGTCAATGGATCGCTTAGTGGGGAAGTTGACATGATCATAAAAGATTTGGACTTGGAGCCAAAGATCAATGCCATGATGAGGGACTTTATGAAGTAAGTCCTTAAATCGAGTCCATGCTTCGTAGAGAGATCCACCTTGACGTTGTTGGAACATCAAGATGTCATTCCTAAGTTTTGTGGTTCTCCCCGGTGGGAAAAATTGAGCAAGGAAACGAGTGGTGAGATCATCCCAACTTGAGATGGAGCCGGCGGGAAGTCGCTCAAGCCAATTACTAGCTTGGTCCCGTAGAGAATTGGAAGAGACGCAGACGCGTGGTCTCCCGAGTATTAGCATCAAGGTCAATAGAATCGACAATTTTAAGGAAGTCCTTAAGATGCTGATTAGGATCTTCGGAACGAAGTCCATGGAATGCACATCCATTTTGCACCAACTGGATGGTGTCGGATCGCAGGGCCGTAATTTGGGCTTGGTCGGGAAGCTCAATGGTGTTACTATAGCCTAGGTGGCTAGGTCTCGAGTATTCACCAAGAGTACGGTCTCTTGGCGGGACAATGATTTGAGGGGGGTTTTCACCTTCCATGATGAAAAGTGATGGGGTTACGAACAAAGGTCACGAAGAAGGGGGATAGACTAAAAGGAAGCTAAAAATGAGAAAAAAGTTTACTTGATAGAAATCAAGCAAAGAAACCTAAACGAGGTGGACTACTAACTAGCTATTCAATTCCCCGGCAGCGGCGCCAAAAACTTGATACGCTTACACAGCGCGTTCGGGGTCAAAGGAACTTCCTTTTCGTCGAGCAAGTTTTTCAACACCCTAGGCAGTGAACCTAATCGTTGTAGTGTAGTATTAGGGTAAGCCACGGGAATTGATATCGTTCTCTAGGGGAATAGGAATGCTAGTGAGAAGTTACTACGCTAAGGTTGGGGTTGAGGAAGATTATTTTTTATCTTTTTATGTTTTTTTAGAAAAGGAAAAATACGAATCTCGGGGTTTGGATTTGGGGGGGTTGGTATTTCTACCGATTACTCTACTATGATCTAATTATCTAAACTAAGGTGGTGGTAGTCTATGTCTAATTATTGTGTGCTCGTATGATAGTTTAAAGATGTGTTTACTTAGGTTTTACTACTCCTTAATTATCTTCTATTGGTGGTTGAATTGTCACGTCCTTATTCCTAGTTGCGTTGTGTGTCTAAAGTTGTAGGGTATGCGTTTCTCCCTAACTCTTTGAAGTTACCAAAGGGTCTCGTCTACAAAACCCACTAGGGATGATAAACTCTAACTCTAAGGCCTCTTTGGATATTTTAGCTTACAACAACTCAAAGTGCTATAACCTAAGGTTCACATAGATTAATCAAGCATTAAGTACCCAACGAATGACCTATCGCATTACTAGATCATTAATCAACTAAGATAAGAAACAACCAATCAATATTCAATAATTAAGTTTCATATTCCCTAAGCAAACACACAAGTAAATTAGCCAGACATGGAGAACATGCAAGCATACACACAAATAATTGAAGACATAATTAAATTAATGAAGTAAACAACTTATCTTGGTGTAAGATAGGGTTTAGAACCCTAAAATACGACCTTGGTTCGGTTTAGGTTTTACTCCAAAAGTTTACCCAAAATACTACTCTCTAAAACTGAAAAATTCGGATTATATATATAAGATTACATGTGCGACGGCGTCATTAGGGTTTCGTCTTGGCCAAGTTAATCTTGCGACGGCGTCACCTTATGCTTGTGACGCCGTCCTCTTTAGCTTCTGACGCCGTCTGGATTGAATCTAGGCCGTCTGAGTTGCGACGGCCTACTCTTTTAAAGTCCGACGCCGTCCTCCAAAAACTAGAAATTTCTCTTCTGAGCCGTCACAAATTCCTCCGACGGCGTCGCAGATTAAGCAGTAACGCCGTCCCCTTGTAATTTAGCAGCTTGAGTGTCTCGATTCTTGACTTTGGCCATTTTCTTCATATATCTGCGCCTTTTCATCCAAATAAGTGCCATTACAGCAGTTTACCTTCAAGAGACCTAAAAAGTGAAAAGGAACAATATTAAGCAATAACGGATACAAAAGTGATCAAATAAGGGCTTAAACGACCCCTCAAAAAGGTACATTTTAAAACCTTATCATGCTTATAAGTGTTTAGATTAATGTTTGTTTCTGCTGATATCAGTATTATTCAGTGGACCTCATGCTTATGAAGATCATCTCTATTTATAGTAGAGAATACTCACTCCTAGTTAATGGACATTATAAATGATTAACGGCCAATTAATCACCCATAATAAACCTCCATTATCACAGAAATAGTTGCTACATGACCAATTAAACGTGGTCATAAAGCAGTCATAACAGTCACTTGAATGAGTGAAAGCTGTTACAGATAATTACTGCAACACTACCAGTGGGAACCTATTACACTAGCTGCAGGAACCATTCCACTATCAGTAAGAACCAATCCACTGCTAGTAGGAACCAATCCACTGTCAGTACAAACTTAGCATTATCAGTACTAACACTGGCTATCAGTACTAACTTAGCACTACCAGTACAAACCACTATTGAGTCAGGGTGTTCAGGGACCTCATGGGTTTACACTCCGTACCTCCTAACCCAAAACCAGGTGTGAACCAATCCCATAAGTGCACTAAATTTTTCAACAAATTTTATCTTTTTCCAAAAAAACTATAAAAAAAAACATTAATAAAAAAAATATAAAATATAAAATATAAAAAAAAGTTAGTTTTTTTCTACTTTGTTTTTAGGAAAAAAGATAAAGTTTGTTAGGATGAAAGTAAAATTGCCATCAGTACAAAAGAAATCTCACTAAGGGCATCCACTATGGTGGGTTTATGAAAAGGTCTAAGAAATATGAAAAGGTTTATGTTTATTTCAATCATAGTGGACACTCATTTCATGTCTATGTGGCATGAAGAGGTCCTAATTCTTGAACCTTTTTATGAATTTAATACACTTAATGCATTTGTTAAAAAAGACATTTTATGAACTTGCAAAGGTTTATACTATAGTGAATATAGGTTTATAAAATCAAAAGGTCTAAAATTTATTGATGTATTAATGTATAAACCTTTGTAAAAGATTTATCATAGTGGATGCTCTAAACACTAGTATTTTTCAAGTTAAATAAGGATATGTGTCAAAATATTAATTGGGTTGTACAGTCGATTAGTCATATTTATCTGTTTTAGGATTTTTTTTTTCTTCTTAATATAAAACTAACTAACTTTTCATTTTTGAGTTATTTAAGGAATTTTCTCTTTTTATAATTATACAATTAATTAATCATAGCATCATGTTTTCTGACTTAGCACAAAACTGCAGACAATCAAAAACAAATTCTTTTTCTTTTATAAGTACTTAAAAAATACATTATTTAAAAAGTATTTTATTAAGCCAATAATAATGGTAATCATAAATATTTTGGCCACACCCTATCATTTCAGCTTTATCTCTTCAATACTACATCCAACCACAATTTGCTAATAAGGCGATCACAATTGCAACAAAAAACATATACCACAAAAACAAATTAGAAAAAAATACACACACAAAACAATTGAAACTTTCGGTTGGGAGGCCAACCATAACTTTGAAAAGGTTGGGGGTGAAGAGCTTATAATTGCAAAAATCGTCCTTATGGTTTGGTCAAATTGCACGTTTCGTCCTTATGGTTCATTAAGTGCAAAAATGGTCCGGATTTGGCACTGTTATGGGCACTTTTGGTCCTCCATCATTGCAAAAACCGTCCTTGTGGTTTGCCAAATTTAATTGTTAAAGGACCAAAAGTGCACGTAACAGTGCAACATAAGGACGATTTTTGCACTTAATGAACCACAAGGACGAAACGTGTAATTTGGTCAAACCACAAGGACAATTTTTGCAATTTACTCTATTTTTTATTTTTGGTAACCATGGTTTCCGACCTTTTGGCTGACTAATCCACGAGGTTTGAATCCACCGCCACACAGACTCAAACCTGGTACGAATAATGTGTTTGTTTATTTTTATTTTTTATTATTTTTTTTTTTTATTTTTTTTTTATTTTTTATTTTCTATTTTCTATTTTTTTTATTTTTTATTTTTATGATAGGTTTGGTTTGAAGCACAAATAATGCATTTGTTTTTTCGCCTATGACGAGTTGAGATGTTAGATTTACTCACATCCTATTTTTTTGCTGCTGCTGTTACTGCGATGAATTCAGATTTACATGATGATAGTGCTACAGTGGCTTGTTTTTGTGTACTCCGGCTAATTGGTGATTCATCATACTAAAATATTATTCCAGTAGTTCATTTTCTTTCTTGAATGTTGACTCCATAACTACTGTAGCTAAATCCTTGTATGTTTCCTCCATTATGTTTGTAGGTGATTCCATAGTCTTTTGTTCCTTTTACATAGCGTAGTATTTGCCTTATAGCCTTCATATCTTGCTCCTTTGGTTCTTTCATGAAAAGACTAAGTAATCCAACAGAATAACTTAAGTCGGGTCTTGTGTGAAGAAAATATTTTAAATATCCAATTAAACTTCGATATTCTGTTGAGTTGACCAATGTTCCTTCAGTGTCCTTTGTCAGTCTTGTTCCTGGATCCATAGGTATTAGTGTCTCGTTGCTGTTTATCATTCCAACTTCCTTCATGATCTTGTTTGCATAGGCGGATTGCTTTATTGATATGTCACCCCCAGTTTGTGTAACTTCTATTCCTAGATAGTAAGCTAATAATCCTAGGTCACTCATTTCGAATTTTATTCCATTTGAGTTTTAAACTTGTCGATCTCCTTCTTTGGTGTACCAGTGATGATTAGATCATCTACGTAAACTCCTATCAGTAGTATTGAGTCTTTTGATGTCTTCGTGTAGATAGCTTGTTCTAGTGTGCATTTCTTGAAATCTAATGACTTCAAAGTGCTGTCTAACTTTATGTTCTATGCACGCGATGCTTGTCTTAGTCCATATAGAGCTTTTATAAGTGTATAGACTTTTCTATTATCTTCTCTCTTTATAAATCCTTCGGGTTGTGTAACGTACACTTCTTCTTTTAATTCTCCATGTAGAAATACAGATTTTACATAGAGATGATGTACTTCCCATTTATTCTTAACAGCTATGGCGAGTAGTAATCTGATAGTTTTCATCCTTGCTACGAGTTGATTTCACAATTTTGATTTGTGTTTTTGTGGTAGTAGAGTATTGGTGTGTGTGTTTGTGTGTGTGGGTAAAAATTTAAAAAAATGGTAAAAATTTAAAAAAGTGTAAAAGTTATGTAAAAAAGGTACTAAAAAGTACAAAAGTATACAGTAAAAAAAGTTGCTAATATTATTTCGCTTAAGTCGCTCAGCATTGGGAAGGAGCTAAAAGTATAAAAAAAATTAGTAACTTTGACTTTTTTACTAAAGGACAAAAATAATTTCGCAAGAATCTTAAAAAAGTCGCTCAGATTCGGGCGCTGTACTATCATAGCTTGTAAAAGTCAGAAACAATAATTGGGTACACAAATTACGAGGTACACTTGTCAAGCTTAGATTAAAAGTAGAAAAGTCGCAAGTCTCAAGGCTTATTTAAGAGATACGCCAACATTTTTTCTAAAAAGTTTTGACACCTTGAGCAAAAGGTGTTGCCACAATTAGCCCCTTTATTAATAATGAAGACGATAGTTACTTATAAAATTGGGACAAAAAGTGTAAACGGGTCAACCCAACCTGACGTGACTATTTTATGTGCACATTTTTACCCAAAAGTCTTCAGCCAAAAACACTTTGTCTTTTTAATGCAAAAAACATTAATGTGTTGTCTGGGCTGAACTAATTAACTGTTTTGATGCACATTATTTGTTCTTGGCCAATAAGATGCCTCTCTATGAATTGTAATAGTTGAGTATGAACCCACTTAACAAGCAATATTTTAGACCTAAGGGCATAAAAGATGTCATTCATAAAAAGCCGATGATAGGGATTACGTCTCCTATTCAAGAGTCTTGACCACTTGTACCACATCATACCTCAGACAGGAGCATACAAGCATTGTGACATACCAGCAAAGCTTTATTGCGTTTGGATCCTTCAGCCGAATCAATATGTTGTAAGTATTTTCTCATTAATTGAATAGAGTATGATGTAATGCAACATATTATAGTATCATTTGGAATTCATAATTTATGAGTTCTCTAATTGAGCCTGTGGGTAAGCAATCTTTACTGTTTTCTAATGCAATGCTGGCCAAATCATTCGAATAGGATGGAAAACATGGTAAGTAGACATTTCGAAGTTATCTTTGGATAGAGCTTTCTTGGAGTTGAAATAGACATATCCAACAAGTTATTATGTCATTACTGCTAATAGAAGAAGTGGCACAAAATGCACTTAAAACTGCCTTGAGCATGATACTTTCCAATTATTGTACTTCATATTTACATAACAATGTATCATAAAAATGACATAAGAATACTACCTTTTTAGTGGAGAATCCTTAATGATTAAATGTTTTATTACAGTCAAAGTTGTGATTATTGCAGTACGCATCCATTTCAAAACTTGTTTATGATTGTAAGACACTCTTCTGTTCTCAATCGGTTTCTTTAGCGTTTGAACTATAAGTTGACTTACTGCTCCACCTGATTTTGACTGCAATACATGACCCATTTTCTTAAAAATTTCTTTCGGTCATCCGACAGCTCAATATGGTCACCATCGATCACTGTCCAGTTTTCGTAGTATACCACATTCGGTATCAACTGCATAAAATGAGACAAATGAGAATGTTTAAAATAAAGTTGTCAATTTTGATCCAATTATTTATGCATGGGTTGAAGAGGGTTTTATTTTTCTGTAGCGTGTCAAATGGGTGAATCCTAAAAGTTAGCTAGTAGACGATGGACAAAATAGGCGCGAACAGGACCAAATCATCTAAAGTGATTTTCTAGACATAAAACTTCCTAATTCACATTATTCCAAAATTAGCTTTTTGGTATAAAAAATGCTTGCCTTTTCTTAATCATATCAGACATACTAAATGTGCGTCAATAAGTGATCAGCATTGGCTTTGGCCATGCCATCTTCACATATGGGTGACTTTTTTCTGCGGTTAGAAAACAATAGGGAAAAAGAAATTACCTTGTGGTATACTCGTAGAGATTGAACAGCGTCTAAAGGCTCCATTCCTAGAATGAAGTGGTTAAGGAAGACCTGTATAACTGCTGGTATTATGTACACCCCACCACTCCCTCCGATCACCCCAACCAGTTGATCGCCTTGTCAAAAAGAAATCGAGAGTCAACGTTCAATTTTTTTACAACCAGCGAAGCAGTCTTTAAAACTCGAGAATAATAGAAATAACGTAACTTATAGTAGCACCTAATATTTCATATTTCTAGTGTTTTATACTTCTTTCGAAGACGACAACTAGTTATTGTGAATATAAGATACGAAAATTTTGTCGTAGACTTTCGGATTCGTATTTACCATGACAATGATGACAGGAGTCATGGAAGACAATGGTCTCTTGTTTGTGTTGAGTTTATAATACATGAATACAATAAAACCATGTAGACACCACAGAGTACACAGCGGAAGACTTAAGATCATAGCAAATAAATAATTAACTGAAAGTATGCGTAACGTACCTCTTGCAAATGTTAGATCTCTTGAACAAAACAGAAGAAGTAGTTTAATGAGTTGTCACTTACCATTTTACAACTCAAACCAATTAGGTGTAAGAATAGTGTCTTACTACAATAGTTTTGTACACACGAATTAACCAACGAATCAAGCGATTGCTAGATCTAACACAAGTCCTTGTTTTATGAAAAAACAAAACCAAAACACCCCTTGGAGGAGGGTTCGGCTGAATAAGAGCAAGAGAGGAAGATGGAGAGATCAAGGGTTAATTCAATGCACAAAGTGATGAGAAACCCTAAACCCTAGTCTCTGTATATATAGTGTTTACAAATCTTTGGGAACAAGTTAGGGTTTGGGTTGAGAGAACCCCCCTATGGCCGGCCATCATGCAAGCCCAAGGGATACCCGAATCTTTTCCATATTAAGATTTTACACTACAAGTCCTTCTCTTTACAGTTAACGGTCATTAGTTATTTTCCGTTAAACACTTAACGATCGTTAGACAGACTTTATGTGCAATAATTAATCGTAAACATTAACATTAATTATTTAACTTTAATTCTCATTCGCTAATGTGTGCAATCCCATGGTCACGAGTTCGAATCCGGACATTTACGTATTTATAAATATATACATTTCCAACAGCTCCCACTTGGATATGTTTACAAAATGTGAAATAACATTGGTTAGCGTCTAGCAACACGCCAATGCCCCCGGTACAACTCGTGTATGATTTTCTGGAGAAAAACCATGTTTCGATGATTTATCATCATATTCATCCTTTTGTTTCTAAAACCATGTTAATAAGAATATGGATCTCACTCATTTCTTAATTAACTATTCTGTTTCTCGCTTTATGTGATTGATCAAGATTACCAAATCTTCTGAACATATTCCAGAAGACCTTGGGCATGGCCATGCAAACATCTTAACAACCCTACGAGGGGCCCAGTAGTATTGTACTTCAAAATAAATTTGAGGAAACAAATCCCGTTTTGACTACAAGCAGAAATCATAAATTTCGCAACACTTCTGAAAACAACCCTTATAACTACCAGTTACGTATAGCGTTAGATTGCTTCAAAAAAATGCACTACATCCATGACATATCTCTGGTATCTCAAGTCAGCGGATAAATATCCATGATATACTTAATGACAAAGATCCATAAAGTATCATCATGTGAGTGGGATAAGTCCTATACTCAATTCATTGAATATCATCTGAAATTAGTCATGCTACGCATCAATATACTTTCAAGTATATTCTAACTAATACTCAGATTTGTCTTAATTCAATATCATTCCCATGTTATTGATTGACAATGGACTATTTAGAATAACTTAATTTATTCAAGGATTTAAACATGCAAATATAGGACAACATCATAATAAATGAATAATAAACATAACAAAATACTTTATTTCATTTCAATAATAATGTTTACAATATTCTTTTATCTAAAATACTTAGTCACAGATGGGCATGAAACTACTAGCTAAACGAAGTCCAAACTTATCAGACAAATGATTAAGTTTTTCACCAGGTAAGGCCTTCGTTAAAGGATCTGCTAGGTTATCATCTGTGTGAACTTTGAGCAACTCAATTTCAACTATCTCGACTTGTTCTCGAACATAGTGATATTGTCTAGGATAGTGTCTGGTGCCCTTCATGACTCCAGGTTCATGGGCAAAAGTTATTGCAGCAGAATTGTCACAATATACTTTAATAGGATTTTCAATCGACGGCATAACACCAAGCCCCGAAATAAACTTCCTTATCCAAACAGCTTCCATGGCAGCCTCAGACGCTGCTATGTACTCACTTTCTGTAGCAGACATCGCAAGTGTTGTCTGTTTCTTACTCTTCCAATCCACAGCACCTCCATTGATGACAAATATGTAACCCGTCTGAGACTTCGTATCATCTTTGTCACACTTCCAGAAGACAGTTCTGCTTCTGGATTTCCCCATACACTATGAACATATCTCTTGTAGCCCTAAGGTACTTGAGAATATGTTTAACAGCAGTCCAGTGAATTTCACCCGGATTCTGTTGATACCGACTGGTCAAGTTTTTAGCAAACGCCACATCAGGCCTTGTGCATCGTACCGCATACATGATAGATCCTACAGCTGAAGCATAATGAACTTTCTTCATACGCGCCACCTCTGCAGGTGTTGAAGCACAGCCTTGACTGCTCAAACCATGATTTACTTGCATCGGCAAAAATCCCTTCTTGGAATTTTGCATATTGAATCTCTTCAATATTTTGTCAATGTAAGCACTTTGGCTTAAACCAATTAGCCGCCTTGATCTATCCCTGTAGATCTTGATTCCGAGTATGTATGCTGCTTCCCCTAAGTCCTTCATCGAAAAACATTTACCAAGATAGGCTTTCACCTCTTTCAGACTTGGTATATGATTTCCCATGATTAATATGTCATCAACATACAGAACAAGGAAAGTAACATGACTCCCACTAGCTTTGTGATATACACATGGCTCATCAAGATTCTGAGTAAATCCAAAACTTTTGATTTCTCCATCGAATCTTTTATTCCATTTCCTTGATGCTTGCTTCAATCCATAAATGGACCTCTTAAGCTTGCATACACGGTTAGGAAATAATGGATTCACAAACCCCTCCGGCTGTGCCATATAGATGTCTTCATCTAGACGGCCATTCAGAAAAGCGGTTTTGACATCCATTTGCCAAATCTCATAGTCATAGTGTGCAACTATAGCTATGAGAATCCTAATAGCTCTTATGTCCGCTACAGGAGAAAATGTCTCCTCGTAGTCAATGCCATAGGTTTGAGTAAAACCTTTAGCCACTAGACGAGCCTTGTAGGTGTGCACATTGCCATCCATGTCAGTTTTCTTTTTGAAGATCCACTTACTTCCAATGACTTTAGCATTGGGAGGAAGGTCAACTTCAATCCAGACATCATTATCTTTCATGGATTGCATTTCACCATTCATAGCAATCTGCCATTTATCCTTTTCAGGATCAGCCATGGCAGCCTTATAGTTGGCAGGTTCATTAAGATCCCCAACCATATTTTCCTCCACCTCTACGTTAAGACATAGACGGTCAGGTGCACGTATAGTCCTTTCAGACCTACGAATGAGAACAACTTCAGGAGGAACGCCTAAGCTTTCAGGCTCTTCTTGAAGTTGGCTAGTAGTTTCAGAAGGTGTTTTATCTTCCTGATCATATTCCAGATCATATACTCTCCCACTGAGTTCTTGAGATATGAGATTCCTTTCAAGGAAATCTCCATACCTAGCCACGATGACTTTGTTCTCAGCTGGGTAGTAAAAGTAGTAACCCATAGTTTCCTTAGGGTATCCTACAAAGATATACTTAACAGATCTGGCTTGGAGCTTATCTGGTGAGTCACGTTTAACAAACGCCTCACATCCCCAGACCTTTAAGTATGAAAAGTTGGGAGCTCTTCATGTCCATATTTCATATGGAGTTTTAACAACCTTCTTCGTTGGAACCATATTCAAAATGCGAATAGCAGTTTCAAGGGCATAATCCCAAAAAGTAAAAGGAAGAGTCGTAAGTTCAAACATTGATCGTACCATGTCAAGTAAAGTACGATTTCTCCTTTCAGATACACCATTTTGTTGTGGAGTATAAGGAGATGTGAGCTGCTGGATAATTCCACACTCAGCTAAGTAATCTTTGAACTCTTGACTTATATACTCACCACCTCTATCGGATCGAAGAGCTTTAATCTTCTTACCGAGTTGTAATTCTACTTCACTTTTGAAAACCTTAAATGTTTCAAAGACTTCATGTTTATGTTTAATTAAATAAACATAACCATAATGACTGAAATCATCTGTAAAGGTTAAGAAGTAGGTAGCACCGCGTTTTGACACATGTCTAAATGGACCACACACATCAGTGTGTATCAATCCAAGTAGATTAGAAGCCCGTTCCACTTGTGGTGAAAAAGGTTTCCTTGTCATCTTCCCAGCTATGCAAGACTCGCATTTGTCAAATGATTCATCATTGACCGTTTGTAAAGGCGACAATGCCAAAGATAAGAAGAGTCACAGTTCGACTTGCTCTTCTTATTGCTAATGTTATACAACAAATTATTTTCATTGGATACACAACCATCCATATCAATTTCAAACACACCAAGAATAGGAATTGCATTAAAGTAAAAAATATTATTTAAAGAAACTGAAATTCCATAACTGGTAAAAGTGTGCACAAAACCAATATCTTTTAACAAAGAAACTGAAATAACACCCCTAACAATGGAGGGTGCATAATGACAATTATTTAGTTCCTAAATTAAGCCCGAAGGCAACACTAAATCAAAAGTCCCTATGGCTTCGACAACTGCACGCTTTC
Source organism: Chrysanthemum seticuspe (assembly GCA_019973895.1). Lineage (NCBI taxonomy): Eukaryota > Viridiplantae > Streptophyta > Magnoliopsida > Asterales > Asteraceae > Chrysanthemum > Chrysanthemum seticuspe. The sequence goes on along the minus strand of BPTQ01000005.1, from coordinate 5,421,929 downwards.
CATTTCCAACGTACAAGTATCTCTCTCCACAGGTCAGCTTCCTTGCTCCTCTAAGTCCCTACGATGTATTACAGATGTGAGTACCACATCCTGTATCATATATCCAGGAATTTTGCTTATGAGGAAACGAAAATAATTCAAACATAAAAATACCTGATGAGCTAGGCACCATCTTATTTTTATTCTGAAGGCACTCATTCAGATAAACTGGACAGTTCCGCTTCCAGTGACCTGGTGAGTTGCAGTGGTGGCAAGTTAAATCCTTCTTAGGATTCTCCGTTTTCTTTGCAGGGTTCTTCTTAGGAGCTGGTGGGATGACAACTTGTTTCCCCTTTCCTTTTCCTTTCCCTTTCTTATCTGCTTGCGGCTTTAGCTTATTCACCCTACCACCCTGTATTCCTAGTACAGCAGGTGTAGGATCCTTCTTTGGCAATCTCTTCTCGAAGTCTACAAGCATTGCATGTAACTCATTCACTGTCTTCCCCGTGCAATGCATGTTAAAATTTTGGACAAAATCACCAAATCGTTCCTGATTAAGGGAGTGATTGATGAGGCCGACACATACATCATTCGAGTAACCACAGCCGAGATTCTCCAATTGGTCCAAGTGATGTTTCATCTCAAGGACGTGGTCGGAGACAGATTTGCCAACCTCCTGCTTGCAGCTGTGAACCTTTTCAATTAGTTCATATAGTTCAGCTGATGGTGGCTTCTCAAACATACGTTTGAGTTCATCTAGCATGCTCATAGGCGGATAGTGCTCAAATTGTTTTTGCAATTGAGCAGACATCCCTGAAAGCATTAGACACGCCACATCATTGTGCTTCTCATATTCAACACGATATGCCCCTTGTTCAAGAGCAACTGCCATGTCGAGAGGAGTATCAGGCAGAGGTGTAGTCAAAATATCAAGTCTTTTGGCAACACGAAGGATGATCCTAAGTGCACGATGCCAATCATTGAAATTAGGGCCAGTCAGCTTGTCTCTTCCAATCAGAACTCATTAAGCTCATAGTGTTATCAGGTTGATGAGCCATCTACAGAAAAAGTTCAAAAAACCATAATTAGTATTTTGATAATTTTCCTTTTCAATAAACAATTAAATACCCAAGGTTCATATTCATATAACCAATTAATCATTATTGAAAACTAGGATCGAAATTGTCATAATCTCATCACGTCAGTTGATCTGCTAGTAATGAACCTTATACAAAGTGGTAGAGCTTTTGCTCAATTGCCAATATCAATTGCAATTCCTAGATTTATGGGATTTACATATAGCCAATTTCAATTGCCATGTAAACATGTTTTATCCCATCTTATGCCTTGAGTTGCCAGTTCTCACCACCTAACTCAATTAAGTTGTCCAACTTAAGAAACTGCAAAATCGTCCATGCCCATTCTCACGACACGTGGACATTTTACCCTTCGATTACGATCTAAGTCACGTTCTCACGCAAATAAAAGGTAATCTTAGGTGTTTCCGTTTCACTAGATGGCATATAACTTAAATTTAAAGGGTAATAATTTTCATGTCAAATCAAATATGTACAAAGATATCATGCATTCATCTTCGTAGCATAGTTTTTATTAAAACATTTATATATCTTGTTTTAATGTTTAAGCTTTTCATCATCAAACTTTAATTGAGGTATTGGATAACCAATTAAAGAATCACCTTAATTACTACTATATCCTACTACTGCATGAGTCATAATACCCAAATTATTCGGATAATTACCACAAAAGTGGCGCGTAGAGATTAAAGTAATTCACCCTTAAGATTTTATGCACACATATAAGAATACTTGGTAGCTCCATTAAGACGCACAAACGAGCGGAGAATCAGGTCAGTGCGAAGCATATTAAAAACCCTCATCTTTAGGGCGTCACAATTTAATGCGTACCCTCCTTGTACCCATCACACAGTTTGTCATTATGGGTGAGCCGTTCTAACTATTTTGCTCAAAAAATCAATCAATTAAACGATTATGATTACTATGCTTAAAAATACATGTTTCACCATTGTTTAGGTCAGTTTATTTTTCTTGTAAAAATACCCTTGTTACACATAACAAACAAGCAAGTATTTAAAAAAATAAACAAATAAACAATGAATGCATAACAAATAATAAGTCATGCATATCAAATAGCCACATGCAAACCTTTTGATAAATCCTATTAATAATCAATTTTAGATCTGTCAATATGTATGTATTTAATTAAGACTTTCACCCGTTTTCATCTATGTACAAGGTGAGCCACATGCATCGATTCATCGATTGCGTAAGTTAAAATTAAACATATACCACATAGCACATAATTGATTAAATTAATAATGATTGAGGTCTTCCCCAATTTTAGATCTATCATAATATTTAGTGTATATCGCTTAAGCAAGAAAGACATAAAATAAAAGCAGATCCATGATAAAACATGCATGTAATTATCATGGACATAAATTACACTTAACAATTAATGCAATTAAATAGAGTTACGCAATACACATAAAATTGCATGCATCCTAGGGTTTCTAATCCAATTAAAACTTAAGTTTACAAAACCCTAATTAGGGCACCAAAAAAACGCCCCCCCCCCCTAAAAAATTAGGGTTTAGGTTTTGCAAACCCTAGATCTACGCATACAAATAATAACACAATCATGTTTATTTTATTTATGTGTTTCAGTAATTAATTACTTGTTATACAAGGCTCGTGATGCCACTGTTGAGTTTCTAATACATGAATACAATAAAACCATGTAGACACCACAGAGTACACACCGGAAGACTTAAGATCATAGCAAATAAATAATTAACTGAAAGTATGCGTAACGTAACTCTTGCAAATATCAGATCTCTTGAACAAAACAGAAGAAGTGGTTTAATGAGTTGTCCCTTACCGTTTTACAACTCAAACCAATTAGGTGTAAGAATAATGTCTTACTACCACAGTTTTGTACACACGAATTAACCAACGAATCAAGCGATTGCTAGATCTAACACAAGTCCTTGTTTTATGAAAAAACAAAACCAAAACACCCCTTGGAGGAGGGTTCGGCCGAACAAGAGCAAGAGAGGAAGAGGGAGAGATCTAGGGTTAATTCAATGCACAAAGTGATGAGAAACCCTAAACCCTAGCCTCTGTATATATAGTGTTTACAAATCTTTGGGAACAAGTTAGGGTTTGGGTTGAGAGAACCCCCCTATGGCCGGCCATCATGCAAGCCCAAGGGATACCCGAATCTTTTCCATATTAAGATTTTACACTACAAGTCCTTCTCTTTACAGTTAACGGTCATTAGTTATTTTCCGTTAAACACTTAACGATCGTTAGACGGACTTTATGTGCAATAATTAATCATAAACATTAACATTAATTATTTAACTTTAATTCTCATTCGCTAATGTGTGCAATCCCATGGTCACGAGTTCGAATCCGGACATTTACGCATTTATAAATATATACATTTCCAACAGTTTGGACTGCTAATATTCGTAGGGGAGGGAGGAAGGCTGTCGGGGGATATTTCTGTAGGTGCCAAGAAGTCTCCTAATTCATTATTTAGCACAATTCCGGTCAAGGGAGATAAAATACCACCACCAAATGGGTAGTTGACAGTGGTCGTCATTGATACAGCATTTCTATCTGCATCGATTATGCAGAAATGACTCGTACCATGATCTTCAATCTGACTCCACCTAGTAAATGCTCAATCCCATAAACAAATTAATAGTTAACTAAGCAATGAATGAAATTTTGGCCCTTTCGATGGATCTATGATCTAAACTTAGTCACAATATACCAAAAACAGAAAAATAGATTGTAATCTTTGAAATACAATTGTTTTATCAAATCTGTCATCAAACTTTGTTTGTTTACATGTCTTTCTATATATACAAAACGAAAAGGCATGAGTGAAAGGTTGTGATGGTTCAATTGCACCAATGGTTGTATCCTTTCACAATAACTACCTATCTAACTAAGTTTAACTGTCTTAACTAACTTTGTTTCAGCAGATTAGGATTAACCTAATATTCACCCCCTTAATCATAATCGCTTTGTCGTAGATCTTTAACTCCAATAAGTTTCCTCATTGTTAGAAACTTGATCTTCGGTAGTGCTTTTGTGAGTATGTCAACCTTTTGATATTCTCCACTTATGAATTCAACTTGTAGATCTTCTCTTTCAACACATTCTCTTATGAAGTGGTACTTTGTATCAATATGCTTACTTCTTCCATGAAATACGGGGTTCTTCATCATTACTATAGCAGACTTGTTATCAACTATTATTGTAACCTTTTCTTCCTCTGAGTGGGTAAGTTTTCTTAGTAGTCTCTTTAACCATAATGCTTGAGTTGCTGCTGTTGTTACTGCGATGAATTCAGATTTACATGATGATAGTGCTACAGTGGCTTGTTTTTGTGTACTCCAGCTAATTGGTGATTCATCATAGTAAAATATTATTCCAGTAGTTCCTTTTCTTTCTTGAGTGTTGACTCCATAACTACTGTCGCTAAATCCTTGTATGTTTCCTCCATTATGTTTGTAGGTGATTCCATAGTCTTTTGTTCCTTTTACATAGCGTAGTATTTTCCTTATAGCCTTCATATCTTGCTCCTTTGGTTCTTTCATGAAAAGACTAAGTAATCCAATAGAATAACTTAAGTCGGGTCTTGTGTGAAGAAAATATCTTAAATATCCAATTAAACTTCGATATTCAGTTGAGTTGACCAATGTTCCTTCAGTGTCCTTTGTCAGCCTTGTTCCTGGATCCATAGGTATTAGTGTCTCGTTGCAGTCTATCATTCCAACTTCCTTCAGGATCTTGTTTGCATAGGCGGATTGCTTTATTGATATGTCACCCCCAGTTTGTGTAACTTCTATTCCTAGATAGTAAGCTAATAATCCTAGGTCACTCATTTTGAATTTTAATTCCATTTGAGCTTTAAACTAGTCGATCTCCTTCTTTGGTGTACCAGTGATGATTAGATCATCTACGTAAACTCCTATCACTAGTATTGAGTCTTTTGATGTCTTCGTGTAGATAGCTTGTTCTAGTGTGCATTTCTTGAAATCTAATGACTTCAAAGTGCTGTCTATAAGTGTATAGACTTTTCTATTATCTTCTCTCTTTATAAATCCTTCGGGTTGTGTAACGTACTCTTCTTCTTTTAATTCTCCATGTAGAAATTCAGATTTTACGTCGAGGTGATGTACTTCCCATTTATTCTTAACAGCTATGGCGAGTAGTAATCTGATAGTTTCCATCCTTGCTACATGTTTGAATACTTCTTCAAAGTCTATGCCATGCTCTTGTATGTAGCCTTTTGCTACTAATCTTACTTTATGCTTGATTATATTTCTATTAGCATCTTTCTTGGTCTTGAATACCCATTTTAAACCAATTGCTTTATGTCCTTTTGGTAGAGTGGTTAGTTCTTATGTGTTGTTCCTATTTATGGAATCTAACTCGATCTTCATTGCTTCAATCCATTTTTTATCGCTTGATGCTTCCTTGTAGTTCTTGGGTTCATCCTCAACCAGTAATAATTCCTCAGAGTTTTCGTATAAGTCGCTTAATGTTCTAAAGCCTCTTATCGGCGTGTGATCAAAGTATGAAGGTGTATTAGTGGTTGAGATTGAATTACTATTACTACCTCCATCTTATATTAATTGTCCTGTTTTGACTTTTTAAGTCTTTCTTTCTCAACTTTGACCTTAAATATTTTTGTTTGTGTTATGTAATATTTAATAAAAATTATACCATTAAAAATGACATTTAAAACTCAATATATTCGTATATTATGCATTAAGTATTGTATAATACAATAAAAAATATTTAAAGTCAAAGTTGTAAATGAAAGACCTAAAAAAAGCAAAGTGGACGGTTAATATGGGGCGGAGGTAGTACTTTGATAGATTGATTGCGTTGAGGTATTGGGTGTAGGTTGAGAATTTACTTGTGATAAACTTGTTGATGGTGTGTGAGGTGTTTGGGAATGTGAGGGAGAGCTTATTGTAGGTGATGCCTATCCATCATCATTATTGTTAGGAAAATCATTGTCTTCTTCACTTGGTTGAATTTCTTGATCATGATGTTCGTTTGTGGCTTCACTTGGGAATGTGAGGGAGAGCTTGTTGTAGGTGATGCATATCCATCATCATTATTGTTAGGAAAATCATTATCTCAATATGCAATTTACCTAATTTATTAACATACTGTTTTGCATGACATTAACTTCAAAATTGGACCAACATGACACTAAGTTTTATTTTGGCCAACATGATACGATGACAATAGGCTAAACATTAACTTCAACGATCGACCTACATGCTAAATTGCTAATAATTCGTATCATCCAAGGACAGTAAGCATTTGGCGCTAAAACAAAGTAATTCTAGAGGAGCTTGTCAATTAAATCCAAAATGCATCTAACATATTAATTTAATAACCGAACAAAAAGCATATAACATATCACGTATGACATCTTTTTCTTCATATATATTGAGCCAAAAATTCAAAATAAACTTAAAAGCCTTTATGTGTTATCGGATTGAACCCGAATCCTATAACATTTGAAAAATAAATCCTAACCTGACCCTATAAGGATACCGGCTCTATTGGGTTGTGGCGATTTGTGCCCAAAATAGAAAAGATATGATACTTTGGCAAGTTTTGTAAAAGATTTGTGCACATTTAATCCCTTTTTTTCTAAATGGGCATGTATTGCTCATTTAAAAGTTATATAGGTATTAATGGGCACATATTTTTTTTACAATTGGAAACCATTATAATTATTTTTAAAGAAAAACTTATAGATGTAATATATTTAATTTTTTAAATATGAATGAGATATTCTATTTGAGGAATTTATTTCGTCGTTTTGGGTCTTTTCTAAAACGATTCGTATAACATGTGACCATTTGGCCCATGCCCGTTTAGCCCGTGCATGTTTAAGCATGTGCCTGTTCGGGCTCGTGCTCATTTAGCCTGTAGCCCGTGCCTGCCCGACTCGCCCGTTTTGCTACCTCTAGGTTGACCCTGTTAACACGATAAACATAGTTGGACCCCGAATGAATCGACCATATAAGGCTTTATCGGGTTCGGGTCGGTTTCGGATGGTATCGGCTCAACCCATTTAACACCCCTAATTGTGATGATGTATGTGACAATACTTTAGTATTTGACTAAGTTCAAAGTAATTTGCATCTGTTGGTATACTAGATATCATGGTCTTGGTTTTTTTAAATTTTAAAAACCGGTTTATTTGTTTTTACTATTTTGGTACCTATTTGGATTTGTGTATAACGAGTATGAAGGATATGTTTTATGGAATTATAAGTTTTTTTTCTTCTCAAAGCTAATGACCATTGTTGGTTGAATTTGTTATTTGAGTTCTTAGTGTTTGTTTGTTCAAATTTGTGTTCTTGTAAGGTATGACTTTGAATCCTGGAATAAGCCGTAATGATGCTTAATTTCTCTGCTTTATCTGAAGAAGACATGTTCCTTTTTAAACTAAAAAGAACACAATTCTTTGTGCACCTTAGCTTTGCAATGATCATCAATTAAGCTCAGGGCCAAACAATTCCAAATGTGAGTGTGTATTTGCCCGATTATGTTTTCTCGCATGGCCAGCTTTATGTTACGTTGTCTAGAGGGATATTACGTAGAACTACAAAGGTATTAGTGGATCCAGTCAAATATTCGGTCAAGGAAGAGTCTACAACTCAAATGTCATGTACCAAGAAGTTTTACGCGACGAGTAACGTGCATTGTTAGTTATTATCTCATAATTGATGTAATGTTTATTTAAAGTTTCACTAAATGTTTTTATATCTTATTTAATACATGTTAAGAATTTTGATTTGAGTTGAATTATCGCATGTTACAACCGTTTATCATTATATTTTGATCTTTTCACGTTATTAAAGGTTACACAAAACACTTACCACAATATTGCATATCGCTAATTGTCTGCCGCTAGGCGCGGGTAATCGCCTAGTTTAATATAACATTAAAATTGGTTTTGACTTTCATATTCAGCGTAAAATCTTTTATTAATACATCTGACTGAAATTTTTATCAAATTATTTTTTTTTCAGAATATTATTGCATCTTTTACAAAATAAAAAAAAGTTCAAACGCTATTATGAAAAGTACTTATATTTAAGTAGCTTATAAGTACTTAATTTTAAGCATAATATAAACAAGAAGCAATTCCAAACACCCTCTTAATAAAAATTAGAAAAATACATTGCTTAAATAAGTATTTTTATTATTTCACACTTTTTGAAATGAAGTGTGTTATACAATATGAGGTAGGGTCAAATGATAAATAAAATTAAAACGAGAAATATGAGAAGAAATTACAACCACGTATCTTAGATGCATTTACAAAAGTAAATACATTTATTTTTAAATTTCTCTTTCTACTTTAGAATATGTGGCTAAAAATCCTTGTCACTATTTTCATATTATTTTTACTTTCCACTAAATCCCTTCCCATATATTTGTACTAAGAGCATCCATGATGCATTGCATCATTAAGGTTTAATACAATGGCATGTCATTTACATATGATCATTTCACATTTTATACAAGCTTTGACAATGATTGCACTTTCCATAATTTGATAGAGTAAATGGCAAAAGTGCAAGTGTCGTCTTTGTCGAGACTCTTTGTGCGAATTTCGTCCATGCCTCAAAGTGAAATGACTAAAAGGCACAGGGCATTTTAGTCATTTCATTTTAGGCCATAGATGATATCTGCACCAATAGTTTCTTAAACGCACGACGCTTGCATTTTCGAAAAATTAAAAGACTATACTTATAATATGAACATATCACAAAGACGATTTTTTAAATTTAATCTTTAATAAGTATTCATATATTAAATCTGTTCAATATATATATATATATATATATATATATATATATATATATATATATATATATATATATATATATATTCTTATATTAAAGTAGAGGTATGTGGCCCACTAAAATTATCCATTGGCACAATTAAAAAAATAGAATAATGATACATGACCCACCCAAATGACTCAATGAGAACGAGAAAGTGTGAGGCGTTTTTACACTCAAATAAGCTAGTGTCACACGTATTTTTCTTTTCTATTATACCTTATTAGATGGAGCATTGTAGATGTCAGTTTTTAAACAAAAATAATAATAACAATAATAATAATATAAAATAGACATTTTACATTTTTTTTGTAATTGACGGTTATTATATTTTTATGCGACTAAATTTTATCTTTTTCCAAAAAACTATATAACAAAAATAATAAAGAAAAAATATAAAATATAAAATATAAAATATAAAAAAGAAGTTAGTTTTTTTCTACTTTGTTTTTAGGAAAAAAGACAAAGTTTGTTCGGATGAAAGTAAAATAGCTATCAGCCGTACAAAAGAAATCCCACTAAACGCTAGTATTTTTCAAGTTAAATAAGGATATGTGACAAAATATTAATTGGGTTGTACAGTCGATTAGCCATATTTATCTGTTTTAGGATTTTTTTTTTTTTCTTCTTAGGGTCCGTTTGGTTTGTAGGTGGGTTTAGGATTAGGATTTGAATTTGGATTAAGATTAGGATTTGGATTTGATGTCGGAGAGAGAAAATATATAATTTTATTTATATAAAATTTTGTTTAAATATTAAAAATAATAAAATAACTCACCTTTATTTAAATGTGTGGACATAAATAAATGTAGAAAACAATATATGATAAACTAATATAAAAAAAAGAAATAAAAAGTGGTGTCAGATGAAAGTTGTGTTACTTGCCTGGTTTTCTCTCTCATCTACTATTTGGGTTCAATCCCCTTTTTTAATCCTACGAATTTCAACCAAACTAATAACTAATGTCACATCACATATAAAGCCAATCCAAGGTAGGCAACCAAACAGGCCCTTAATATAAAACTAACTTTTCATTTTTGAGTTATTTATGGAATTTTCTTTTTTTATAATTATACAATTAATCAATCATAGCATCATGTTTTCTGACTTAGCACAAAACTATAGACTATCAAAAACAAATTCTTTTTCTTAAACCAATACTAATAAGACGACCATTGATACATTATTTAAAATACATTATTTAAAAAGTATTTTATTAAACCAATGATAATGGTAATCATAAATATTGTGGTCACCCTCTATCACTTCACCTTTCTTTCTTCAATACTAATAAGACGACCACAACTACAACAAAAAACATATACCACAAAAACAAATTAGAAAAAAATACACACACAAAACAATTGAAACTTTCGATTGTCAGGCCAACCATAACTTTGAAACTACGAGGTTTGAATCCATCGCCACACAGACTCAAATCTGGTAAGATGCTAGTTTGTGTAATAGTTTTTCATAAGTTTAGTCTGTCATTTTTATGATAGGTTTGGCTTGAAACACAAATAGTGCGTTTGTTTTTTTGCCTATGTACGAGTTGAGATGTTAAATTTACTCACATCATGTGTACTTTTTTGAAATAATAAATTTACCAGTGTAAAAACCTTTTACCAAAAGAAAGGAGCACAACATCCATGTTCATTTATATCCTCACGTATGTATAACTATAAACACAATTTCTATCTGCTTGTTAAAAGATAATTGTCATTGTGTGAATTGAATTATTCATGCTTTTAGTTCTTTGGACACAATTTCCTAATGCTTTTAGCTCAGGGGTCATTGGGCAAATAATGAATAGTTATAATTTTTTCCTTAATTAATTAGGAGTCTTATTCCCTTCCTTATCACGTAATATTTTATTACTTTCACACTACAACAGCAACCACCTTTAGAGACAGAAAGCTTGGACGCAAAAAGTGGAAGTTTTTGGTCGCTAATGCTTTTTGCGACAGAGGGTTGTCGCCCAAAGTGTTGACGCGTATAGTCAGTCGCTAAAAGTTTTTGCGTCAACCTCTTTCAACTTTTTGCGACAGACTGTGGGACCCACAAATTTTCATTCAAACCCACTTGACCGGAGTGGGCCCTTCATTTTAGCGACCACAACAGGCTGTCGCTAAAGAGATTTTTGTAATTTACTTTTTTTTTAAATAAATATTAATAAATAAAATAAACCGGGTCATTTTGTGTGGGTGACTTTTGGAGACATATTAATGCTGTCGCTAAAAACTGCTGTGCAGGAAAAAAAAATGCAGCTGCAGTCTACAATTCCAGATTTTTTCCGGAAAAAACCTACCAAAACCAATGATGTAAATCACCCTAATCAATAATACAAATGCTTCAATTCATTCATTCATTCAAAACCGTCCAATTACAAAATATGATCCATACAAATACTAATAGTTTTGGTAATATTCTTACCTAATTCAGATAACAAAACAAGATCCATACAACATTCTTATTAATACTACCATCATCACCAAACTCTTTACTCGTCATCATCAAACTCACTACTACTACCACCATCACCAACATCATGCCCACTATCATCATCATCTTCGTCAACACATACCGGCTTGTAACAATTATCAAGGTCGAGATCAGAACTAGGGTCGGAATGAGCAGTACTAGGTTCGCCACGAGAATATGTAGATCCAGGAAACATAGTAGTGCATGAATCTGGAATTTGAAACTGTGAAGCGGGTGTACCTTGTTGACGGTTGTAAAAATCCAGAAATTGCTTAAACAAGTTTTTTTGCTCCTGTAGCTCCATAGCATGCTGCTTCTTCATCTCTTCCATCTCCTCCCTGGTACATAAACCTGTGTCCACTTGTGTGCTCCTAGAACTCGAACCCGTGCCCGGTACCACCCTGCCCACACCCGCAATATGTCCCCGATTTTGAGAATCCAGAACTTCATCAATGATCTGGAGGTCTCTTCGGATCAACCTGTTTTTCTTTGACCGCATCTTGAAGAGCCTTCATTTCTCCCTATGTAGTTCAAAAATAACAAGAAAGTTAATTAACAAATGGCGGATACGGCCAGATTCTTCCTGTCAATTAACAAATAAATAATACCAAATAACTATGTTTCATTTGTTAATTCACTACCTACATTTTGATCGAGCTATTATTCTTACTATAACTAACTAATTTCGATTATTATGCCTTAATTTTGTTATCAGATTCATCATTAACTGCTCATCTCCTAACATTTTCATCACCTATGTTTTATTTATATTCTTTCGGTACATATTCGAATGAGTTTTGTGCAAGATTAATCTCTTAATGTGACTTAACTGCTAGTTTTGTTCACTAGATCACAAACACGAAATAAAAAAAATAAAAAAAATGGGCTTACGAGTTTTTCCAAATTTAAATAATACCAAATAATAACGATAAACTCATTACTTACGTATATCCTTTCGTTTTCCTTAGTCGTGAACCGGCCCTTTTTGTCACTATGACAGCGCCTCCAAGTTTCGACCAAGTCCTCGCGATACCTTTTTTTTGAGAACTATAAATAAACAATATAAAACAGATTATTAACAAACTATATATAAACATTTGGAAATGGCTGTTGTAACTAGGTGCTGCAACAACATTTTAAGGGGTGTTTGGGTCAATCAATCTTTTTTAATTTTTCATCTGCTTATTTTGCAGCCAAATAAGTACTTTTATGTGGTTATTTTGAGTATTCGTTCCGGACTATTCCTCGAATTCCTTGATGTGTTGTCACTTTGTTCTTGGATCTATTCCTCGAATTCCTCTCTGACTGTTTCATTCGTTCCGGACTAGCCCAGAAGTTAACGAGCTTCTGCCACTCATCATCTCCTGCTTTCCACTTTGGCGGCTTTCGGTTTCTTGCTTCTTCAACTGAATTCGCTGAATCAAACCATCTCTTCTTGAACTTATTTTTATTATCTTTGTAGGACTTAGCAAAATCCTTCTGGAGCCCAGCTCTCACTAAGCTCCCGACCGTCCTTTTTTCATTTTTTACAAGGATTACAGCTCTTACTAAACTCGTATTCATCACCAATATATTCAGCACCTTCTTCATCAGGAACTTCATTATCTGGCGGGGCATCCACTTCCATTGATTCATCATTTGTACTCAACATCGTATAATCCAAAACACCCAAATCAGCGTCCAGTGCAACCCTAATCGGACGTTTCTAGGTTCTTAATCACTAAAATCCTAAAATCATGCACACAAGTTTAATATTCAAATACAATACTAACCAAACGCATAATCATAATCACATATTTCCCAAAGTTTATATCCACTTTCAAACGCATACCAACCAAACGCATATTATTAATCAAATATAATTCAAATACCATTCCAACACCAAATACATTACTAAACAAACGTAAACACAATAATTAAATAATATACAAATAAAGAAACACAAAATAATTGAGTAAAAAAACATACTCGACGGTTTACGTCTGAAAAAGGAGAAGAGAGGAAGAAAGGAAGAGAGGTAGTGATTTTGTGATGGTCCTGCACAAGCATAAACAAAATCAAACACTAACATAAATAAACTATATAGTAAACAAAAAACATACTCGATAACTTAAACTTTATACCAAACAAAAACAATGCTCGATAAGAACGGCTTAAAACAAACATAATATCTTAGATAAAATTGCTTAAACAAGTTTTTCTTTTTTTTTGGTAACCATGATTTCCGATCTTTTTGGCCGACTAATCCACGAAGTTTAAATAAGTTCTTTTTGTTTAGATATCCATTGCTTAAACAAGTTTTCTAACTAACCTGCTGCATTAAATTCACAATTCACATCTAACTAACCTGCTGCATCAATACACCTTTGAAATAATATATGTATTAATATGCCACTATGTTACTAAAGTTACCTTTATATTGTGAAGTAAAAAGTAAATTTGTAATGCTTCTGATCTTTGTAAGTTTCATTTTACAACCGTGAGTATTATGATGTCAGTTATGCAAAAACAGTGTGATGCACATACAGTAGCAAATAGCAATTACAGTTTATTAGGTGGCTGATAACCAGTTATAGTCCTTAGCTTATCCTTTACCAAACATACCTTTAACAAACAGCAGGATTGACAGCGGCAATGGTTCAACTGTGGTGGGTCCGGTGAAACAGCAGGAGGCGGCGATGGCGGTACTACCAAAATCAAACACAAACATAAATTAACAAATCAAACACAAAAACAAATTTTTTTTTTTTTTGAAAAAAAAACCCAAAAAAACCCATTAAACAAAACAAACAAAACACATTAAACAAAACACGAACCTTTCAACAAAATAGATGGGCTGGCTGTGGTGGGCGGCGGTGGCAGACGACGACGGCAACAGCGAAGGTGGCTGTGAGATGAGATAGTCATATACCAAATTAAAAAACATAAAAACAAACTAAAGTCATATACCAAATTATAAATAAAGTCCAAATCATAAAAACAAACTAAAATCATATACCAAATTAAAAAACAAAACAAACTAAAGTCATTTACCTCTAATTGGTGGCTGTGGTGGAAGGAAAAAATTGATTTGTGGTTTCGAGTGTGGTGGTTGATTTGGATGAGATGAGATAGTTTTTTGGTTGTGTGAGATGAAAAGAGTTTACAAAACCCAGATCCGGTTTTTAGAGTAGGTGGTGATGACGTGGCTCTAATTTAATTTATTTTCGTGAAGGAGGGATATTTTTGGCGGGCTTATATTTTCGTGAAGGAGGGAAAAGGAATTTTTTCTAACAAAAAAAAAAATAAAATGTAACCTTTTCGAACAAAAGAATAAAAAATTTGGGATCTCAAGTTTGGTTGAATATGGTGGGGCCCTCTTAACATTTAGAGACCAACACCTGCTGTCTCCAAATGTCTTCGTCTCTAAAAGCCTTTTGTGGTGTAGTGTCACTCCAAGTTAACGCTTATAAATACTCCAATATCGATCACCTTCAGCTATCATAACTCCATAACCCTAAATTTATCCTAAAATCATGGCAAGCGAAGATAGAATCAGTTCGTTAGAGGATAAGTTATTACTCGAAATCATCTCAAGAATCAAAATCATGGACAAAGCAAAAGGAGAAGAGAGATTAATGTCCACAAAAGAGGTAATTAAAACAACTACTACTATCTCCAAACGATGGCAACATCTTTGGACTCGACTTCCTACTCTCGTTTTCATAGAAGAGGATGCTCTCAGAGAAAAAAGAGGTTATTGTTGTTATGATGTCACCAACTACTTGTCGTTTATTGACATCTAAATGTGGTACAGATGTGGACCTTACAAAATTTAAACTTAAATTTCAATATTTAGACGTTCAGTTGCAATTCAATAGTTGGTTACGTTATGCTATTATGCGTAACGTTCAAGAGATTGATTTAAGGGTAAAGGGCGGCTTTAGGAATCAACTGTCCTGTGACGATGAGTTGTTTTTCAACAATTCATGTCTTATAAGTATGAAACTTTCACATTGTGCATTTAATCCTACTAATGGTACTATTCACTGGGATATACTTGCATTTAATCCTCCTAGTGCTATTCATTGGGATAAACTTAAGTTTCTATATATTGACGAAGGCGAATTAGATGAAGATTCAATTGGAAAAATGTTATCTGGAAGTCCTTGTTTGGAAATTTTGGAGTTGAACAACTGTTATCTTGCTGGGTGTATCCCCAAGTCCTTGTTTGGAAAGTTGGGATTACTTGAACGATTGTCATGTAATCTTGATACTTATATTATGTTTGGCGATGATGATGAGTTGTTTTTGTACAATACAGGTCTTCCTATAAGTATGAAACTTTCGCGTTGTGTATTTGATCCTCCTAATGGTGCTATTTGTATGGATAAACTAACGTTTTTGTGTATTGAAAGTGAGGAATTAGACGAAGAATCAATTGGAATAATATTATCCGAATGTCCTTGTTTGGAAACTTTTAAGTTGTACCAGTGTTGGGGTTTTAGGCGGATTGATGTTACTTCAAAGAGTGTTAAAAACTTGGTGCTCGATGGTTACGGAGATAGGAGACCTTTGGAGAATTACATAGATACACTAGAAATCAATGCTCCTTATATATTGTCACTAACAATAACTGGAAAGATGTATTTGGAGGAGTTTTTGTTGGAAGATGTGTCGTCTTTAGTCAAAGCTGACTTGAATTACCTGGGAAGCAACCGATTTGCTGGAGATCTTGGACGATATCGAGATGATATAGAAGAAGAATTGCTCCAAGGACTTTTATCAAGCCTTGGCCATGTCAACGAGATTGCACTTGGGGATTATAATTGTTTAGATGTAATATTTTCTCTTTTTCTTTTCTTTCCACATGGTTTGATTGCTAGTTTTAATATCTATTTTCCCTGATTATTATTAGTTTACATTCATTGCATTGTTTTAATAATGCTCTCTTTCCATTGGTAGGCTCTCGATCGCTTGGAAGCTACTGGTTTCCAGTTTCGTGAAGGTTCAGATCGATCTTTTAGATATCCCCACAGCTTCCGCTGCTACAGAGATTTTTCATTAGTTCATAAGTGATGAATCCACAGTTGATACTTGATTGTTTTAGCGAGAGGAAGTGTTTATTATTGACTTGGTTTAAAAATATATGTTTGTTTAGTGAAGAACACAATGAATTTTATATGTTAACAGCTTGCTTGGTTATTTGTTTAACTGCATTTTATATAATGTGAATGTAGATGAGCATGTCATGTCTTGCATTATAATTGTTAAATCAATTCGGTTCAGATGCCACAGGTGTAAAGTTACTAAAATTGGCTATCTTTTGATATCGTGTCGTTTGTGTGGCTGAATTGATCAGGAACAGATCAATGCTCAAATGTAAACGGATTCGTTACATCTGCAGTTGGCTCTTCACAATTTCTGTCATGTGGCAATTAATGTGTTTTGTGATCCATGTTATGTGCAGCATGAATCATGCGAATCGTATGACTATACATTTCTTATGTTGGCCTTAGTCTTGCTCTCATCATGTCAGATTTTATGTGTTTTTTTGTTGTCTCTTTTGCATTAGATAGTTAACGTTGTATGATACGTGTTTTCAATCTTGTTATCGAAAACATAAAGTTATTTATACTCATTCTAATAATACTTCACTTTATTAATAATGAAGGCAACAAATTATAAAATCAGGACAAAAAAGTGTAAGCAGGTCAACCCAGCCCGGCGTGACTATTTTACGTGTACCTAAATATGAGGTTGTGTTGATCTAAAGCACATTTTTATCCAAAAGTCTTCAGCCAAAAATACTTTGTATTTTTAATGCAAAAATCATTAATGTGTCGTTTGGGCTGAACTAATTAACTGTTTTGATAATATTTGTTCTTGGCCAATGTAATAAGCAATATCTTAGACCTAAGGGCATCAAAAACGTCATTTATAAAAAGCCGGTGATAGGGATTACCTCTCCTATTCACAAGAGTCTCGACAACTTGTACCACATCTCATCCAGGAGCATACAAGCAAAGCTTTATTGCGTTTGGATCTTTCAGCAGAATGCATATGATGTAATGCAATATCTTATAGTATCATTTGGAAGTCATGATTTGTGAGTTATCTAATTGAACCTGTGCGTAGTCCAAGTAAGCAATCTTTACTGTTTTCGAATGCTATGCAGGCCAAATCAATCGAATAGGATGGAAAACATGGTAATTAGTAGACAACAAACTAAATATATGTAGACATTTTGAAGATCTCATTGAATATAGCTTTCTTGGAGTTGAAATAGACATATCCAACGAGTTATTATGCCATTACTGCTAATACAGGAAGTGGCACAAAATGCACCTAAAAACTGCCTTGACCATGATACTTTCCAATTATTGTACTTCATAATTTACACAACAATGTATCATAAAAATGACATAAGAATACTACCTTTTTAGTAGAAAATCCTGAATGATTAAATGTTTTATTACAGTCAAAGTGGTGATTATTAATACGCAGCAGGCCTACCATCTTTCCTTGGATCACTTACAGCAGTAAGCATCCCTTTCAAAACTTGTTTATGATTGTAAGACACTCTTCTGTTCTGAATCGGTTTCTTTAGCGTTTGAACTATTAGTTGACTTACTGCTCCACCGGATGTTGACTGCAATACATGACCCCTTTCTCTTAAAAATTTCTGGCGGTCATCAGAAAGCTCAATATGATCACCATCGATCACTGTCCTGTTTTCATAGTATACCACATTCGGTATCAACTGCATAAAATGAGACAAAAGAGAATGTCTCAAATAGAGATGGCAATTTTGACCCAATTATTTATGAATGGGTCGAAAAGGGTTCTATTTTTCCTGTAGCGTGTCAAATGGGTGAATCCTAAAAGTTAGATAGTAGACGACGGGAAAAATAGGCACGAACAGGTCCAAATCATCTAAAATGAATTTTTAGACATAAAACTTCCTAAATCACATTATTCCAAAATTTGCTTTTTGGTATAGAAACAATAGAGAAAAAGAAAAAGAAAACACCTTGTGGTATACTCTTGGAGATTGAACAGCGTCTAAAGGCTCCATTCCTAGAATGAAGTGGTTAAGGAAGACTTGTATTACTGCTGGAATTATGTACACTCCACCACTCGCTCCGATCACCCCAACCAGTTGATCGCCCTGTCAAAAAGAAATCGAGAGTCAAAGTTCAAATTTTTTAGAACCAGCGTAGCAATCTTTAAAACTTGAGAATAATAGAAAAAATGTAACTTTTAGTAGCACCTAATATTCCATAGTTCTTGTGCTTTATACTTCTTTCGGAGATGACAACTAGTAATTGTGAATATAAGATACCAAAAATTTGTGGTTGACTTTTGATGTCATATTTACCTTGACAACGATGACAGGAGTCATGGAAGACAGTGGTCTCTTGTTTGGACTTATAAAATTTGTAGGGGAGGGAGGAAGGCTGTCGGGGGATATTTCTGTAGGTGCTCAGAAGTCACCCATTTCGTTATTTAGCACAATTCCGGTTGTGGGAGACAAAATACCGCCACCAAATGGATAGTTGACAGTGGTTGTCATTGACACAGCATTTCTATCTGCATCGACTATGCAAAAATGACTCGTACCGTGATCTTCAATCTGACTCCACCTAGTATATGCACAATTCGATAAACAGTTCTAGTTTTTAGCTTAAACAGACTAATAGGTAATTAAGCAATGAATGAGAGTAAACGTAAACTTTATTATGTACCCGGGCATGTAATATTCAGAAGGGAAAGTAGTGTTGTCGAGAATTCGTTGTTGGATTTTCTTTGCGAATGAAGGGGAAAGCATTTCTGATGCAGTCTTACTTATATCGACAAAATCAGGGTCACCCAAATTCATGCGAAGTGCAAACATATGTTTTAATGCTTCGATGAATCGGTGTAAACCTATTGGTCCTTTTGCATCATTTGTGTTCTCGTAGCTAATTAAGATATTTAATACCAAAGCTAGTCCAAGTGTACCACTTGACGGGGGTGGCATCCCGAATATTTTGAACCCCATCGTGTTCACTTCAACTGCATCGGTGACTTTCACTTCATAGTTTCTTAGATCCTCCATTGTCAATATCCCACCTGCAGACCGAACATCCTTAATCAACTTTTCTCCTATAGTCCCATTGTAAAAAGCTTCGGGACCTTCTTCTGCTATAGCTTCTAAGCTCAAACCAAGTTGATAGTTATAGCACGTTTCACCCGCCTGTAAAACTTTCCCATTTGGAGCATACACTCTTCTTAGCCCCGGGTCTTTTTTTATCGTAGAAGCATAGCTACATAGTGAATTGGCAAGATAAGGAGCTACTATAAACCCATCTTTGGCTAGACTAATAGCTGGCTGGAATAAAGTCTTCCATGGCATTCGACCGTGTTGTAACCAAGCTTTGTAAAGACCGGCTATCTCGCCTGGAACACCCATCGATAGTGCTCCGGAATATTTGTCGTCAAGATTATTTTGGTACATATTCTGTGTAGCATTAGTCAGTGATCAATAAGTTATTTTCGCATGTCATGTTTTTTATGTTTGATACAAATAAATGTCACGTGAATAATTTTAGCAAAACTTAACCATGAATATGTCGACAAAACAAAAAGACTCATAAAAGTACCTGTGAAGCAGCCGAGGGAGCGGTTTCCCTGAAATCAAATGCTTGAGTTTGTGACATATCTGCTGATCGAACGACCATAAACCCTCCCCCTCCAATACCACTAGCCATTGGATTCACAATGCCACCGCACAAAGCAACTGAAACCGCAGCATCCACAGCATGACCACCGGCTCTAAGTACCGATGCACCAATCTCTGAACAACGCGCATCATCGGCTGCAACCACTGCTTCAAACGACTCGACTGCATCACTTGGTTGTACCTTATTGTTTACTTTATGTCACTTTGAGGCATCATCTACTTGTATTCTTTTGATAAGCTCATAAGCTCCTCCAAACCACTTAATGCCAGCTCACTTGACTTGCTTCCTATTGTAAGATAGATAACTGAAAAGGACATTTTGGACCACTTTCAATCAACTTACAACTACTAGTCATGTCCATGTATTTCTATTAACATACCATTAACTTTTTAGCCAATCATAACAACCTATTAATGTATTTCTATTAAATTACTGTGCTACCCTTATTCAATTGGGTGTGTATGCACAAACCCAGTTTTAGGTTCAATCTCAAAAATACCCATCAATGTCGGGTATTTATATACACTATATACCCGACATTGATGTGTATGGCCAAGAATGACTTTGGCAATTAAATCCTAGACAATGTCGGGTAGAAAAGTACATGACACACACGACATGGTTTTTTTTATTATTACTCACGCCTCCCAAAGCAATATAGTGTATACATACTCACTATATGTACACGACATATGACAAAAAGTAAAATGTGTCGGGTGTAGAGTATATATTTACACGACATTGACTATATATACAACAAAAAGTAAAAGGTGTCGTTTTACTATGACAAAAAGTTCAAATACCTTTTCACAACTCTAAATTGGATAATAACAAGAGAAAAAAATACAAAAGGTCAACTTGACATCACTATAAATCCTTGTCTTGAAAATATAATCTTATAGTTGACATATAAATCTTTACATAAGCACATAAGTTTCAAACCAACCACATACACAATCATCCTTGTAATATGATATTAAGATTATGGTTGAACTGATCTATTTTATTTTATTTTTATTTTTTATTTTTTTTTCTATGAACAAGCATGTTTTTTGTTGAATAAAAACTCAGGTAAATTTAGATTTTTCTTAGCTTTATTCATTCTATATCTAAAGATTTAGAGTGAATTACATAAATAGTCATTATTGTTGGAAGGTTTTTGCAGATTTAGTCACTAAACTTTTTTTCACCAAGTCTAGTCATTGAGGTTTTAAATAGTTACGGATCCAGCCCAATTTTGTTAGATAAATGTTCATTATGGTTTGCCAAAATTACATAAATGGTCACTAAGGTTTGTCAAAATTGGACTGAATCCGTAATCAATTGAAACCTCAGTGACTGAACCTTATGAAAAAAAAGTTCAGACTAAATCTATAAAAGTGGATAAACCAACATTTATGTAATTAACTCAAGTATTTAATTGATAACTTTTTGTGTAAAGTATGTAAGTGAAAATATAGAAATGGACCTATATCTATCTTGCCAATTTATTTGGCTCACCTAATTTGCCACCAACATTTTCATTCGACCAAGACTTTTACTTTTTGTCATATGTCATGTAAATATATACTCTACACCCGACACTTTTTACTTTAGGTCATATGTCGTGTATATATAGTGAATATGTATACACTATATTGCTTTGGGAGGCGTAAGTAATAATAAAAAACCATGTCGTGTGTGTCATGTACTTTTCTACCCGACATTGTCTAGGATTTAATTGCCAAAGTCATTATTGGCCATACACGTCAATGTCGTGTATATAGTGTATATAAATACCCGACATTGATGGGCATTTTTAAGATTGAGCCTAAAACTGGATCTCTGCAGACACACTCAATTAAGTAAGGGTAGCACAGTAATTTTCGCTTTCTTTTATTTTATTTTTATTTTTTTTTTTTGCTTTTCTGAATATTTTTAAATAGAAAAACAACTTTTCAAAAACAGTTAATGAGTTGCTTATTTCATATTACTCATCTTAACTACATATAAAAGCAAAATGGTCAAAATTAAAAATATTGAAATGTTGAAAATCTTAAAATGATCAAAGGTGAGATAAAATAAAATAAATAAGGTTCGAATGTTATTTTTTCAAGTTTAGATCGGGGTCTTGTGACCACGTTTATCCATCGAACGCACCTCCAAACCACAAGACGAGCCCTAAATCTTGAATCTTAATTTCGTAAATTAGGGTTTCGTGGTAATAACGTGTGTAATGGTTCAAGCTTAGATGGTTACGGGTTGTACCCGTGAGAGACGCCATCACAGCCACTCCGTGTTCATCTCTTTCTCTCGGTAAAAACACAAACCATTTCATACATATTGTTATCTTTCTGTTTTTGACCAACCGATTATATATATTGACTTGTGTTATGTTTTCATGGATGAATACTCATATAAAAACGACTGATGAAACTTGTTATGTTTTCATGAATAAATTGATAAAAAAAAACGATTTATTAAGCTTTGTGGATTTCTAGCACGAATTTAAAAATCTTTGTTGAAGGTCTCGTGTGGTAAGAAACAAGTCAAAGTGGTGTTTGTATGTTTTCGGGTAAAAGCCAAAAATACTCTATGTACTTCTCGTGAAAACTCATTATGCTTTCTCAACTTTTTTTATTGTCATTATACTTAACGTTGTTTCCATTTTCGACTCATTATGCTTAATTACTTCTTTATGTATAATGACAATAAAAAAAGTTGAGAAAGCATAATGAGTTTTCACGAGAAGTACATAGAGTATAATGGACTGACACTTTATTGATTATAACTAAAGTTTGATCAGTTTATGTGTGATATTGCGAGTAATCCACATTTTGTCTTATACATGTTTTACAATGGCATCGTCATGTTCTGTTTTGGCTTCTAGGATTCCCAGCTCCTGATGGCGATACGACACCTTGTGCTTGTAGGTGAATTAATGCTTTTCAATGGATTCTCCTCGAGTATGTTTACTTCATCTTGTCGTTGCATACCTAGTAAGCAAAAGTACAAAGTTTGCCGGGTCAGGCACGTTTTGGTTACAAGTCTGGGTTGAAACTGTGATTTTTAGTATGGGTCGATATGAGTAAGTCTGACCCGCTAGCAAAAGTTGCCTTTTTATCTGTTTTATTCTATCTGAACAAGAGGATTGAGGTTGTATGCGTTACAGTGGGTAAACTTTTAACCCGTTCAACAAGTGCCTATACAACAGTAGACATAACCAATTAAAATGAAAATGGTTATGTATAATGACAATATTTGAAGTACATAGAGCATAATGAGTTTTTGAGGAAAGTACGTTAAGCATTTATAGCTTTTACCCTATGTTTTCTGTTTCGTTCAAGCCAACTCGGTGTATGAGTCAATTCCACCGAGTCAACTCAGCGAGTTCAGTTGACTCGGGTTTGAATTAGTACAGTTTTGTGTGGTAAATCTTGATAAAAACATATTTAAGGGTTGTGTTTGGATTGGTATTGGCTTTAGCTTATGGTGTTTGGTCCGCCTGTGATGAGCTCAAGAGAGCTTAATCATTTTTGTTTTCTTTCAGAGTCTCAATATACAAATGAACCCACGTAGGGTTTGTTTTTGGATTAAAGTCATTAGGTCTCGACTTAATAATCTTTTGACTCGTCGGGTTTTGCTTATTTGTCATTAGATAAACTCGTTCAAGCTTATTTTGAGTTCTGCTTATTGTCCTTGTGTATATGTGTAAACTGCTCACCCTAAACTGCTCTTGTTAACTGTCGTATCGTTATCATTTTTAGTGTACAATGGATTTGTGATGGGCTCAACAGCCCATGATAGGGTATGTATGTTAGTTTGTTTGTAACTACGCTCACTAGCCCAAATATTTAAGCATGCGTTAATGGTTAACGGGCTCAAGGGCCCAACACATTTTAAAATGGTGCGTTTGGTTATAAAACTCTAAGAGTGTGTTATCATATAAAAGTTTCATTAAGTTGATATTAATAAGCCATGGGAACTTACGAAATTTAATTGTTGACGTGGGTAATATTATGTTAATACAAATATCCTCATTAAACGTTATTTATATTTTTGATCTTTGCCTAAGTTTTGTTAACGACAAAAGTAAATTTAATTTATAAAAGCTTAAAGCTTGTCAAGTTTATTAGATATTAAAACAAGCTTTCTTAAACAATATATTCATCATTCAAGCATTTACATTTATGATTAGTAACATCTTGATATGACTCTAATCATTATGTATGATAGTAGTTTGTAGAATGTGTTAGGTTCTTAAAACCAAACACTACTTAAGCATTTGCATATTTCTATAAATAGTAATACAACATTTGACATCATGTATTACATCATGGAAATCATTGGAAGATTCCATTAGATATTTTGTGAAGATTTGTACTCTTCATATCTTGCACAATCTCTCTTAGATAGAGTTGACTTTGGCAAGATTTGATGTCTTGGCTGTCAGACCGGCGGTACCAAAATGGTACACGGGCGGAACCCTTTTAAGGGGTCCGCCGTCCGTGGACGCTCCTGTCCATTTTGGCTATAAATAGCAATGCCAAGCCAAGTAGTTTCTCATCCCTTTCTAACATACTTTCATACATATCTTCTCTCTAACCTCTCTAACTCAGTTTCATATCATATTAGTGATCTCTTTTGTAGCAAAGAAGATCAAGTCATATTCAAGCTTCAACGAGAAGTTGGAATTCTTGTTTGTTTAGTGTTGTATGATCTAGTGTTGATCCATACTTCATTGTTGTATCAAAACCATCATAATCTTGTGAGTGTGAGTGGTTAGTATTTTAGTCCTCAAAATACATTGTGTGTGGGAGTAGTTGTACCCTTGGAAAGAACTCGACATCTAGCTTAGTGTCGGAAATAGTGTAAGCGAAGTGTAAAGGTTTTCTCCGCCGGTGAAAGGAGCTTGTTGACTAGTGAAGTTAAACTCTCGAGTGTGAGACTCGGGGAGTGGAGTAGGGCAAGGAAAAAGAGTCCTTGTAGGCCGAACCACTATAAACAACTTGTTGTGGTTTGATCATCTCTTTCCTTATTTACTTATTACACAGTGCTTGCATATTTCATAAACATACTCAAGATCAATATCAATTGATCTTTCAATAAGTTTCAAAACAAAGTTTTTAATTGGTAAACTATTCAACCCCCCTTCTAGTTTTCTACAATTGGTATCAGAGCCTCGTTGCTCAAGAATTTCTAAAATAACTTGTATTTTATAAACTTGAAACGATCCATGGATTCTGAAAACTTTAAAGAAGGGCAATCTATGCAAAGACCACCACTTTTTGAAACCAATGGATTTATCTATTGGAAAAACCGTTTTGAAACATATGTAAAATCAAAAGATATAGATCTTTGGTTTATTATTGTTAAAGGAGATTTTAGTTCTACAACAAAGGATATTTCCGTTGATGAACAAAAGAAATTAGTTGCTAAAAATAATGAAGCTAAAATGATGCTTTATAATGCTTTACCTAGAAAAGAATATGAAAGAATTTTTATGTGTGAAACCGCCAAAGATATTTGGGAATCTTTAATTGTTACACATCAAGGTAATTCACAAGTCAAGGATAACAAAATTGATCTTCTTGTTCAACAATATGAACAATTTGTTATCCCTGAAGATGAAACCATTGATTGTGGCTTTGCTCGTTTTAACACTCTCATTACATCACTTAAAGCACTTGATGAATCTTTTCGTAGTAAGAACTTTGTCAGGAAATTTCTTAGAGCACTCCATCCCAAATGGAGAGCTAAAGTGACCGCTATTGAAGAATCAAAAGATCTCTCAATAATGTCACTAGACGAGCTAATTGGCAACCTCAAAGTTCACGAAATGATAATGGAGAAAGATTCGGAGATCATCAAAGGAAGAAAGGAGAAGATCAAATCCATTGCTCTAAAAGCAAAGGCGGAATCAAGCGATGATGATGAATCTTGTTCCGGTAGTGAAGACGAGGAGTATGCCATGGCCGTTAGAGATTTCAAGAAGTTTTTTAGAAGAAGAGGAAAGTTTGTAAGACAACCTCGAGAAGAAAAGAAGCCTTTCCGAAAAGATCGGGATGATAAGAAGAGTAAAGGTGAAAGAAAGTGTTTTAGATGTGGTGATACAAGTCATCTCATAGGAGAATGTCCCAAGCCACCTAAAAGCAAAACTCAATGAGCTTTTGTAAGTGGTGCTTGGAGTGATAGTGAAGACAATGAGGAATCAAGCAAGGAAGAGATCGCTCTAATGGCACATGAGTCAAATGAGGTATGCTTGAAAGTTGGATTGGAACCTGATGAATGGATAAAAGATAGTGGATGCTCTCGACACATGACGGGCAACAAAAGTCTCTTCTCATCATACCAAGAGTATGACGGAGGTAATGTCACTTTCGGTAGCAATCTCAAAAGCAAAATCATTGGCAAAGGTACGATTGCTCATAACTCTCTAACTATTGAAAATGTTGCTCATGTGGATAGGTTAGGATTTAATCTACTTAGTATTAGCCAACTATGTGATAAAAAGTATAAAGTACTATTTGATAAAAATAGTAGTAAAATACTAAAAGATGGTATCACCATAGCTAAAGGAGTTAGGAAAAATAACATATACGTCATGAAAATAGATAAAACATATAATGACAAACTTTGCTTAACAACATTAGACGATAGCTCATCTCTTTGGCATAGACGCTTAGGTCACGCTAATATGAGACTTATACAAAACCTATCTTCAAAAGAGTTGGTTAGGAATTTACCTAAACTAAAATATGACCAACACTTTTGCGACGCTTGCAAAATTGGTAAACAAACACATAGTAGTCACAAATCTAAAAATATGGTGTCCACATCTAAGTGTCTAGAATTGTTACATATGGACTTGTTTGGACCATCCGCTATAAGAAGCTATGGAGGCAACTTATACACTTTGGTCATTGTAGATGATTACTCAAGGTTTACTTGGACGTTATTTTTGGAAACCAAAAATGAAGCTTTTGATAAATTTGAAATACTTAGCAAGAAAATTCAAAATCTTCTAGGTGTCAAAATTGTGTCGATCCGAACGGATCATGGTCGTGAATTTGACAACGAAACTCAATTTGGAAACTTTTGTGATACAAATGGTATAACACATAACTTTTCCGCTCCACGAACACCTCAATCAAATGGAGTAGTAGAACGTAAAAATAGAACAATTCAAGAAATGAGTAGAACAATGCTTAATGAACAAAACATTCCTCAAAAGTTTTGGTGTAACGCCGTTGACACTTCTACATATATTTTAAATAGAGTCTTAATACGTCCTTTCCTAAACAAAACACCATATGAACTTTATAAAGATAAAAAGCCAACATTAGGATATTTTAGAGTCTTTGGTTGTAAATGCTTTATTCTTAATACTAAGGATTATCTCACCAAGTTTGACCCAAAGTCTTATGAAGGTGTATTTCTTGGTTACTCTCAAACTAGTAAAGCTTACATTGTCCTAAATAAAGAAACAATGATAGTCGAGGAATCGTTGAACATAACATTTGACGAAAGTCCACCTCCCTCTAAGACATCACCTTTGGTAGATGATGACTTAGTTGAAAGTCAAATAATAGAAAGTCAAATTAATAATAACAAGGAAGATGAACCATTAAATAAGGAAATTGTCAACATCAAAGAATCTAAAAGTCATCCATTAGAAAAAGTCATAGGAAAACTTAATCAAAGAACCTTAAGGTCACAAGCTCAAAATCAAAGTAATCATTTTTGTTTTGTATCCACCATTGAACCAAAAACCATAAATGAAGCAATAAAAGATGAATCATGGGTAATTGCCATGCAAGAAGAATTAAACCAATTCGTTAGAAATGATGTTTGGAAACTAGTTCCAAAACCCAAAGATCAAACTATAATTGGAACAAAATGGGTCTTTCGAAACAAAATGGACGAAAATGGTGTAGTATCTAGAAACAAAGCTAGGCTTGTTGCACAAGGTTATAATCAACAAGAAGGAATTGACTATGATGAAGCTTATGCACCGGTAGCTAGACTTGAATCTATTAGAATATTACTTGCTTATGCATGTGCTTATGACTTTAAATTATTTCAAATGGATGTTAAAAGTGCTTTCCTTAATGGGTTTATTAACGAAGAAGTGTATGTTGCTCAACCTCCTGGTTTTACCGACTTTGAGAAACCACATCATGTCTTCAAACTCAAGAAAGCATTATACGGCCTTAAACAAGCACCTAAAGCTTGGTACGACCGTCTTAAGACTTTTCTTATTGATAACAAATATACTATGGGATTAGTAGATAATACTCTTTTTACTAAGAAAAAGGAATCGCAAATTATTATTGTTCAAATATACGTTGATGACATTATATTCGGATCAACTTGTCAAGAACTATGTGATGATTTCTCTAAAATCATGCATGACGAGTTTGAAATGAGTATGATGGGTGAGTTAAACTTCTTTCTAGGACTTCAAATTAAACAACTAGATGATGGTATTTTCTTTAACCAATCTAAATATATAAAAGACATGCTTAAGAAATTTGGTCTTGAAGATTCCAAACCAACTAAAACACCCATGTCCTCGGACACTAAACTCACCAAGGACGAAGAAGGTGAATCCGTAGATAACACTAAATATAGAGGAATGATTGGTAGCCTACTCTATCTTACGGCTAGTAGACCCGACATTATGTTTAGTGTTTGTCTATGTGCTCGCTTTCAAGAAAACCCAAAGGCATCACACTTAGAAGCATTAAAAAGGATTTTTAGATATATTAAGGGAACAACGTGTTTAGGATTATGGTATCCCAAAGGAACGGGTATAGAAACCATAGTGTATGCCGACTCGGATCATGCCGGTGATTATGTCGATAGAAAAAGTACAAGTGGTATTTGCACTTTTGTTGGACATTGTCTCACCTCATGGTTTGCAAAGAAGCAAACGGCTTTAGCCATCTCTACTACTGAAGCCGAATACGTCTCAGCCGGAAAAGCATGTCAACAAGCTCTTTGGATGAAGCAAGCTCTCGTAGACTACGGAATTCATCTCAACGACATTGTGATACTTTGCGACAACAAAGGAGCCATCGATCTCAGCAAGAATCCCGTTCAACATGCTCGTACAAAGCACATTGAAATCCGTCATCACTTTCTTCGCGACAATGTTCAAAAAGGAAACATTTCAATCGAGAAAGTATCCTCCGAAGATAACATTGCCGACATCTTTACTAAACCTCTTAAACGAGAACCTTTTAATCTTTTTAGACTTGGTTTAGGGTTAATGGAACCAAACATGTAGGATAAACATAGCCTAAAACATTAGAATAGTCAAACCACAACAATTTTGTCTTGTATCTGCTACTGTAGCCACGGCACCAAACGACAACACGGACGGAACCAAATATTTGGTGCCGTCTGGTCCGTGGTGTCTACAGAAGCAAAACTGCTATATACATAACATCCTCTTCCTCACAACCCACTTTACCAAAACGTGTAAAACTTAAACCAAGCTCATTATTGACACCTTCCCACTCACTAATCACTGAAGATAACATCATTGTAAGTATCCTAACTTCATTTCATCTCTTAATTCTGAGTCTAGGATTCTTATTTATACACAAAACTATCACAAATCATTACATGGGGTTTTATGTATGCTTTTATACCAAATATGAATTCAATTGGCAAATTGCATAACTAGTCATTCAAATTAGGTACTACATTATCATATTGCATAAACAAATCATGTTTCCCACTAATTGATAGATAATGAATATAAGGCCTTATTCAAACAACCAAACACCCCATGTCAAAAGTTTTGAAAAGCTTCTCACTTATAGGAAAACATTTTTCATTGCTAATACAAATAGAAACGTTAAAATTTTCATCACTTGCATGCTCTTGAATACTAAAGGTATTGCATAACTAATATACACTCCCGGGTATATTCAAATGTAGCCACATTGAATTAGGAGCATTTGGGTTATCTCATGGTATTTGCCAAACACCCCACTAAAACCATTTTGTGCATAAAATGAGTCGAGATAACCGCAACTCCAAATTGTTTTCATATAGGCACACACTAGAATCAAAAAAGTTAAAATTTATTTTCATTTTTAACATATTAATTCTTGTTCTTAGGAATAACCATGGTAGCCGCAAGATTCTATGATCACAAAGACACCCTTAACTACATTCCCAAACACCACAAAACCAAAGGACTTACCAAGGAACAAGTAGAAATATTTAAGAGTCTAGAATCAAGGTATTTCCATGAGGGTAGAACCATTCACTCATCTTTCCTTGAAAATACCAATCTTCGTGAAGAACTAGCCGCCATTCAATTCGATTGTCTTCTTGACATCGATGAACCAATTTGTCCTAGGTTTGTGTTAGAATTCTATGCTAGTGTGACCGGCTTTAGTGATGAAGACGATGATGAATTTTGTCTTAGGTTTAGAATCAACCAAAACGACTACACCATCACCTTAAGCAACTTTGCTCAAGTGTTAGGAATTCCCAACCGAGGAACTTGTGTCTACACGGATAAGTGGTCACTCATGGCTCTTGATACAATCAATGACCGCTCTCTTCCCTACATAACCCGTTTGGCCGATAAGGATGTCATCCGTGAACACCTTTTTAACCCAAAAAGTGATACAACCCGAGTTACCCGAAAGGGAAAAGAGGTAAACCGAGATCCATATGGAATGGAGCTAAATGAACTTAAGCCTGAATTTAAGAAATGGGAGGAACTACTTAGAGCCAACGTCATTAGCACCATAGGAAATAGGGATCACTTAAACGCCTGCCTATGTCACATGCACTACAACTTATCCACCCGACAACCATTCAACTTAGCCTACTACATAGCTAGAAGAATGATTGATATTCCAACTCAAGGATCGGTTGCTCTTCCATACGGGATGCTTCTCACCCGTCTCTATAGAAACTTCGCTCCAATTCCACCAACCCCAAAAGGGATGCACCTTCACTATGAACTCATCCCTCACATCTTTGTACCTTTGAGTGATGCTCGAGTTGCTAAGACTAAAGGCAAGAGAGCTAAACCTCCAACTCCTTCATCATCATCATCAAATAGCTCCGAGGATGGTCTTCCAAGCTCTCATCTTCCACCTCAAGAGTATTACGCATCTCTTCCCGAGATTGAGAATGAATCAGCAGAATTCAAACAAACTAAGGGAATGTTCAAGTGCCTTGGTAGGATGATGAACAAGATTTACAAGAAGTTGGACAAATAAGGGTACTTTAAGGAGTGTTTGGAACAATGCATTATCGTTAATGTTTGATACTATTTAGTTATTTTTATTTTGTAGGATGATAATATAACTTGAAACAATGGTGTATGCTAACAATCTCATGCAGGGGGATAGCACAAGTATGCTATCAAATTTTATCCATTTTCACTATATTGTGAAAATCAATAAGCCTTGCTCAAAATCTATGCTCCACTATGTTCACATATGTGTTATTTACTTTTCCTAACTAGAAATGTTTAGTATAACAGCTTTTGAGAAAAATTTCAGGTTTCGGAAATTTCCCCGACACCTAAAAACGAACTCTGTCCAAATATCTGCACTCCACGGATCAGACGGCACCATAATTTTGGTACCGTCCTTTATGTATTTTGGTACCGCCGTATCTGTACAGGCGGACCAGACGACACCTTTTATAGGGTACCGTCCGTGTATGATTTTGGTTCCGTGGATCCTCCAGGTAATTTTCTGAATTTCAACTCTTTCGTGATTCCAAATTATCTTCCATCACTTATAAATCAATCTTAACTAGTTTATACTGTTATTAGAACTAGTATTATTTACTAAGGTGTATAAGAAATCCATTTCCCACCAAAATTCAAAAATTTGAAAATCCACTCAAGGAGCCCTTTGGCATAAAGGAAGGAACCAAATTTTTGGTACCTTAAAATCCGTGGGTAATCTGAATGTTAGGAAATTCCACTCACTAGAACACATTTATTGCAAATCTTTTCTTCTTCACTCCATCTTCCTTGTATGGATTGACTTGGGTGATAAGACTAGCATTCAACCCACTTCCAAATCATTAGGAACCTCATCTCTTCAATGGTTCAACATCAAATCAAACACATTTCTCAACAATGTTTTACCCCTATAAATTGAAAGGCTTTACCATGATCATCTTCACACCTTCCTCATTCTCACTACTATCTAGCAAATCAAAACCCAAGTTAAAAATGACTAAATCATCACCAAAACCTTGCAAGAAAACCGCTAGAATTAGCGTAAGGCCTTGTTGTTTTGTTCATCTTAGCTCATCATCCGAATCTTCACCACTCACAATCTCATCTCCCATTAGAGATGATACAAATCTTACCTTAGCTACACCCACTTCATCACACATTGTGATCACCACTCCACCACCAATAAAAACACCTACTTCACCTCCACCGGCACCCATCCAAACATCCAAAACCTCCTCACCACCTTCACCAAGGTCTCCCACTCTCACTCCCATGGAGTTATTTTCAACTCCACCAACATAACCAAATCCTTTCCTAGAGGACTTGGAAGACTTGCCTCCTAGGCCAAGTCATCCACCACCATTGCCATCCTTTGGCACAATTGAGCGAATCGCTCATGAGTCACCTCGGTCATCCATTGACCCAAACGCCCCATTAGGGCCAAGACCTCTCCTTTTCCACCCCATTCACAAGGACATTCATGGTCCTTTATACGGGGATCATCCACTTCCATCATCAATGTCCCCTCATATTGAGGACATTCCGGAGTGCATGTGGGATGACAATCCCACTAGAGAGGAGATTCAAGCCGAACTCCACAACCTCCACCAATTCAAAGGCATGGTGGATTCTCACTTAAGTAAGACAATGCAAATGCAAAATGCTTTGCTTGCATCCATCATGACCACTCCAAACATCCCCAACACCACCAACACATCCACCATTCCACCACCACAAACTCCCCAAACTTTCTACCCTCCAAGGCATGGTTGCTCAACTTGTGAGCAAACGGGCCAAACCGTGGAACGGACCCGGGTTATGGTACATGACTTCCAAGAAGAAATGAGGTTCATCCTCAACCACATCCTTGAGCGTCTCAACGCTCTTTCCCATCCACCATCACTTTAGGATGGTTTTAGAATAGTCTTTCTTTTGTTTACTTTCTTAGGATAATTTTTATTTCTTGTACTAAAAACACATCATTGTGTTCTCTTTTCATGATCTTTACTCATGAAAAATTTTTAACTAATGAATGTTGTTTATTATATTGTTGGTGTCATTTCATAGTGTTTGGAAATGCTTGTGAATGATCATTATTATAACAAATGATCATTATTATAACAATTTTTTTTGTAGCTTTATTTTCACAATCCATGTATCTTCCCATTTAAGCACCCAATTTAGGGGGAGCTTTGAACAAGGGGGAGATAGTAGCTCGGGCTCATTACATTCCGCATACCCTCTTCTTTTTGTTGAGACAAAAAGGGGGAGAAAATATAGAACTTTGAAATTATTTATATTTGACTTTTCTGAAAAAGTCAAACTGCATACATTTGACTTTCTAAAAGTCAAACAGGAACCCTCATTGATAATACTTGACTTTTCTTAAAAACGTCAAACTGCATACTTTGACTTTCTGAAAAAGTCAACATCATGCATCAACTAGTGAATTCTTTGACTTTCATAAAAAGTCAAATTTCATACACTTGCATTATCATTTCCTTTTCAAGTTCTAAAACTAATATTTTTATAACTCTTGTACAAACTTTGTTTCTTTTATAAAAATAAAATTTATGTTTTGTCCTCAACAAAAAGGGGGAGATTGTTAATACAAATATCGTCATTAAACGTTATTTATATTTTTGATCTTTGCCTAAGTTTTGTTAACGACAAAAGTAAGTTTAATTTATAAAAGCTTAAAGCTTGTCAAGTTTATTAGATATTAAAACAAGCTTTCTTAAACAATATATTCATCATTCAAGCATTTACATTTATGATTAGTAACATCTTGATATGACTCTAATCATTATGTATGATAGTAGTTTGTAGAATGTGTTAGGTTCTTAAAACCAAACACTACTTAAGCATTTGCATATTTCTATAAATAGTAATACAACATTTGACATCATGTATTACATCATGGAAATCATTGGAAGATTTCATTAGATATTTTGTGAAGATTTGTACTCTTCATATCTTGCACAATCTCTCTTAGATAGAGTTGACTTTGGCAAGATTTGATGTCTTGGCTGTCAGACCGGCAGTACCAAAATGGTATACGGGCGGAACCCTTTTAAGGGGTCAACCGTCCGTGGACGCTCCTGTCCATTTTGGCTATAAATAGCAATGCCAAGCCAAGTAGTTTCTCATCCCTTTCTAACATACTTTCATACATATCTTCTCTCTAACCTCTCTAACTCAGTTTCATATCATATTAGTGATCTCTTTTGTAGCAAAGAAGATCAAATCATATTCAAGCTTCAACGAGAAGTTGGAAGTCTTGTTTGTTTAGTGTTGTATGATCTAGTGTTGATCCATACTTCATTGTTGTATCAAAACCATCATAATCTTGTGAGTGTGAGTGGTTAGTATTTTAGTCCTCAAAATACATTGTGTGTGGGAGTAGTTGTACCCTTGGAAAGAACTCGACATCTAGCTTAGTGTCGGAAATAGTGTAAGCGAAGTGTAAAGGTTTTCTCCGCCGGTGAAAGGAGCTTGTTGACTAGTGAAGTTAAACTCTCGAGTGTGAGACTCGGGGAGTGGAGTAGGGCAAGGAAAAAGAGTCCTTGTAGGCCGAACCACTATAAACAACTTGTTGTGGTTTGATCATCTCTTTCCTTATTTACTTATTACACA
The DNA here is from genome assembly GCA_019973895.1 of Chrysanthemum seticuspe. Taxonomy (NCBI): domain Eukaryota; kingdom Viridiplantae; phylum Streptophyta; class Magnoliopsida; order Asterales; family Asteraceae; genus Chrysanthemum; species Chrysanthemum seticuspe. Next base: position 5,386,969 of record BPTQ01000005.1, on the reverse strand, counting down.
TTGCTTGCATATTTCATAAACATACTCAAGATCAATATCAATTGATCTTTCAATAAGTTTCAAAACAAAGTTTTTAATTGGTAAACTATTCAACCCCCCTTCTAGTTTTCTACATATTAGTAAGTTTCGAATAACCGTTTGGGACTTGATACGTTTCGGTTTGCATTGGGATGGTTACATTGAGATTTGAACTTGGTTACAAATTGTAAATTGAATATTACGAATACGCTAAGAGATTTAATTATGGATTCTAATTTGGACTTAATCATTTATTAGACATTGAACAATTGGACATTTGGACTAACCGAATATAATATATTAGATTCGACATTAATTTAATATATTTGATTTGCGACGAACCTAAATATTCAATTGTCACATATTAACTAATAACGAGATATTTTAGCTATATATTGTCGACAAATATGGTTTTATTTAATTATAAACCTTTATCAACTATGATAATAACTTTTGTTTTATATAAACAAGTTAACTTTTTAGAAACGTGTTGGGAAATGTTATTTTGAGAAGATGGTATGATAAAGTCATAATGTTTTGGAAACGTTGAATAAACGAACGTGTTGTTTACTATATACTACAACAATATACTTTATATATTTACGAGTAACGAATGTGAAACCTTTATTAAACAAGCGATAATGGGAACTTATCTTTTAATTACAAATATATACATTCGGGATTATGGGGAAATTATCGAAAGTTAACCTATTTATGTGTCATAATTAGATGTCGTCATTTCCTAGTCTTTGACTAGCTTGAGTATTGTCAGTATTTCTTGAATTTGTCGATGTCTTTTTCTTTTTGGCATGCGTTCTAGTAGTATGTCTCGACTATGTCGACGTCTTCTCCTCTTTCGCGTGAGTTGTACGTCGCGTCTATGTTTCTTACCACCACATGAAACGTTAAAACTAAACTTTTGAGATATTGGTAATGGACTTTTGAAAGTAACGATGCGAATAATCCACGAAAACTACGACACATTACTTTCTATCGACTTCTTTATCATATGAGCTTATTTTAAGATAATCGTATGCGCATTAGGTTGCGTCACTTCTATTCAATCGTACTCGTCGTACATTCTTCTGGATGCCGTGGAGATTAGCTTTAGATGCCAGTCGTGTCAATAGTGAATAGTGCATTACTGTGGTTAAGGTCAGTTTCATAGCCCCTCTTTTCAAAGGTTTTCATAACTATTTTGGGGGAGAATACATGCTGCTTTTGACGAACTATAACTGGATATGTGAACATTATTTGAGAATGACTGTTGTTTGAAATATTTGATTTGCGGATTGATATCTTATGAGTTTATGTTAATGCAAACTATTTCTTGGACTTGCCACTACTCCTTTGAATTGCTAATGTGTTGACTAGGAAAGGTTAGACATGCGACATTTGTTGACTTAGACTAGGGTAGCATTCCTATGCTATAACGTGATGCCTAGCTAAGAATAGACCGACCTAGACCAGGGTAGCTTGTGTTCTAGGCCCTGCTACGACTGCGCTGGCTAGAGTCACTTGGGGGTCCTGCTGAGATCTCAATTGTGTTGTTGATTATTGATTGGATTGATTATTCATTGGATTGATTGTTGATTGGAATGTGTATTATATATCTGCCTTAGTCTTACATAGCAATTAAACTCTATCAGGTCCACTACTACATTTTGTAACTAAAATCTATGAACTCACCAGCGTAAGCTGACCTTTTTAGCATGTGTTCTCAGGTTTAAGGCGATAACTCACTATTGGAAGACTCTTGGCAAGGGGCATTGTAATAACCTAGTTTTCGTTTATTATTTCCGTTATATATTTGAACCTAAAAACGACCCAAATTAAAATTTGAAACTTTGTTAGACGCGACGTTGAGAGAACTTGTTTACGAATTATAAAGACTACACAATTTAATCTATAGTTAATCTATGATATGAAGTATATATTTTATTTTAACCTAAGTTAAATAAATAAATTTCATAGACCATTTTTATTTTAATTTTGTGCACTACTTAATTAATCATAAAGTGTCTAAATACAAAAAAAAAGGGAAAGGATCCCCATTTAATCAAAATATTCGGTCCATTAAACTCCTTGTTTCCCATTATGTTTTTCTTATGACCGGTCTTCACCCTCCAAACCCTATTCGACAATCAAAAAAAAAAGGAGCGGCATTCCCATTTTTTCCCCAAAACCGATCCTTTGATTCCCTAAACCCTAGCCGTCCCTTTTCATGCTCACACACATCAATCCTCTTGATTTGTGGCTGCTATTCCAAGAAGACATACATGGTTTTGGTGATAGAAACCTTTGGGTAATCGTTGGTGAATTCTTGTTGTTGGTACGATTGGTGTTGGTGGTTCTTTGGTCCGTTAGTTTCTTTCTCTTGACCTAGCCGATTGGTACACACATCTTTTTCCTCTTAATTCATACGCCTATTATGATCATGATACAAATAACATAACATGTAATTTTAGCTTTATGATGGTGTTTGATAATTATTAGTAATTGGCTCATTATAACATGTTTGAATTAAAACCTAGCTATATATGAATTTGGTGTATAGAATTCTTGATTAATTGTGAGAATGATATGAGACGAGGTTTGAGTTGTGTGTCATATTTATTTCATTATAATTTGTGTTTAACATCATCTTTGATCAAATCTATGAATTACATATGAAAATGGAATGAGAAACATGTGTTATTATGGCCTTTAATTAACCCTAAAACTGGACAGCATGATATGACAAATTTGTGTGTGTTATAGATCGAATTGTATAAGTGCAATATTCTGGGTTTTTGTTGGAAAAACTTATTTTATGTCTTAGTTAAGTTTTCCAAGTGGTTTGGTCAAATTTGGAGTTGTCGAAGTCGTATATTTGAATTTTACAAGATCAAGTGTCAAAGCTGAGAAAACGGGTCTGAAATTTAGTTGGATTGTTTGATTTTTCCTTTTCAAACCATAAGGAATAGGAGCCCTCCTTTTACAAGGGTGATATTTAGGATATAAATGAATTTCTGAGATTTTTGGGAATTTTTCCAAGGTGTTTAAACAAGTCTAATAAGCGTAAACTTTTGAGGTGTATTTCCTGAACACTTTCTGGACAGGTCTGAACTTATGATTTTCCATAGGCCATTTGACCTGGAAATAAAATCCTCAAAAATTTGGAGAGTCTATTAACTCATATGGGAACCCCTCGGAATTTTCTTAATTTTATTTGAGCTAAGTAAGTATTCTAAAAAAATTGCTAAAGTCTGGTATAGATTTGAAATACTAAAAGACAGAAATTTATGAACTTGAAACTAAGTATAAATGGGAGATAAGTTAAACATGATTTATAAATGGAACACATATGTGATTTATGATATGTCCTAATGTAGATTTAGTGAAGCGGGAACGCTGAGATTGCTTGTGGGCCTTACTCTTACGCACACACATTTGAGGTACAGATATTCCGTCATTTCAGTAATGACACATCTTTTCTCTCATGACTCTTGTCTATTTTGATATCTGATTCGTATCCTCCTTACCTTGATTTTATATGATCCTTTTGATATGATTCGTTTTGGTATGATCCTCTGATTTGATATTCGATTAGTTATCGTTTGATATGTTATCCGTTTGAGATCCCTTATTGGTATAATTCCATTATATGATCAGTTTGATATGATATGATTTGTTTTATTTGGTTGCCCGAGCTAACTAGCCATGGAGGTACCATGGCCATGTCATTGATGCACCAATGGCATGACACTATTTGGGGCGGTGTGATTAGTCCCCGGCGTTCCCTTTTGATATGATTATGATATGTGTGCACTTGGCCATTATGAATACGTATGTACAGTCTTGTACTGGCATATGTATATTTGATTTTTTTTGCAGGGAGCGTATGGATGCATCCTAGGTACTCAGTTCAGTTTTGGTGATGTGGTGCGTGTGTGCAATACACCCCCTCACATTTGAGAGCTAGCTACTCCATTTGGTACTTCAGAGGTCTCCCCTCCTTGTGCACTTATGATTTGACGTATTTGATATGATTTGGCATATATGGGTTATGATATGTGATTTGTTAGATTTGGCTATTGGAGTATCTCCTTTAGTATTAGGTGCTCGTGGCAACATTCTGATTTTGGTTATCATGTGACTATCTGATATTCTGATTTATTCATTGCTATGCCTATTCAGTCATTCAGTTGACTACTTATTCACTCAGTATTCTTATGTGATTCGTTTGACTATCGGACTCATGCTTCAGTTCATTTGGTTATTATACTCAGTCTTCAGTTCATCTGATTTACTATGCTTTCACTCTATTTCGGTTGGTTGCCAAGCTTATACTTCAGATTACCACTTCACGCGCTTACCGAGCTATTATATGATTATTGGATTCAAGTGTTGAATATGCTATTATATGATTATTTGGTCCATCTATTTACCATGCTGATTATGATTTCATGATTTTTCTGTCTACTATGTTAGTATGTGGTTACCTGATTCATCTGTTATCATGCTAATATCTGATTATCCGCTTACCATGCTGTTATGTGACTATTTGATTCGTCTGGTTGCCATGCTAGTATGTAATCATTTGATTTATCCGTTGATCATGTTATACTTCGTTCAGTTATGTCGAGGGCTATGACTATCATTTAGTAATCTACCTGCAAATTGTGATTTCCATGTTTTTACTTCTGCTTGATGTTTATGATGCTTATGTTATCGGTTCAACATAGTAATGGATGTTTACCTGACTTGTTGATCCACCATGTTTACACTTCTGTTCATGTTACTGGTTGATGAAGGTATATGGTTCAACTTATGTTACCTTTCTAGTTGACTTTTTTAGTTTGCCATGCTATGTTCTTGTTTAGTTAATTCATTCAATTATGATGTTCGTTTGGTATTCCTACCTGATACATGTGACTACCAGGTTTATACTGCTTTTGGTATTTCCGCTGGTTATGATACTTGTTCTGTTTAATAACTATGATTGATCTGACTTGTGTGATTGCCATGCTTACATTCTATTCAGTTGCTTCTGCCTGTTTAGAATTCAGCTTAGCTTATATGTATTCTGAATTATCTAATTTATTTGTTTTGCCATATTTATGTTTAGTTTATCCGTTGACTGATATGCTTGTTCAGTGTTTGGTTACTTGTTTTGATTATGATATTGTTCATCAATTCCTATATGATTATGTTTTGATACTTGTATGTTTGGTTATTTATATGTGCTTGTATTTGTTCAATGATTCGCTGCTTTTCTTTGCTTTGGTTCCTTTGATTTTGTTCCTTTTGGATATTTGTTAATATTGTGTTATGTAGGTTCCTCATTGACTCATAGACTCATTATGCTCATTCGTCGCGACTTTGTTTTCAGTCTCCTTTGATTCGTTTTTGTATTTTGATTATGTTTAGCTTTTGTTTTGTTATATCTGTTCACTGGGCTTTTTAAGCTCAGCCGCATTTCTTTTCCATGCGGCAGGTACTAAGTGGGATGCTGGGCTGAGAGTAGGAGGTTTTGAGTGAACCGACCCTAGTTTCCCTTATTATTTTGGACTCATTTGGAAGAACATTTGTTTTGATATTTCGTATCTTTTAGACATGTTGGATTATGTATTTTTCCTTTATTAAGTCATTCGTTCATATGACTTGGTATTTTATTTAATAAGACTTCCGCTTGCATTTTTGTTAGTATGTTCTGATATGACTCCATAATGTGACATTCGGACCCTTATCGGTTGGGGTGTTACAGGCATGGTCATAGGCGACTCTGATGAATAATCGGGACGGCTCTAAACTTCTTATTGGGCCCATTTCCGCACTACTTCATTAATGTAAATTTATGGTTTTCAATTAATGAATCTTATTCTAAATTAATGGGATAAAAACCATTCTTTGTACCTTATGTTGTGATACCAAGATTGTAGCACCCAAAGGTTCGTATGCTTCCGCTAGACCGTATTTTCGGGGTGTTAGATAAAACTACAAAGGTATTAGTGGATCCAGTCAAATATTCGGTCAAGGAGGACTCTACACCTCAAATGTCGTGTACCAAGAAGTTTTAGGCGACGAGTAACGTGTATTGTTAGTTATTATCTCATAATTGATGTAATGTTTTATTTAAAGTTTCACTAAATGTTTTTATATTTTCTTTAGTACATGTTAAGAATTTTGAATTGAGTTGAATTATCGCATGTTACAACCGTTTATCATTACATTTTGATCTTTTCACGTTTTATTTTGAAGGTTACACAAAACACTTAACACAATATCGCATATTGCTAATTGTCTGCCGCTAGGCGCGGGTACTCGCCTAATTTAATATTCCGTTAAAATTGATTTTTACTTTCATATTCAGCGTAAAATCTTTTATTAATACATCTGACTGAAATTTTTATCAAATTATTTTTTTGAGAATATTATTGCATTTTTTACAAAATAAACAAAGTTCAAACACTATTCTAAAAAAGTACTTATATTTAAGTAGCTTATAAGTACTTAATTTTAAGCATAAGCATAAACGAGAAGCAAACCCCAACACCCTCTTAATAAAAATTATAATAATACATTACTTAAATAAGTATTTTTATTATTTCACACTTTTTGAAATGAAGTGTTTTATACAATATAAGGTAGGGTTAAATAAGAAATAAAATTAAAACGAGAAATATGAAAAGAAATTAGAACCACACATCTGAAATGCATCTACAAAAGTAAATACATTTACTTTTAAATTTTTGTTTCTACTTTAGAATGTGCAGCTAAAAATCCTTGTCACTATTTTCATTTTATTTTTACTTTCCACTAAATCCCTTCCCATATATTTGTAGTATGAGCATCCATGATGCATTGCATCATTAAGGTTTAATACAATAGCATGGCATTTACATATCATCATTTTACATTTTATACAAGCTCTCACAATGATTGCACTTTCCATAATTTAATAGAGTAAATTGCAAAAGTGCAAGTGTCGTCTGTGTCGAGACTCTTTGTGCAGATTTCGTCAATGCCGCAAAGTGAAATGACTAAACGGCCCAGGGCATTTTAGTCATTTCATTATTGGCCAGAGACAATATCTGCACCAATAGTTTCTCGGATGCACGACGTTTGCATTTTTGAAAAATTAAAGACTATACTTATAATATGAACATATCACAAAGACGATTAATCTTTAATAAATATTAATGTATAACATCAATTCAAAAAAATAATAACAAGTAAATATTTATATGTTAAAGCAGAGGTACGTGGCTCACTAGAATTATCCATTGGCACAATCTTTTATATAATAAAAGAATTACATCATTTCGGAGTGATTTTGTCAATTCACTTATTGAAAAAACAATTGGGCAAATAGAAGAGCTCGATTTCACCACATAAGCAAAATCGTGTGATGTGATTGGTTAACAAAAGTCAAAATTAAATTGATTTTGGTCAAACTTTAATAAATTTGGTGGAGAAATTTGATTGATAAAAAAACACATAAAAATATAGATGTCAAATTTGTGAAAACAAAAACTTAAAAAAAGAGGAGACAATTAATAAAACTTTAGTGGTTGAATTTTTAAAAATTATATAGAGTTAAGTGTAATATTATAAGCCTTCATGTTTTTTTAATAACTTTGATTATAAACAAATACCCCCTTATACTTTATACCATTTATACTTTACATCTTAAAAAATACAATGTATATGTTGTTTTAAAATAACAACATATAAATTTGTATAAGATTATAAGTATCATTTTTTTTACTATATACGTTTAACCTATGTGGACACGAGTTTACATTTTGAATACGGCTAAATTACTGAAAAAGAGAATATAATTATCAAATTGTAAGCACGGGTTACTTTAATATAAAAATAAATATACGCGATTGTACTTATAACAATGACTCGTGTAATTCTTATTTATTTATATAAGGATATCTAGAAAAACATTTTTAAAAAACTTTAAGGAGTATACTTTAATTTTATCAATGCTCATTATGTGCTATTAAACTTGCATTATGTGTACACCATAATATCAGTAGTGAAATTTAAATAACAAAATCAACATCTTTGTCAGTTAAATAAAATTAAATCTTGAGTTATCTAACAGAAATTTTTACAAATATTTTACCAAATTTGAATGGATATTAATGCATAATGAAAAACTCGTGCATAAGTATTAGTTGTACTTATATCACAATTTTTATGGGCAAATTTTTATATGTGTATATACTAAACTAAAATGTTAAAATAAATTTGATTTATGTGTAAACTTCTTGCGTGCACAAAATTTATAATTACAGTATATAATTATATACAATTACCTTTAAGGACACAATATTCAGTATTAATACAAAATAATTTTTTTTTTTTGTCAAAAACTCCATGCATGCACGGGTATTATAACTAGTTAAAACAATATAATAATGATACATGACCCACCCAAATGACTCAATGAGAACGAGAAAGTGTGAGGCGTTTTTGCACTCGAATAAGCTAGTGTCACATGTATTTTTCTTTTCTATTATACCTTCTTAGATGGAGCATTGTGGATGCCATTTTTAAAAATAATAATAATAATAATAAATCTAAAATAGACATTATACATTTTTTTTGTAATTGGGGGCTATTATATTTTTATGCGATTATATTTTATCTTTTTTTCAAAAAAATATAAAAAAAAATAATAAAAAAAAATATAAAATATAAAATATAAAAAAAAAAGTTAGTTTTTTTTCTACTTTGTTTTTAGGAAAAAAGATAAAGTTTGTTCGGATGAAAGTAAAATAGCCATCAGTCATACAAAAGAAATCCCACTAAACACTAGTATTTTTCAAGTTAAATAAGGATATGTGTCAAAATATTAATTGGGTTGTATAGTCGATTAGTCATATTTATCTGTTTTAGGATTTTTTTTTTCTTCTTAATATAAATCTAACTAACTTTTCATTTTTGAGTTATTTAAGGAATTTTCTCTTCTTATAATTGGGTTTTTCTAACTTATGTCCTAAGGGCACAAGTTAAGTATACAAAAAGTACATTAGAAATATACAGAGACCCACATAAAAGGACATTTATATATACTTTTAAGTGAACCACTGTGTATTTTTTTTGTGAGCCTATATGTACTTATTGTGTGTTTAACTTGTGCCCATAGGACACAAGCTCTGTTGTAAAAATCGGCCCAGGTGGCCGATTAATCCCCGTATAATCGCTGATCGCTCACTAAGCGCCTTGATTTATCATAATCGGCCTATTTAATCGCTTTATTCAAAGATCGCTTAAAAATCAGTCAACAAACCGATTAATCAGTCTAATCCGATTAATCAGACAAAAGCGCTTAAAAATTGGACAACAAAATCGCTTAAAAATTGGACAAAATCACTTAAAAATCGCTCAACAAACCGATTAATCGGACAAAATCAGTCAAAGGTCGCTTAAAAATGGTCAACAAACCGAGTAATATTTATGTTTGACTTTGAACTTTAAGAATTATGTATTATGTTTATATTTGAACATTTAAAATATTTGAGCTTTGATGCAATACGCTTATCACATACATATAAAATAATATAATATCTAAAATAATATTTAGCTCTTTGGACACAATTAGTGCTGTTTCACACAAATATTAAGCGGATTAACAAACGCAGGGGGTCATTGGGCAAAATAATGAACAGTTATAATTTTTTCCTTAATTAATTAGGAGTCTTATTCCCTTCCTTATCACGTAATATTTTATTACTTTCACTCCAAGTCAACGCTTTATAAATACTCCAATATCGATCACCTTCAGCTATCATAACTACATAACCCTAAATTTATCCTAAAATCATGGCGGGCGAAGATAGAATCAGTTCGTTAGAGGATAAGTTATTACTCGGAATCATCTCAAGAATCAAAATCATGGACAAAGAAAAACAAGAAGAGAGATTAATGTCCACAAAAGAGGTAATTAAAACAACAGCTACTATCTCCCAACGATGGCAATATCTTTGGACTCGACTTCCTACTCTCGTTTTCACAGATAAGGATGTCACCAGAAACAGAAGTTTTTCGTTTATCACCAAAACCCTCACTCAATGTTCTACCGATGTGGATCTTGAAAAATTTAAACTTAAACTTGAAACTTTAGATCTTCGCCTGCCAACATCGGAAGTTAATAGTTGGTTACGTTATGCTATTATGCGTAACGTCAAAGAGATCGATTTAAGGATGGACGGGAATGAGTTAATAGTCGATGAGTTGTTTTTCAACAATTCATGTCTTATAAGTATGAAACTTTCACACTGTGCATTTAATCCTACTAATGGTGCTATTCACTCGTATAAACTTGCATTTAATCCTCCTAGTGCTATTCGTTGGGATAAACTTAAGTTTCTGTGTATTGACAAAGGGGAATTAGATGAAGATTCAATTGGAAAAATAATATCCGGAAGTCCTTGTTTGGAAACTTTGGAGTTGAATGATTGCAATCTTGTTGGTCATATCCCGAAGTCCTTGTTTGGAAACTTTGGAGTACTTGAGCATTTGTCATGCGATTTGGAAACTCTCGAAAGGTTTAGCTATGATGATGAGTTGTTTTTGAAGGATTCATATTCTATGAGTATGAAACTTTCGTGTTGTGTATTTAATCCTGCTAATGGTGATATTCATTGGGATAAGCTTAAGTTTTTATGTATTGACAGAGGGGAATTAGATGAAGATTCAATTGGAGATATATTATCCGGAATTCCTTTTTTGGAAACTTTGCAGCTGAATTATTGTCGTGGTTTTAGCCGGATTGATGTTAGTTCAAAGAGTGTTAAGAACTTGGTCCTCTCTGGTTATGGCTATAGGTATCCTGAGGCGGATGACTATATAGATACACTAGAAATCAATGCTCCTTATATCTTGTCACTAACAATAAAAGGAAAGATGTATTTGGAGGAGTTTTTGTTGGAAAATGTGTCTTCTTTAGTCAAAGCTCACTTGAATTACCTGGGAAGCAACAGATTTGCGCAATATATTGGACGAGATCGAGATGATATAGAAAAAGAATTGCTTCGAGGTCTTTTATCAAGCCTTGGCCATGTCAACGAGATTGCACTTGGGGATTATAATTGTTTAGATGTAATGTTTTTCTTTTCTTTCCACTTGGGTTTGTTTGTGTGTGTGTTTTTTGTGAAGGGGTGTGATTCATTGTTTTAATATCCGTTTGCCCTGATTATAATTAGTTTATATTATTGCACTGCTTTAATAATGTTATCTTTCCATTGGCAGGCTCTCTCTCGTTTGGAAGCTACTGGTTTCAAGTTTCGTAAAGGTTCAGATCGACGTGGTAGATATCCCCACAGCTACAGAGTTTTTTCATTATTTCATAAGTGATGAATCTGCAGTGGATAGTTTTAAGCAAGTTTAGCGAGAGGAAGTTTGTAGCCGATGCTTTTGTGTGTTTATTATTGACTTGGCTAATAAAGATATTCTGCCTTAGTGAAGAATGCAGTGAATTTTATATGTTAACAGATGGTTTATTTTGTTTTACCACATTCTATAATTTTCGATGTAAATGGTCTTGCATTGTAACTGTTAAATCAATTAAGTTACTAATATATGCTCTCGTTAGATATCGTGTAGTTTGTGTGGCTGAATTCATCAGGAACAGAATGCTCACATCTGCTGTTTTCTGGCCCTGCAACTGCTATGTAATACGGCTAACAAACATAACTTTTATCACAGTGGCCGTTTGAAGTTGAGTAAGTAAGGCTCTTCAAGTGGTATTTAAGTATGGATCATGTGATGACTATACCTTTCTTATGTTGGCTTTAGCCATGCTCTCATCATTTTTTATTTTTTTTGTTATCTCTATTACATTAGATAGCTAACGTTGTATGATACGTATTTTCACTCTTGTTATCGAAAACATAAAGTTATTTATACTCATTCTAATAATACTTCACTTAATTAATTATGAAGGCAACAGATATTTATAAAATCAGGACAAAAAGTGTAAGCAGGTCAACCCAGCCCGGCGTGACTATTTTACATGTACCTAAATACGACGTTGTGTTGATCTAAAGCACATTTTTATCCAAAAGTTCATCAGCCAAATATACTTTGTATTTTTAATGCAAGAATCATTAATGTGTCGTTTGGGCTGAACTAATTAACTGTTTTGATGCACAATATTTGTTCTTGGCCAATAATAAGTAATATCTTAGACCTAAGGGCATCAAAAACGTCATTTATAAAAAGCCGGTGATAGGGATTACCTCTCCTATTCACAAGAGTCTCGATAACTTGTACCACATCTCATCCTGGAGCATACAAGCAAAGCTTAATTGCGTTTAGATCTTTCAGCAGAATGCATATGATGTAATGCAATATCTTATACGTAGTAGTATCATTTGGAAGTCATGATTTATGAGTTATCTAATTGAACCTGTGCGTAGTCCAAGTAAGCAATCTTTACTGTTTTCGAATGCCATGCTGGCCAAATCAATCGAATAGGATGGAAAACATGGTAATTAGTAAACAACAAACTAAATATATGTAGACATTTCTTGAATAGAGCTTTCTTGGAGCTGAAATAGACATATCCAACGAGTTATTATGCCATTACTGCTAATAGAGGAAGTGGCACGAAATGCACTTAAATTGCCTTGACCATGATACTTCATATTTACACAACAATGTATCATAAAAATGATATAAGAATACTACCTTTTAGTGGAAAATCCTGAATGATTAAATGTTTTATTACAGTCAGAGTGGTGATTATTAACACGCAGCAGGCCTACCATCTTTCCTCGGATCACTTATAGCAGTAAGCATCCCTTTCAAAACTTGTTTATGATTGTAAGACACTCTTCTGTTCTGAATCGGTTTCTTTAGTGTTTGAACTATTAGTTGACTTACTGCTCCACTGGATTTTGACTGCAATACATGACCCCTTTCTCTTAAAAATTTCTTCCGGTCATCTGAAAGCTCAATATGATCACCATCGATCACTGTCCAGTTTTCATAGTATACCACATTCGGTATCAACTGCATAAAATGAGACGAATGAGAATGTCGCAAATAGAGATGGCAATTTTGACCCAATCAGTATTTATGAATGGGTCGAAAAGGGTTCTATTTTTCCTGTAGTGTGTCAAATGGGTGAATCCTAAAAGTTAGCTAGTAGACGACGGGCAAAATAGGCACGAACAGGTCCAAATCATCTAAAATGATTTTTTAGACATACAACTTCCTAAATCACATTATTCCAAAATTTGCTTTTTGGTATAAAACATGAGTGATCAGCAAAGGCTTTGGCGATCACATTATTCCTCACATATGTGTGACTTTTTCTGCGTTTAGAAAACAATAGAGAAAAAGAAAACACCTTGTGGTATACTCGTGGAGACTGAACAGCGTCTAACGGCTCCATTCCTAGAATGAAGTGGTTAAGGAAGACCTGTATAACTGCTGGAATTATGTACACCCCACCACTCCCTCCGATCACCCCTACCAGTTGATCACGCTGTCAAAAAGAAATCGAGAGTCAACGTTCAAATTTTTTAGAACCGGCGTAGCAGTCTTTAAAAAGAAATCGTAGTTATTGTGGTTGACTTTCGGAGTCAAATTTACCTTGACAATGATGACAGGAGTCATGGAAGACAATGGTCTCTTGTTTGGACTTATAAAATTTGTAGGGGAGGGAGGAAGGCTGTCGGGGGATATTTCTGTAGGTGCTGAGAAGTCACCCATTTCGTTATTTAGCACAATTCCGGTCGTGGGAGACAAAATACCGCCACCAAATGGATAGTTGACAGTGGTTGTCATTGACACAGCATTTCTATCTGCATCGACTATGCAAAAATGACTCGTACCGTGATCTTCAATCTGACTCCACCTAGTATATGCACAATTCGACAACCAGTTTTAATTTTAGCTGAACAGACTAATTGTTGATCAAGCAATGATTGAAAGTAAATATATATTTCTTTATGTACCCCGGCATGTAATATTCCGAAGGGAAAGTGGTGTTGTCGAGAATTCGTTGTTGGATTTTCTTAGCGAATGAAGGGGAAAGCATTTCTGATGCGGTCTTACTTATATCGACAAAATCGGGGTCACCCAAATTCATGCGAAGTGCAAACATATGTTTTAATGCTTCTATGATCGGTGTAAACCTATTGGTCCTTTTGCATAATTTGTGTTCTCGTAGCTATCTAAGATATTTAATACCAAAGCTAGTCCAAGTGTTCCACTTGACAGGGGTGGCATTCCAAATATTTTGAACCCCATCGTGTTCACTTCAACTGCATCGGTAACTTTCACTTCATAGTTTCTTAGATCCTCCATTGTCAAGATCCCACCTGCAGACCGAACATCCTTAATCAACTTTTCTCCTATAGTCCCTTTGTAAAATGCTTCGGGACCTTCTTCTGCTATAGCTTCTAAGCTCAAACCAAGTTCATAGTTATAGCACATTTCACCCGCCTGTAAAATATTTCCACTTGGAGCAAACACTCTTTGTAGCCCCGGGTCTTTTTTTATCTTAGCGGCAGAGCTCAATAGTGAACTGGCAAGATAAGGAGCTACTATAAACCCATCTTTGGCTAGACTAATAGCTGGCTGGAATAAAGTCTTCCATGGCATTCGACCGTGTTGTAACCAAGCTTTGTAAAGACCCGCTATCTCGCCTGGAACACCCATCGATAGTGCTCCGGAATATTTGTCGTCAAGATTATTTTGGTACATATTCTGTGTAGCATTAGTCAGTGATCAATAAGTTAGTTTTGCATGTCATGTTTTTTATGTTTGATACAAATAAATGTCACGTGAATAATTTTAGCAAAACTTAACAATGAATATGAGGACCAAACTAAAAGACTCATAAAGTACCTGTGAAGCAGCCGAGGGAGCGGTTTCTCTGAAATCAAATGCTTGTGTTTCTGACGTATCTGCTGATCGAACGACCATAAACCCTCCCCCTCCAATACTACTAGCCATTGGATTCACAATGCCACCGCACAAAGCAACTGAAACCGCAGCATCCACAGCATGACCACCGGCTCTCAGAACCGATGCACCAATCTCTGAACAACGCGCATCATTGACTGCAACCACTACTTCAAACGACTCGACTGCATCACTTGGTTGTACCTTATTGTTTACTTTATGTGACTTTGAGGCATCATCTACTTGTATTCTTTTGATAAGCCCCTCCAAACCAGTTAATGCCAGCTCACTTGACTTGCTTCCTATTGTAAGATAGATAACTGAAAAGGACAATTTTAGACCAATTCATGTTTTCTGACTTTTTTTTTTTTTTTTTTTTTGCTTTTCTGAATTTTTTTAAATAGAAAAACAACTTTTCAAAAACAGTTAATGAGTTGCTTATTTCATATTACTCATCTTAACTACATATAAAAGCAAAATGGTCAAAGTTAAAAATATTGAAATATTGAAAATTTTAAAATGGTCAAAGGTCAGATAAAAAGGATTAAATAAGGTTCGAATGCTATTTTAACACGTTTTAATAGATGTATGTAATTTTGCTTAATTCTTTAATGGTCAATGTGTGAAAAAGTTTGAAATGTTGAATTGGAAAACTTAATTAATACATTTGACTCATTATACACAAACACATTAATTACATTGATAACCCCAATGTCGGACTTTTTTCACGTTCTAATAACGAAAGGCGTAAACTATTTTTGAATGTCTGACTTTTTTTTTAGGATCTAATAAAGGAAATCACGCTGTAACCAGTAGTAAACACGGAAACAAAGCGGAAACATGGATCTAGCCGCATCTCACCGGTTTCAGTATGTTTTTTGGCGGTGTTTTAACCAGATCTATCCTTTGAGGTGGTTGGGTTTGTTAATTGGTTGGTTTGTTGCATGTTTGGTAGTCTTGATTCATTAAAATCTACATTGCTTTTTTTTCCTCTCATGATCCATCCGAATTTTTAACGCTTATGGTGAAGTTGAAAAGTGTTTTTTGGTGCTCTAGATTTGTTTTTTAGATTGCTGCCATTTTTGTTTTTTGGTTTGTTTTTGGCTTTTGCATTTAGTTTCGGCATGGTGCTTTTTGGTTAAGCTTGTTGTGGCTGTGATTTGTTATTTGTGTATGTCATTAAAGCAAATGGTATGTTAGGAGGCTGATATTTTTTATTAGTTATTGAAAGTTTTTGTGTTGTTCTTTTAGATTCGAGTGATTCAAGTCTTTATTTTAGCCAATGATACTTGTATCTTAGGGCAGTTTAATTTAAATATATGGATGAAGGGGGTTCCGGTAAATGAGCTCCGTTGTTTGGTACTTGTGGATTCAAATTGGCGATGATAAATGTAGAAATCATTTCATAATAACAGTATACAGATTTTGCTTGGCTGGTAAAAAATGGAAGGATGGTGAAAGTTAAGATCCTCTCAACTTCATAACCCTATTTTTTTTCGAAAAGCGAACATTAGTATTACTTCGCAACCAAAATTTTCGTACGTGACATAATCTTTTGTTGTTAAACAAACTCAGCCTTTCCTCCCTAAAGGATTATTTGAATTTATTTGATGAAAATATTATATTCTTGATTGTTTTGAATATTTTGAGCCAATTATGAATTATTAAGGCATATGATATCAAGGAGGAAACGATTACGAGAAGGTAACTAAAATGAAATTTTTTGAGTTACAGGGAATTGTGAATCAGGTCTATCGGGTTTGGGTCAATCGGGTTTCGGGTTTTCGGGTTGGGTCTATCGGGTTACATGCTTATCTCAATATGCAATTTACCTAATTTATTAACATACTATTTTGCATGACATTAACTTCAAAATTGGAACAACATGACACTAAGTTTTATTTTGGCCAACGTGATACAATGGCAGTAGGCTAAACATTAACTTCAACAATCGACCCACATGCTAAATTGCTAATAATTCGTAGCCTCCAATGACAGTAAGCATTTGGCGCTAAAACAAAGTAATTCTAGAGTAGCTTGTCAATTAAATCCAAAATGCATCTAACATATCTATACATATATATGGGACTACATTGACACATCATTAATGCTTAGTAGGCATTTTAATGTTGACATGGCGCATCTATGATGAGGTGGAAATGGTGACTAGGCACACTACCCGGCTAAATACCAAAAAAAGTTGTTACTTGCTAGGTTTGAACCCGGATTTTGACTTTCAAACCCAAGCGCCTTAACCAGTGGAGCAATCCACATTTTGTGATACAAACTCTTCTTTCCAAACTGATATTCATTCTAAAATATTACCATCTCCCATCTTATCATAGAAACATAACAGAAGCCATACTCATTCGGATCTACAATTAATTATTCTTCAATGCCAGTCAAACATGATGTCAATCCTCCCCTTTTCACTCAGCATTTCCAAAATCAAAACCCTCCCATATCAAAATGCTTAATCTAATTCAAAAACACACTCACCTAATCTATACCATTTTTAGATATATTTTTTGGGGTGTGATTCTATGATTTTCAAAAAGAATCAGCGAATCATGGAGGATTTGAATGGCATAATATTATCTCCAACTACTACTGATTGCAATCATTCTTTTTATCATAGGGTTGATTCATGTTTTTTGGAAATTCACAGCAAATCATGGGTTTATTTTGAAAATTCGCCGTAAAGGTATTTGATTTAATGATCCACTTTAATTTACGTTCTTTGATATTATATTTTATTCCTATGGTTTCACTTCTTATTTCTTTCAAAAAGATGTGATAAAATTTATGTTTTTATATTAATTTTTTTGATCTATAATTTATAGAATTTGTTTATAATTTATGATTGTTAATGATTTTAGAGTGTTTGTATTTAACATAGTGTTTGTATATATGTGAAAGTTTGAAACTGAAAACTATAAGATCATTGTTGCATGAGTGTGGATCATAGTTTTTGCGATTCAAAATCACTTTCGTAAGTGTACAATATAGGAATCATAACTCATGGGGTACTTCAATTATGTGAATATAGGAATGATAACTCACGAGGTGCTTCAATTATGTGAAAATTGGAGTGCAACAGAGGTTGAAAGTTTGGCGAGGCAGTTCTTACACGATCCATACAAGGTTACCATTCGGAATCCTTATGATCCACAAAGTATTACAAGAATTTTCAAACTCCTGTATTCGGATTGCTTATCTTATTTTATAAAAATTCAAACTCTTCAGGTGAAAATTGCATGGGTTCCATAAGTGGTGACAAATGCGAAGAACTAAACCAGGAAGGAAGGGGTATTTTTTTAACAATCAAGCTAATAGTTTGGTAAATTGATCTTTAACTACTGTTTTGTTTATTTTTTTTGTAGGCTGATCAGACCGCTCAAGGAAATGATGGACTGAAGTAGAATTCTTATATTTGTGGAAACAAAGAAAGGATGTGATCAAGTGGCACGACAACTTAGAATGGATGAAAGGCCTGCATTATCCATTAATGGTGATAAAAATCTTATAATCACTGCCACTGCTGTTGTTGGCCCGTGATCTTGGTAAGATCACTGTGCTATTATTTTAGGTCACAAAATCATAAAAATATAGTTTTCAATCTCACTGTGATATTATTTTAGAATGGATGAAAGGCTTGCATTATCCATCAATGGTGATAAAAGTTTAATAATCACTGCCAATGATGTTGTTGCCCGTGATCTTGGTAGGATCACTGTGATTTTATTTTAGGTCGTGAAATCATAAAAATATATGTGAGTCGCTGGCTACTTTCTACGTACTTGAGAAAATAAGTTGTGGTTTTGGTGCCAATGGGGAAGTTGGAACTTCATGAAAGTATTGGCATAAATTGTCAGTTGGAACCACTTTTAATAATTTTATATAATTTTCAAAATAATAAAAAGTGCCTTTTCTATATATTTAAAAAATTCCTATCTTAAAAATCGTTATGTGATGGATTGGAGTAAATATGTTTACCTTTTTTTACGGCTTGAGTTTAGGACCCCTTTATTGTTGAAATTTTAAAGTTACCACTGATTCTTCCGTATGTGTTTCTGTTTGGTTCAGGCATAATATATGGTTACGTGTGAATAAGTGAGATTATCAACAATATGTAGGTATTCTATTATTTATTTCATAGTTTCTTAGTTCATAATAAATAAATCAAGATTCTACAGTAGTTTCAGTTGATATATATACAACTCATGTCAATCAAGATTCTACAGTAGTTTGAGTAAGAATATACAGAAGAAGGAAAACTTAGTTTTGGAAGAGCGACGTATCAGTCCATATGAGTTTCATATTGTCGACGAGGTCTAATTACTCAAACAGTTTTTTTATGATCATGTCTGATTGGTTCACATTAACTGCTCAAATAGATACATAGATTCTAAATCTTAAAGTTTTTAACTGTACGATATATTCACTACAGGTGTGGATTACTGGAACTATGAGAACTCAGCCCACTATGTTACTATTTGGCAAATGCATATTATATTTGTGTGAATAAGTATTTAGTTCCACGTGTGCTACATTGTAATAACTCAATATATTTTTCAACAATACCAGGTTACAAAGATTGATGGACGTGTAGTTGGTGATGGTACAGTCAGACCTGTAACTAGAGTATTACAAGAATCTTTCAAATTGCTGAATGCATGGCTTGGAGTGTTTATACCTTATTATCATTAACCAGCCTGAATCCTACAAGTTTGTACGTTCTGTTTGTACCATGCTGAAACCTATTTGTCCATTTTTATCCATCCATCTTTGCATTATTTTTGGCCAAAAGATCATTCTAAATTTCCATCCTTAATTGGTATTTTAATGGTGAAAAGATTGGTGGGTTAGTTAATGGGGAACAAACAAGAGTGTGGTGAAACATGTAATTTATTACTTGCTCTAAAGGGTGGATTCAGGTTATCTTTACCCAAGAACAATAATTCATCTGTTTCTTACTATACTTTTCTGTCTATTTGAATAGAAATATAGGTTGTATAAAATGGGATTTGTAGGAATTTGTAAGAATTTGTTGTGAAGATCACGTATACATGCATGTAAAAAAAAGTCCCGACTACTCAGTTGATTATATATCTATCTAATATCATTTATTGTCGTCACAAGATGTTATATTTATTTTTGTTAATGCAATCTTTCAATACTTCATTCAGGTAACATTTGGCATGGTGGGCACCAAAAACACTACCAACGTGGTGTACAAAGTTCTTAATAGGCTTTGAATGTAACAATTTTTACTTTATATTGTTGCTATAATCTTTCATAAAACAGATTCACAATTGAGTATTATTCATTTAACAATCATTGTTGGTCTTTTCCTGTCTTCACATTAGGCAAGGTGATCCACAAGCTTTCTAACAGGTGAATACTCATTTACAAACCATTATACTCATTTACAAGCCATTGTTGTAGTATGATAAGCATAACCTTATGTTGCAGTAGTCCTAAGCAGATCTAATATAATCATCCAGTGTTGCAATAGAAAGCACCTATTGATCCTTTTAACCACGAAGACAAATGATGAGTGTCTAAATACTCATCATTTTTGTACCATCTAGACTGTAAAAACATCTTAAAATACTCAGAAATGCATCAAAATGATGAAAATATCACAAATAAGTGTTTTATGTGTTTTAAATGCAAAAATATCAAAATCAGATGAAAAACGTATCAAGTTTGCATAATTGGCAGTTTTAGTCCCCCAAGTTTCAAAAGTTGTCAAAACTAGTCCCTGGTAATTCAAAAACTTGTAAAATGTCATTTAAGGTCCATGGGATTCAAAAGTTGTCAAAATAAACCCTTTAAAGTTTAAAATTTACAAAATGACAACTTTAGTCCTTAAACTTTGAAAAATGTCAAAATCAGTCCTTGGTGAGTTTAAAAAAATAGAAATTATTCAAACTACACCTTGTACTATTCATAAATGGCAAAATTGGTCCTTATGTTAAACTTTTGGAAAATTTACAAGTTTGGTCCTTAGAGTTACAAACTTGGCAGTTTTGGTCCTTGGACTTATAAGAATGAAATTTTATGCAATATTAGTCCTTGTACTAACCAATAATTGCAGGTTTCGCCCTTGTGTAAACTTTGGGAAAGATTGGCAATCTCTTACAGAAAATTACATGAATGGTCCTTGGGCTCTTAAACACAACTTATACCAACCGGACCCTTTATGTTATTTATCCAAATCCAAAACACAACCCAGCTGGCCCAACATCCCAAGCCCAAACCCAACCCCGTTATTAATACATGGTCAAAAATAGTCAAACACCCAAAATACCGCCTAGCACTGTTACCCCTTCTCCCCCACACCTGTTAATCCAATACCAGTGGTTTCACCACCTTCCACCTCACTACCACCTTTCCACCTTATCCCCCCAGCTGGTTAACAACCCCTTTCCACCTCCACAAAGTCCAAGAATCATTAATTAAACAAAACCTGCTCTATGACTTTTTCCCGCCAAAATAACACATGTATGGTTTTGATGATTTGGAATGATCCAACGGTTCAAGATAGGTGGGAAACACTCAGAGGTCGACAATGAACCAAAAGGATCATTATAAATGGGAAAAGAAGCAAGGAAGAAGACTAAGTAGAGTAGTTTAGTTTAGTTTATGTCGTTTTAATAATTTCAAGTTTTTTAGTGTACTTTTAAGCTTTTAAGTTCTTGTTTAAGCATTATTGAGTATATGTGAACCTTTATTAATAATAAACTTCAAGTTTCCAGTTTGATTTCAAGTTTGAGCAATTTTCAAATTCAAAAATTTCAATAGGTACGAATGTTATCTTTGGTTGTTGTCTTGGACTTATAAGCTTATATAAGCTCATTATATAACCTTTGAGAGCTATTAGAACCATTTAAACTCAGTTTAGTTTCAAGAAAGAAAAATTCCTAAAAAATACCAATAAATTAGTTAAAAATAAAAATCTATGGAAATGATCAAGAAACTGGTGCAGAGCTGGTCTTTGGATTGCTTATTGGTATAGAGCTTCTTGGGAAGCTATAAGTGTGATCTCAGACCTTGGTTCTCTGTCCTGTGCTTGAACTCAGTTTGTAAGCTATTTTCTAAAAATTTGCATTTCATAATTTTTGTGTTTAAGGTATGATAATTCTAGTCTAATACTGTCTTATTAAAGTTAATGTAAGTTAATAAATAGCTTTCTTAGTTTAAAAAACTTGTTTTAGTACAAAAAGTTTCAAAACATTCATATTAAAGGATGTTTGGATTTGCTATCTGCTTGATGTTCAAGGTCATTTGTGACATCATTGTTAGTTGATACATGTTCTATTAGTTCATTATAGCTCAGTCAAACAACAAAAACCAGTCCACATTAGTTAAAAAGTCAAAATCAAGTTTAATCTTGTATTGCTTGTTAACTGTTGGAATTTAGAATGCATAATCATACATACTAGCTTAAAAGTTGTTTATCTAGCTAAAATCAGTCTAATATTAGCCTAATACACTAAATTAGATCATCTAGGATCATTAGAAGTTCATCAAAGTCAAACTAATTCATAAGTTAAAAAGTCAAATTTTACTTTGGTCAGTTTTTGAATAAACTTTAGAATTTCAGTGTGTACTCAATATTAGGATTTAGCCCATCAGCTTTTGGGATAATAAAATTTAGCTGCTTAACTAAATTAGAAAAATAATAGTTCACTTATAATCAGCTTATTAATAGCTTATTCATTAGCTTCTTTTGACCCCTTGTCTGAAAATCTCCCCTGTGCAAACAGTTTAAGTGTGTGCTTATTTTGGCTTGTTTAGTGCTTATTTATAAGTCATTTTGCTTTTTCAGTTGTTAATATAGCTTATTATCATTTACTTAGCTTATTCTCAGTTAGCCTTTTGCTTATTTCTAGCTTAATAGCATTTTAGCTTAAATCCTTGTGCTTGTTCATTTTCTTGTTCACTGTTGGAATCATAAGCTAATTCTGAGCTTATTAGTGGATTTTGTAAAAAGTTATAGTTATAAAAAGTGCTTATTTAAGTGTGTTTAATAAGTTGCAAAAAGAAAAATCCAAAAATAAAATATTTAGCAAAAAGGTGGGGAGGCAGGCTCGAACCTGATACCTCCCGACCTTGAGAGTGATAGTGTGTACCTGTATACCAGTTGCCCTTGGGTCTTTGACTGGTTATCATTTGCACAATCTAATACATAACCCTCACTTGTCCATTTAAGCTTAAACGTACTATTTAGCTTATTTCTAGCTTATTACAATAAGTTGTCACATTCTTTTTATTTTTCCTAGCTTTGTAATGTTATAAAGTATTTTATAAAAAAGCTTCAGATTTTTCTAAATAGTTTTAGTATTTTTAATCATTTAATTGGTGTAAAATCGTATTTAATTCATAATAAAAAATATAAAAGTCAAAAAAATATAAATCTTTTTTCTAAAATTTTCTTTTGTCATATATTAAGTAAGAAAATTGTTTTTACACTTGTAGGACTTTTATTACAAAAAATTTACATTTTTCCTTGCGCACTCGCGTAATTTTTATACATAACGCTCGTTTTCATTTTAAATCACGTTTTTAGGTAATTTAAGTTTACGTTTTAGTTAAAATAATTTATTTAAGTTATTTTATTTTATAAATCACAAAAACATCATTTTAAAATAGTGATAGCGTTTATTTAATATATTTTAGCTTTTTAATTTTCTTTAATTTGCATTTAAGTCGCTGTAATTTATAAACTTTTCTTTAGGTATAAATCCATCAAAATCCTTACTGATCACTATCCTTAGTGATCATTCTATCATCTGATCAAGTTTTAAAACACCATTGAGCCTCCGTGAGACTTAACGACCCAGGAATCCACTATATTCCTCTTATCTTAATTGCATTTGTTTCTGAGCTGTTTTAAGTTTATTACGGTTGACCATTCACAAGTGGTTAGCTTGTGTGATTAAACTTGACTGTTCAGGAGCGAATCAGCAAACAATCTGCAATTCATGGGGTTCCGCTTGGTGGAATGGGGTAAGTTTGAGTTGTCACTAAACAATGGTTTCAGTGTTTAATTTACAGTTTTATTGGAGGATGATGTTTTCTATACTGTGTTTTGCAGAAGTGGCAGCATAACCAAAGGTATTTTGGAGGTTTAGAAACGAATGTAAGCATTAATTGATACGGTTATCTTAGAATATGTTTCTTATTATGATAAACCATTTTTGAATATTTCCAGGCTGATATAGTTATATTATTTCTGATCGTGAGAATACCTAACAGGTCTTCACATCAGCAGCTTATGATGACCCTAAACTTATGACCATAAAGGAATTATTTAGTGTTGTGCTTTGGCAGTTGTTGGCAAAAGGCGTCATGGACACAACTTAGCCGAGGTAGTTACTGAAACTAATTGATCGATATCTAATTGTAAGTCAGTTGCTTTTGTGTTCTCATTTCCAAACACTTTACATGTACTATATCAACTTCTTAAGTAAGTGTGTTATTTTTTATTTATATTTTCCATATAGAAGGCATTAATTTTAGCCTTTTCTTTTGCATATGTGTGGGTACAAAAGTGCAAGTTCCATAAAAGAACAACCTTTTATTACAGGACCATATGGTGCAATGAGATTTTTCTTCAAGGACTAATATGCGGATATATGCAGGCACGAGTAGGGTATACGCTTGGTAAAGAGTACTTTCTTCATGCTTATGGCCTAATATATGTTCTTTTTTTCCATTCTTTATTTATATCTATATGATTGTCATTTATGATGTGCAGCTTAATGGTACACTGTTTCACAGTTGTCGTGGCAAGGACTAATACTTTTTTGTTGCAGTAAGTTTATTCCGTAGCACCTATTTAGCCTGTTTCACAATTATTTCATGAAAGTCACATGGATGTTTGGGTTTGTTAAAATGAGATTTTATTGTTACATACTGTTACATCAAAAGAATAAAAATAACTGAATTTAGGTTGGCAAATCATCTTTTGAAGTGCTGATGATTTTGTCGCTCCTGTCCCTTTCCAGGCCTTTGATGAAGCAATAGCTGAGTTGGATACGTTGGGCGAAGAGTCGTACAAAGATAGCACCGTGATCATGCAACTTCTTCGTGACCAGTGTGTGCTCGCTCTAAATGGGTGTGTTACACCAGATACATAATGTTATTATATATTTCAGTATATTGCAAATAGTGAACTTGCCTTAACACACCCTATACGCCTTGGATTATGTCTTTTACTATGAGATTTTGAACTCCCTAGACTGAGCTTGTAGCCTTGCCAAACAGGTATAAGCTTTTATCTTTAATAACTAAACTCAGATTTGTTGATCGTCACGATCTAAAGTGCTGATGATTATGTCGCTCCTGTCCCTTTTCCAGGCCTTTGATGAAGCAATAGCTGAGTTGGATACGCTGGGCGAAGAGTCGTAAAAAGATAGCACCTTGATCATGCAACTTCTTCATGACAACCTCACTTTGTGGACCTCTCATATGCAGGTATAGTACAGGTTTCAACCCATTTATGTATGAATGGGTTGATCCAAGTGTTTTATAACTGGTTCAATGGGTCAACTCAAGAAACTAGAGTGATTTTAGTGATATATCTTTTATGATATAATTTTTTTACCATACAAATTTAGTTATAACTGGATACAAAAATTACTTTTGTTCAACCTAACTTGATCCAACCAGTTTGAGCTACACAATGAGTTAGCATTTTGAGTCATACAAAATAGTAATACCTATTTTGGCCCGAACCCATTTTACATGTTATTGAAGTGCCCATTTTTCCCACTTTATTCTCAAATTACATGGTCATGCAAGGACGCCTCCATTCCAGCATCACTACCGATGCCAACTTAATAGATAAAGACCACTTGCCCGAGAACCGTATGCTCTCATCGGTTTTGTCTCTTAATGTATTGTATACAATTTCACGTTTAAATTCTTTTGTGGTAATGCCTTGATAGGATTTTGGAGCAGATGAAATCATTGAAGCGCCTGCTGTAAAGAAAAGTGATGAGATTATACTTCTTAATCTACATTGAAGGTTCTTTGTTGTTACAAAGACGGCGTAACCA
The DNA here is from genome assembly GCA_019973895.1 of Chrysanthemum seticuspe. Taxonomy (NCBI): domain Eukaryota; kingdom Viridiplantae; phylum Streptophyta; class Magnoliopsida; order Asterales; family Asteraceae; genus Chrysanthemum; species Chrysanthemum seticuspe. Next base: position 5,360,960 of record BPTQ01000005.1, on the reverse strand, counting down.
AGTGATGAGTTCTGATAGCAACTTTCAATGATTCCATCAGCACTTTGTTTTGTATTAGTTTGTAATTATACATTTGGTTACATGATATTTATACCATTAATATATTGCCCCATTAGCTAAGCTTTCTGTTATTATACATTTGGTTACATGATATTTATACCATTCAATAGGTATTATCATGAAGCTAGCCCGCCCATTCGGGCGGGCTATGAAGCTAGTTAATTTAATAACCAAACAGAAAGCATTTTTCTTCATATATATTGAGCCTAAAATGCAAAATTAACTTAAAAGCCTTTATGTGTTATCGGATTGAACTTAAAAGTTAAATAGACATTAATTGGCACATATTTTTTTATAATTAGAAATCATTAGAATTGTTTTTAAAGAAAAACTTATAGATATAATATATTTAATTTTTTAAATATGAATGAGATGTTATATTTTAGGAATTTATTTCGTCGTTTTGGGTCTTTTTTTAAACGATTCGTATAACATGTGGCCGTTTGGCCAGTGCCCATTTAGCCCGTGCATGTTTAAGCATGTGCCTGTTCGGGCTCGTGCCCATTTAGCCTTTAGCTCGTGCCCGCCCGAACCGCCCATTTTACCACCTCTAGGTTGACCCGATAAACCTGATAAACATAGTTGGACCCTGAATGAACTCGACCATATAAGGTTTTATCAGGTTCGGGTCGATTTCGGATGGTATCAGCTCAACCCATTTAACACCCCTAATTGTGATGATGTATGTGACAATACTTTAGTATTTGACTAAGTTCAAAGTAATTTGCATCTGTTGGTATACGAGAAGATATCATGGTCTTGGTTTTTTTAAATTTTAAAAACCGGTTTATTTGTGTTTACTATTTTGGTACCTATTTGGATTTGTGTATAACGAGTATGAAGGATATGTTTTTAAGGAATTATAAGTTTTTTTTGTTCTCAAAGCTAATGACCATTGTCGGTTGAAATTGTTATTTGAGTTATTATTGTTTGTTTGTTCAAATTTGTGTTTTGGTAAGGTATGATTTTGATTCCTAGAATTAGCCGTGATGATGCTTAATTTCTCTTGCTCTATCTGAAGAATACATGTTTCTTTTTAAACTAAAAAGAACACAATTCTTTGTGCCTTAGCTTTGCAAATGACCATCAATTAAGCTCAGGGTTAAACAATTTCAAATGTGAGTGTGTATTCGCCCGATTATGTTTTCACGCATGGCCAGCTTTATGTTACGTTATCTAGAGGGATATCACGTAGAACTACAAAGGTATTAGTGGATCCAGTCAAATATTCGGTCAAGGAGGAGTCTACACCTCAAATGTCGTGTACCAAAAAAATTTACGCGACGAGTAACGTGCATTGTTAGTTATTATCTCATAATTGATGTAATGTTTTATTTAAAGTTTCACTAAATTCTTTTATATTTTCTTTAATACATGTTAAGAATTTTGACTTGAGTTGAATTATCGTATGTTACAACTGTTTATCATTACATTTTGATCTTTTCACATTTTATTTTGAAGGTTGCACAAAACACTTACCACAATATCGCATATCGCTAATTGTCTGCCGCTAGGCGCGGGTACTCGCCTAATTTAATATTACGTTAAAAATTGGTTTTTACTTTCATATTCAGCGTAAAATCTTTTATTAATACATCTGACTGAAATTTTTATCAAATTATTTTTTTTTTCAGAATATTATTGCATTTTTTACAAAATAAACAAAGTTCAAACACTATTCTAAAAAGTACTTATATTTAAGTAGTTTATAAGTACTTAATTATAAGCATAAGCATAAACGAGAAGCAATCCCAAACACCCTCTTAATAAAAATTAGAAATTACATTACTTAAATAAGTATTTTAATTATTTCACACTTTTTGAAATGAAGTGTGTTATATAATATGAGGTAGGGTCAAATGAGAAATAAAATTAAAACGAGAAATATGAGAAAAAATTACAAAGACACATCTGAAATGCATCTACAAAAGGAAATACATTTATTTTTAAATTTATGTTTCTATTTTAAATGTGTAGCTAAAAATCGTTGTCACTATTTTCATTTTATTTTTACTTTCCACTAAATCCCTTCCCATATATTTATACTATGAGCATCCATGATGCATTGCATCATTAAGGTTTAATACAATAGCATGACATTTACATATCATCATTTCACATTTTATACAAGTTCTCACAATGATTGCACTTTCCATAATTTAATAGAGTAAATTGCAAAAGTGCAAGTGTCGTCTATATCGAGACTCTTTGTGCGGATTTTGGCCATGCCTCAAAGTGAAATGACTAAAAGGCCAGGACATTTTAGTCATTTCATTTTTGGTCAGAGACGATATCTGCACCAATAGTATCTCGGATGCACAACGTTTGCATTTTTTAAAAATTAAAGACTATACTTATATTATGAACATATCACAAAAACGATTTTTGAAATTTAATCTTTAATAAATATTCATATATTACATCAATAATAAATAAATATTTATATATTAAAGCAGAGGTACGTGGCTCACTAGAATTATCCATTGGCACAATTAAAATAATAAAATAATAATACATGACCCACCCAAATGATTCAATGAGAACGAGAAAGTGTGAGGCGTTTTTGCACTCGAATAAGCTAGTGTCACATGTATTTTTCTTTTCTATTATACCTTCTTAGATGGAGCATTGTGGATGCCATTCAATAATAATAATAATAATAATAATAATAATAATAATAATAATAATAATAATAATAATAATAATAATAAAAATCTAAAATAGACATTATACATTTTTTTAATTAACGGCTATTATACTTTTATGCGACTAAATTATATCTTTTTCCAAAAAACTATAAAAAAAATAATAAAAAAAATATAAAATATAAAATATAAAAAAAAAGGTAGTTTTTTTGTACTTTGTTTTTAGGAAAAAAGAAAAAGTTTGTTTGGATGAAAGTAAAATAGGCATTAGTCGTACAAAAGAAATCCCACTAAACACTAGTATTTTTCAAGTTAAATAAGAATGTGTCAAAATATTAATTGGGTTGTACAGTCGATTTGTCATTTTTATCTGTTTTAGGATTTTTTTTCTTCTTAATATAAAACTAACTAACTTTTCATTTTTGAATTATTTAAGGAATTTTCTCTTTTTATAATTATACAATTAATTAATCATAGCATCATGTTTTCTGACTTAGTAAGTACTAAAAATACATTATTTAAAAGTATTTTATTAAGCCAATAATAATGGTAATCATAAATATTGTGATCACCCCAATCACTTCAGCTTTCTCTCTTCAATACTATATCCAACCACAATTTGTTAATAAGACGACTACAACTGCAACAAAAAACATATACCACAAAAACAAATTTGAAAAAAATACACACACAAAACAATTGAAACTTTCGGTTGGGAAGCCAATCATAACTTTGAAAAGGTTGGGGGTGAAAAGCTTATACGAGCAATTTTTTTTTTTTTTAATTTTTGGTAACCATGGTTTCCGACCTTTTAGCTGACTAATCCACGGGTTTGAATCCACCGCCACACAGACTCAAACCTGGTACCAATAATGTGTTTGTTTATTTTTATTTTTTATTTTCTATTTTCTTATTATTTTTTATTTTTTTATTTTTATGATAGGTTTGGTTTAAAGCATAAATAATTCGTTTTTCTTTTCAGACGAGTTGAAATGTTATATTTACTCACATCCTGTGTACTTAACTGTTTTTTGAAATAAAAAACTTCCCCGTGTAAGAACCTTTTACCAAAAGAAAGGAGCACAACATCCATGTTCATTTATATCCTCAATGTATAAACACAATTTCTATCTGTTTGTTAAAAAACTATTGTCATTGTGTGAATTGAATTATTCATGCTTTTAGTTCTTTGGACACAATTTCCTAATGCTTTTAGCTCACGGGTCATTGGGCAAATAATGAATAGTTATAATTTTTTCCTTAATTAATTAGGAGTGTTATCTCTTCCTTATCACGTAATATTTTATTACTTCAACTCCAAGTTAATCTTTATAAATACTCCAATATCGATCACCTTCAGCTATCATAACTTCATAACCATTTAAATTTATCATAAAATCATGGCTGAAGAAGATAGAATCAGTTCGTTAGAGGATAAGTTATTACTCGAAATCATGTCAAGAATCAAAATCATGGACAAAGAAAAAAAAGAAGAGAGATTAATGTCCACAAAAGAGTTGATTAAAACAACAGCTACTATCTCCAAACGATGGCAATATCTTTGGACTCGACTTCCTACTCTCGTTTTCATAGATAAGGATGTCACCAGAAACGGAAGTTTTTCGTTTATCACCAAAACCCTCACCCAATGTTCTACCGATGTGGATCTTGAAAAATTTAAACTTAAACTTCAAACTTTTGATCTTCGCCAGCCTACGTCTGAAGTCAATAGCTGGTTACGTTATGCTATTATGCGTAACGTCAAAGAGATTGATTTAAGGATGGACCGGTATGAGTTAATAGTCGATGAGTTGTTTTTCAACAATTCATGTCTTATAAGTATGAAACTTTCACGTTGTGCATTTACTCCTCCTAATGATACTCTTCACTGGAATAAACTTGCATGTAATCCTCCTAGTGCTATTCATTGGGATAAACTTAAGTTTTTGCGTATTGATTATGGGGAATTAGATGAAGATTCAATTGGAAAAATAATATCCGGAAGTCCTTGTTTGGAAACTTTGGAGTTGAATAATTGCAATCTCGTTGGGCGTATCCCGAAGTCCTTGTTTGGAAACTTTGGAGTACTTGAGCATTTGTCATGCGATTTGGAAACTTACGAAAGGTTTAGCTATGATGATGAGTTGTTTTTGAATGATTCATATTCTATGAGTATGAAACTTTCGGGTTGTGTATTTAATCCTCCTAATGGTGATATTCATTGGGATAAACTTAAGTTTCTATGTATTGACGAAGGGGAATTAGATGAAGATTCAATTGGAGATGTATTATCCGGAATTCCTTTTTTGGAAACTTTGCAGCTGAATTATTGTTGTGGTTTTAGCCGGATTGATGTTAGCTCAAAGAGTGTTAAGAACTTGGTGCTCTCTGGTTACGGCTATAGGTATCCTGTGGCGGATGACTATATAGATACACTAGAAATCAATGCTCCTTATATCTTGTCACTGACAATAAAAGGAAAGATGTATTTGGAGGAGTTTTTGTTGGAAAATGTGTCTTCTTTAGTCAAAGTTCACTTGAATTACAAGGGAAGCAACCGATTTGCGCAATATATTGGACGAGATCGATATGATATAGAAGAAGAATTGCTTCGAGGTCTTTTATCAAGCCTTGGCCATGTCAACGAGATTGCACTTGGGGATGATGATTGTTTAGATGTAATGTTTTTCTTTTCCTTCCACTTGGGTTTGTTTGTGTGTGTGTTTTTTGTGAAGGGGTGTGATTCATAGTTTTAATATCCGTTTGCCCTGATTATAATTAGTTTATATTATTGCACTGCTTTAATAATGTTATCTTTCCATTGGCAGGCTCTCTCTCGTTTGGAAGCTACTGGTTTCAAGTTTCGTAAAGGTTCAGATCGACGTGGTAGATATCCCCACAGCTACAGAGTTTTTTCATTAATTCATAAGTGATGAATCTGCAGTGGATAGTTTTAAGCAAGTTTAGCGAGAGGAAGTTTGTAGCCGATGCTTTTGTGTGTTTATTATTGACTTGGCTAATAAAGATATTCTGCCTTAGTGAAGAATGCAGTGAATTTTATATGTTAACAGATGGTTTATTTTGTTTTACCACATTCTATAAATGGTCTTTAATTTTCGATGTAAATGGTCTTGCATTGTAACTGTTAAATCAATTAAGTTACTAATATATGCTCTCGTTAGATATCGTGTTGTTTGTGTGGCTGAATTCATCAGGAACAGAATGCTCACATCTGCTGTTTTCTGGCCCTGCAACTGCTATGTAATACGGCTAACAAACATAACTTTTATCACAGTGGCCGTTTGAAGTTGAGTAAGTAAGGCTCTTCAAGTGGTATTTAAGTACGGATCATGTGATGACTATACCTTTCTTATGTTGGCTTTAGCCATGCTCTCATCATTTTTTATTTTTTTTGTTATCTCTATTACATTAGATAGCTAACGTTGTATGATACGTATTTTCACTCTTGTTATCGAAAACATAAAGTTATTTATACTCATTCTAATAATACTTCACTTTATTAATAATGAAGGCAACAAATATTTATAAAATCAGGACAAAAATTGTAAGCAGGTCAACCCAGCCCGGCGTGACTATTTTACGTGTACCTAAATACGACGTTGTGTTGATCTAAAGCACATTTTTATCCAAAAGTTTTCAGCCAAAAATACTTTGTATTTTTACTGCAAAAATCATTAATGTGTCGTTTGGGCTGAACTAATTAACTGTTTTGATGCACAATATTTGTTCTTGGCCAATAATAAGTAATATCTTAGACCTAAGGGCATAAAAAACGTCATTTATAAAAAGCCGGTGATAGGGATTACCTCTCCTATTCACAAGAGTCTCGACAACTTGTACCACATCTCATCCAGGAGCATACAAGCAAAGCTTAATTGCGTTTGGATCTTTCAGCAGAATGCATATGATGTAATGCAATATCTTATACGTAGTAATATCATTTGGAAGTCATGATTTATGAGTTATCTAATTGAACCTGTGCGTAGTCCAAGTAAGCAATCTTTACTGTTTTTGAATGCCATGCTGGCCAAATCAATCGAATAGGATGGAAAACATGGTAAGCAGAGAACAAACTAAATATATGTAGACATTTCGAAGATATTTTTGAATAGAGCTTTCTTGGAGTTGAAATAGGCATATCCAATGCGTTATTATGCCATTACTGCTAATAGAGGAAGTGGCACAAAATGCACTTAAAATTGCCTTGACCATGATACTTTCCAATTATTGTACTTCATATTTACACCACAATGTATCATAAAAATGACATAAGAATACTACCTTTTAGTGGAAAATCCTGAATGATTAAATGTTTTATTACAGTCAGAGTGGTGATTATTAACACGCAGCAGGCCTACCATCCTTCCTCGGATCACTTATAGCAGTAAGCATCCCTTTCAAAACTTGTTTATGATTGTAAGACACTCTTCTGTTCTGAATCGGTTTCTTTAGTGTTTGAACTATTAGTTGACTTACTGCTCCACTGGATTTTGACTGCAATACATGACCCCTTTCTCTTAAAAATTTCTTCCGGTCATCTGAAAGCTCAATATGATCACCATCGATCACTGTCCAGTTTTCATAGTATACCACATTCGGTATCAACTGCATAAAATGAGACGAATGAGAATGTCTCAAATAGAGATGGCAATTTTGACCCAATCAGTAGTTATGAATGGGTCGAAAAGGGTTCTATTTTTCCTGTAGCGTGTCAAATGGGTGAATCCTAAAAGTTAGCTAGTAGATGACGGGCAAAATAGGCACGAACAGGTCCAAATCATCTAAAATGATTTTTTAGACATACAACTACCTAAATCACATTATTCCAAAATTTGCTTTTTGGTATAAAAAATGAGTGATCAGCATTGGCTTTGGCGATCACATTATTCCAAAATTTCCTAAATCACATTATTCCTCACATATGGGAGACTTTTTCTGCGTTTAGAAAACAATAGAGAAAAAGAATACACCTTGTGGTATACTCGTGGAGACTGAACAGCGTCTAACGGCTCCATTCCTAGAATGAAGTGGTTAAGGAAGACCTGTATAACTGCTGGAATTATGTACACCCCACCACTCCCTCCGATCACTCCTACTAGTTGATCACCCTGTCAAAAAGAAATCGAGAGTCAACGTTCAAATCTTTTAGAACCGGCGTAGCAGTCTTTAAAAAGAAATCGTAGTTATTGTGGTTGACTTTCGGAGTCAAATTTACCTTGACAATGATGACAGGAGTCATGGAAGACAATGGTCTCTTGTTTGGACTTATAAAATTTGTAGGGGAGGGAGGAAGGCTGTCGGGGGATATTTCTGTAGGTGCTGAGAAGTCACCCATTTCGTTATTTAGCACAATTCCGGTCGTGGGAGACAAAATACCGCCACCAAATGGATAGTTTACAGTGGTCGTCATTGATACAGCATTTCTATCTGCATCTACTATGCAAAAATGACTCGTACCATGATCTTCAATCTGACTCCACCTAGTAAATGCACAATTCCATAAACAGTTCTAGTTTTTAGCCAAAGATGGGTTATAGCACGTTACTTAAGCAATGAATGAGAGTAAATGTAAACTTAATTTTGTACCCGGGCATGTAGTATTCAGAAGGAAAAGTGGTGTTGTCGAGAATTCGTTGTTGGATTTTCTTAGCGAATGAAGGGGAAAGCATTTCTGATGCAGTCTTACTTATATCGACAAAATCAGGGTCACCCAAATTCATGCGAAGTGCAAACATATGTTTTAGTGCTTCGATGAATCGGTGTAAACCTATTGGTCCTTTTGCATCTTTTGTGTTCTCGTAGCTATTTAAGATATTTAATACCAAAGCTAGTCCAAGTGTACCACTTGACGGGGGTGGCATTCCAAATATTTTGAACCCCATCGTGTTCACTTCAACTGCATCGGTAACTTTCACCTCATAGTTACTTAGATCCTCCATTGTCAATAACCCACCTGCAGACCGAACATCCTTAATCAACTTTTCTCCTATAGTCCCATTGTAAAATGCTTCGGGACCTTCTTCTGCTATAGCTTCTAAGCTCAAACCAAGTTCATAGTTATAGCACGTTTCACCTGCTTGTAAAATATTTCCATTTGGAGCAAACACTCTTTGTAGCCCCGGGTCTTTTTTTATCTTAGCGGCAGAGCTCAATAGTGAACTGGCAAGATAAGGAGCTACCATAAACCCATCTTTGGCTAGACTAATAGCTGGCTGGAATAAAGTCTTCCATGGCATTCGACCGTGTTGTAACCAAGCTTTGTAAAGACCGGCTATCTCGCCTGGAACACCCATCGATAGTGCTCCAGAATATTTGTCGTCAAGATTATTTTGGTACATATTCTGTGTAACAATGAAAATAAAAATTACAAAAGATGTCATCAAGACATTTCACAAGTAGTTTATTTTTATGTTTGGTACATGCTTAACCAGGAATATGTTGCATGTATATATATGCTTTAACGTTGTATTCACCTCTTTTATTAAACTATGTTGTTTCGACAAAACGGAAAGACTTACAAAAGTACCTGTGAAGCAGCCGAGGGAGCGGTTTCCCTGAAATCAAATGCTTGAGTTTGTGACGTATCAGCTGATCGAACAACCATAAACCCTCCCCCTCCAATACCACTAGCCATCGGATTCACAATGCCCTCACATAAAGCAACTGAAACCGCAGCATCCACAGCATGACCACCGGCTCTAAGAACCGATGCACCAATCTCTGAACAACGCGCATCATCGGCTGCAACCACTGCTTCAAACGACTCGACTGCATCACTTGGTTGTACCTTATTGTTTACTTTATGTGACTTTGAGGCATCATCTAGTTGTATACTTTTGATAAGGCCCTCCCAACCACTTAATGCCAGCTCACTTGACTTGCTTCCTGTTGTAAGATAGATGACTGAAAAGGACAATTTGGACCACTTTCAATCAACTTACAACTACTAGTCATGTCCATGTATTTCCATAAACATACCATTAACTTTTTAGCCGTTCATAGCAACCAATTCATGTTTTCTGACTTTTTTTTTTTTTTTTTTTTTTTTTGCTTTTCTGAAGTTTTTTAAATAGAAAAACAACTTTTCATAAACAGTTAATGAGTTACTTATTTCATATTACTCATTTAATATTACGTTAAAATTAGTTTTTACTATCATATTCAGGGTAAATTTTTTTATAAATGCAAATGACTGATTTTTTTAATCAAATTATTAGTATTTTTTTTTCTAGTATTATTGCGTCTTTTACAAAATAAGCAAATCCAAACACTCTTTCAAAAAGTACTTATATTTAAGTAGGGCCGTCTTTGAGGGTGTGCAAGGTGAGCGACCGGTCAGGGCCTCAGAACTTTTAGGGCTCTAAAATTTGTCCCGTTAATAATTATATGCATGTGTAGACATATTTTTCACGAAGAAAAAAGTATTTAGATGAAAAAATATCTTAAATGAGTAATATGTTAGAACGTTTAAATAACTAATTGTATTATATCTTATAAACGGTGACACTTTATATATAATATTGTTTAACGAAATGCCTCATTATATAATTTCGTACAGGGCCCTCAAAAATTTCGCCGATTCATGAGACGGCCCTGTATTTAAGTAGCTTTAAGTACTTATTTTTAAGCATAAGCAAAAAAGATAAGCATTTCCAAACACCCTCTTAATAAGTACTAGAAAAATACATTACTTAAATAAGTATTACTTCACATGTTTTGAAATGAAATATGTTATACTAGTAGGATCAAATGAGAAATGTGAGAATAAACTACAACTACATATTTAAGATGCATTTACAAAATTATATGCAACTTCTTTTAAATTTCTCCTTCTAATTTAGAATGTTTGACTTGAAAAAATAGCATGTCAATTACACATCATCAATTCACATTTTATACAAAGGCTCTCACACTTTCCATAATTTAATAAAGAGTAAATTGCAAAAATCTTCCATGTAGCATGTTTAAATTAGGTGCGGTCCTGACCTTTTCAAAAGTCCAAGTGTCGTCCTTGTGAAAAACATTTGATGTGGATTTCTTCTATGTCTCAAAGTGAAGTGACTAAAATGCCCTTGACTTCAATGAGAATGTGTCTTTCACGTTGGAGCATTTTAGTCATTTCACTTTAAGTCAAAGATGATATCTGCACCAATAGTTTCTCAGATGGACGATGCTTGCATTTTCGAAAAATTAAAAACTGTACTTGCAATATAGACATACAACAAGGACGATTTTTGCAATTTACTCTCTAATAAATATATATATACCTTCGCCACATAATTATTGTCCAATATTGACTTTTAAAGTCTTTATTTTGCAACTTTGATCTTGAATATTAATATTTGTGTATATATAATGTTTGATAAAAATTATACCAATGAAAATACATTTAAAACTCAATTCATTCATATATTTTGCATCAAGTAATATGTAACACAAATAAAAATATTTAATGTCAAAGATAAAAAATAAAAACTTCAAAAATTAACACTGAAAAATAATTGTAAGACGGATGGACTTATCATGGCCCGCTAAAATTACCCACTTGTATACTTTTGATAAGTCCCTCCCAATAACCACTAGTACTTTTTCGAATTAAATAAAAGTATGTATCAAAATATTAATGAAGTCACAAAGTCGATCAGTCACACTTATGTATTTTAGTTTTTTTAACAGAAAACCAACAGACGTTTCATTTTTTAGTTATTTAAAGAATTTTCTCTTTTCATAATCATACTATTAATAGCCAATTATAGCATCCGATCCATATTTTTTGACTTAGTACAAACTACAGACTATCAAAAGGGACAAGTTATTTGGACCCTTTCATAAAAAGGGTTTCGCGAGGCCTAATGCATTGCCAGTTTGTACAATGTGCATCACGATTTATACATTTTAACTAAAACCCCCTATTATCACATCATAGGGGTTCTTAATAACATAACCCTAACCTTAAAAGTACAACTTGTAAAAACTTTCTCATTTTGGATCTTTGGGCTCAATTGTGGATCTCAATATATTTTGAACTATGAATTTTCACCGAAAAGAGCTACAATTTAAATATTTTTAATACTATATAATAATTAATTAAACCTTAAAACATACTGTATATATTTTCATGTTGGTATGTAAAGTCTTCGAATCCATAAGTAATATTACTTATGAGTTAGATCGTAGAGTCAACTCAATTAGCATTTCTGTTTCTTTTATGCATTAAAAGCCAAACTAAATTTGGTGTACCATGAATATTCCTGCATCCAATATGTGTTTTTTCCAATATTGACAACAAATATTACAGTATACATATATATGTAATAAATTATTTTAAAAATAGTGTTTTATACTCCCCCGTCTCAAATTTTATGTCCAATTTGACTTTTTGAATCAAACTTTGACCTTAAATATTTTTTTTTGTATTATATAATACTTGATAACAATTATATCAATGAAAAATACATTTAAAACACAATCTATTCATATATTTTGCATCAAATATTATATAATACAAACAAAAATATTTAAAGTCAAAGTTAGATTCAAAAAGTCAAAATGGACAAAAAAATTTGGGACGAAGGTAGTAGTAAACTAAACACATAATAATATATGTAACTTTTTATTATTTAAGTTAGTAATTTGGGCTGATAAGTTGCAAATTTGATGTTTTGTTTCATACATTGGAGATTGTCTAATATACCAACAAGATGTATATACTAGGAAAAGAATCAACCACGTTGAGCCTGGGACATAGCTCAAAACTTGGATGGCTGCTCACTACGGTTTTATCAAAGGTATCTCGAAAATTACTGTTAATTGTCGAAATAGTTACCGAACTATGACAAGGGCTTTGTTAGCTAATGATCCAAATTAAATATAATAATATCGCCAAATACCATTCAAAAGGATATCTTTTGGATACTATTTCTCAAACTTCTTGGTTAGAAGTTAGAACACGCTACACTCAAGCTAAACTCAAATTAAAAAACAAGTCAACTCAATGAGTTTTTTAAGAAACGGCTTACAAACTCTCACGAATTTGTCCGTCTAGTGTACATAATCATCGTAGAATTCGTTAAAACGAGCTACGTTAGCTAAATAACTACAAGTGACCCAGATTAGAGTTTGACAGTTGGAGCAAAACCCATATCATAAAACATTAACTTGAATTGAAAATAAACTTACATAATAAGGCAGTCATTGAAATAAAGAACCAAAGTGTTGTTCTCCATCTTCTTTTGCTTTTGTAATCTTGTGCAGAGTTAAGAAATGGAGTTTGTATGTTGTGTTCTCCCATGTTCTCACAGTTAGATAGAAAGAGGTTGCTTGCTTGATTGAGTAGTTGATATTTCATTAGGTGGAAGTTGACATCCATGGTAGTTTAATACTACACTCAATAAAAATATATTGGCTTTTATTTTTTTGTTTTTTTATTTTTTTTTAACATGATGGCAACGTGCTAACGTGTCTAGTTTCTTTTTTATTAAATATTCTTTCTGATTATGGTATCTAACTCTAATTAATTGACGTTTGAACTTTGCTTATCAGAATTAATAAGATAATTAAGTGGTTATTCTTTTTCCTTTTTTTTGAAAGATAAATTTCATTCAAAAAACGCCACAAGGAGTCTCCAAAGCGGGGACCCAAGGGCTCAACAACGACATTACACCAAGTTTAAAGGACAATTACACCAAACATTCCAATCGATGTTTTTAATTTTTGATCTATTTCGGATCCAAAAGTACGACGTCGTTTTTATGATCTCCACGACTTCAATCGGTCTCCGCCTTTTGTCTTCAAAAACTCTATTATTTCTTTCGTTCCATAACGCCCACATGGAAGTAATAATGATCCCTTTCAGAATAAATCTTTGTTGCTTCGAAACAGCTTGTGGTGACTAAAAGTTATGTAGAAGTTAAAAGATCTTAAAGGAGAAAAAAATACCATTCGGTGGAGGAGTCTTCTCAACTAATGGTTGTGGGTTCAAGTTCTGCTTATCACATGTGAGATAGTTGTGATGTATAATTTATTAGAGAGTTAGTTGTTAAAAAAAATATTAATTTAAAGGTTTGTTAATGAGAGTCTTAAGCGGTGGTTAACAAAATGTATTTCATTACACAGTCATTCAAGAGAAAATATGATTGGTTAACAATTTTGAATGACATGGAGGCATAACAAACATTTGATTGGGTAATTGATTTGCATATTTTGTTGGAAAATTGGTTGGCAAAAGTGACTTTTGACCAACTTTGGACATAATTATCTATATGTATGTGTCACATATATGAGTAATAGTTTGTAGGTTCGCGTTCTCCTCGAAGAGAGCTTCGCATTAAGCCTTTATGTGTCCAAAATAGAGTTGATGTGAATGAGATATCGAGTCTCAAAGTTAGGCATTCGGTGTCATGCCTAAAGAGGAAAAGTAGTTTATTTTCAATCCCACATCGGTGGGATGGGTAAACTTAGAGGGAGTCTATTGTGTATAAATAGAGGCCCTAATTCCACAAGTTTTTCACACATCAAATCAATAAGTATTATTGATTTCCAACGTAAGGAATACGCATCTCTTAAGATGAAATTCCTGGCAGTTTAGTTAAGTTCGACAGTACAACTTACTGTTTTGGCTGTTGTACCCTGGGAAACAGACGGCGAATCTGTTTTAAGGGAAGCGTGTAAAACACGTGCCTCGGCTTTTAGTGCTTCTTTGTTGATCTCTATTGGTGATCAAGTAAGTCTTTTGACTATTTTATTATTTTATTTAATTATCGTTTATCTTTTTTGGGTAAAGGGGAGTAATCCTGCACCCTGGTAAATATATTAACCAAATAAACGTTTAAGTACAATGTATATGAGTGAAATCCCATATATCAGCCCGTTACATAGGCATAGAGCTTACATAACAAGATACTTCCTATTTTCTAAACAAGAAAACAAACCGCTACTCAAATGATAACAAAATGACACAATGAAATAAGATTACTTCCTAGGACCTTGAAACTTTGTGCCATACATGGCATTAAAGGCATCCAAATTCCCAGGAAGATCACGAACCTGCTTCGCATAGTCATCGAAGTCATAGTCATCATACTCATCTTCAAATTCTTGGCCACCACCAAATATATTAGCAGACTCATCAAATGGGTTAGCAACTACCTCATCTTCAGAATCAGACACCTCAATCTCTCCCACTTTAGAAAAAGGGTTAGCTCTCTTAGTAGAAGAGGTAGACGGAATAGGTTGACCATCATCATCCATAAGAGTAGCTTTCCCATCAATAATTAGTTTTTCAAGCTTACCAATTTTCTCAACTATGGGAGTAGAACCAACATCTATTGTTCCCATTGAATCACTCACAAGCGGAACAGGTGATGTAGAACCAGTCTTAATCAACTCATCCTCATTAACCTCCATTGTACGACCAGTATCCACATCTGTATCGTCCATATTAAGCGCATCATACTGATTAGACGTAGTGATCCTGGTTCCACTCATACTAGCCACATTAGAAGCCATCGTCTTACCGACATTTACTTTCTTAGGTTCAGGAGGAGGCTTTTTGGGCCGATATTCAAAATGCTTGCCCACCACAGATTTAGTAGAACCTCCTCGACCCGGATTCGACCCAACTTGCTTTCCCTTCTTCTTATTGTTAACAGTCTGAAAACCATCACTTACGTTCTTATGAGGTTGAGCAGTCGGAATCACACCCTTAGGACAATCCACCAAAGTATGTCCAAATACCCTACATTTCTCACATCTAGGCGGTTTCCATTCATATTCAACACGGATCTTCTCAATAGTCGAACCCGTACCATCAAGTAAAGGAATCTCGACAGTGAGGCTGTCCCTAAGAACCTCCTCCGACTTCACTTCAATCATACACCTAGCAAAACTACTACGGCCCCAAGATTCTTTGCACATTTGACTAGTAAAAGCATCTAACCTTTTGGGCGTACCAATCAATGTAGCAAGAAGACTGAGCCCGTCATCAGAAAACATAGCTAAAGGAACATCATGGAATTTAACCCACACCGGAATGTTAGTCAAATCCTCTTTAAGCAAGTTGGTGTTCAATGTCCATGGTTTAAGAATAATAGGAACATTACGAATCAACCAAGGACCATTATCAAGAACATTATCAATGCCTTTTTTCGAATTAAACTTATAGAAGAAGAATCCCTTAGCGTTCATCATAACCTTTTGTAAACCATACTTAGCCCACGTATTGCGAACATAATAGTCAACAACAGGAAAAGCAAGGCGTTGACCAAGGAAGTATCCGTAAAGAGTATTCTCAAACCTCATGTTCACCTCTTCCACCACTTTCATTGGGACTGAAAGGTCAACATCATCCTTCTTTTTGCTGCATTCTAACCTCCGAAAATTAGACACGTGCTTCTGGGATTCATTAGAAGCAACACCTGCATAAGAAACCGACTTAACTCCATTACCACTAGTAGTAACAACCTTAGGTGCATTAGGATCAGAAGTAACACTATGATTAGTACCATACATCTGGGATTGCATAGCCACATCAAAACTCGACAGAGGAGTATTTGCTGAATAAACTTTAGTACCATTCGACTTAGATTGAAGCCCAATACTACTCGAATTGTTCACATCAGAAGATGAAGCCATCTTAGCAATATCACTGTCAATTTTATTCATTGCTTCATCAAAGTTCATATGCGCATTAGCAATCAATTGCTCCACATTAGGCTGTTTTGAAACATTAGAGGCCGAATCAGAAGCAGGTGTATCATGGCTTTGCTCCAAATCATCCAAAACAACCTTATCCTTAACCTTATTCACGTTATCAGCCCCATCACATTCTATATGATCAACAGGACTCTCGTTCTGACCAGACTTACCCATAAAATCCTTAGCAACAGAATTCGTTCCAGTAGCAGACTCATTATTCAATTCATCACTTCCACCAGGTTTCGAAAATTTGGAAGCACTATTATTATTAAGGAATCCCTTATTCATCTCTCTCACCACCCACGTACAGCAAACACCCTTAAACAATCAATTGAACCAGCAATAACCTCCAGCAAGCAAGCACAACTAAGAAAATAAAGCAAACCCTAACTAAGAAGTTAGGGTTTAAAAAGCTGAAGCAATACAAACTAACCTGCTCCCATGATGATCAACCCTAATATATGATAAATCGATTCCAACAAGACCTTATAGGAATTTTAAATCGACCTGGTAATAATCAGAATGGCAGGATCGATCAAATAAACCTTATTCAGTACAAAACCCTAAAAAACGATTTTTAAAAACCCTAAAAAATGAATCTTCAAAACTAAGTGACACCCAATCAAGAAACAATTAACAAGGACTGTTAATCATTAACTTAGTCAGAACACAAGGGTGTCAGAATTGATGAAAACCGATTAGGATAGTTAAGGGAAAAAAAATCGCCAAGAGAGAGTAAAGTTCATAAAGCCAAAACTTAATTATCGTTTATCTGCTTACATTCTGTTTGTATTTAATTTTCTGTTATTTATTTACTGTTAATTTTATTTATTGTAATTTAGATTTTATTAATAAAAGTGTAATCATTTCCTTACAATCTTAAAACAGATTATGTGTAACAGAATTAAAACACTTTTTATTAAAATCTGATTTATATAATTAACAGATTTTATACAAACTGTTTTTCTGCTGAAACCAAGATTGAGTTTCTTTGAAAATCAGTTTTATAACTAAACAAAATTTTAATTAACAGATTTGGTATAACAAGTTTATAAACGATTTTTAA
This sequence comes from Chrysanthemum seticuspe, assembly GCA_019973895.1. NCBI lineage: Eukaryota > Viridiplantae > Streptophyta > Magnoliopsida > Asterales > Asteraceae > Chrysanthemum > Chrysanthemum seticuspe. The sequence continues at coordinate 5,343,473 of BPTQ01000005.1, read as the reverse complement.
AACAGTTTATTGAATCAGTTTATATTGAAACCATGATGAGTTTCTTTTCAAACTGATTTATTTAGTTTGTTTATTGCATATGTTATTGTTTAAATATGGATTTTGAAACCAAGCTTGTGTTTCTCTGAATCATATTTGGTACAAGTTTACATAAACCATGTCGAGTTTATTAGATACCATATTGTTTTAACAGTTTTTAACAATTTTGTGTTTAAATATTCACAAGTTAACTGATGGTAACATAATTTGTCACCCTAGTGAATATTGCGAATGTAATTGGTGCGCCAGTTACTAACATGGTTAAAAATCATGATGAAATTAGATTCATTGAAACCAAGTGGAGTTTCTTTGAAACAAATCTCATAAAATACAAGTTATTATTTTATTAGATTACTAGAACGTGTTTATTGAAACCAAGATGAGTTTGTTTGAAACAAAATCTGATAATATACAAGTTGTTATCATATTTGGTGGAAAAGTTTCTTTGACTTTTTTAGCTTATTTAAACCAGGTTGAGTTTAATTATAAATTAAATATAGTTCTAGAAACTTTATGCATTTGGAAGTAGATCTATAGAAACCTTGTTGAGTTTCTTTGAAAGAGTAAATCTATTTTGAAACCTTGTCGAGTTTCATTGTAGAATTAGACCATGTGATGCAGATCTATTAAGATATTCTTAAAGAAGATTGACAAAATCATATTACAATTTTGTTTTTGTTTAAAAACATTATGTAATATGCGATATTGTTTAATTGTTTAAGACTTGTTTAAAAGCGGTTTTGTATAATGGATCTTACAAAACATTAGTGTTTTAAACAAAATTCGATGTTATCGTGTTTGTTAAGAAACACTTTGTGATATAGCAAGTTGTTAATTATTCCAAACTTAGTTTTAGACTAATAACGGAATCTCGTATTAACAGAATGTTCAGAATGTCATGAGTGACATATGAAGGATCTGCTCCCGAACTTGATGAAAGGGAGACCGATACTCGAGTTATGTGTACGGTAGATGCATTAAAACATTCAGATTTTATGTGCCATAACTATGGGTTAAATGGCTTGGATGAAATGAAAATTGTTGCCAAGGCGGGATCCAACATTAGATAATGGTGGATTAACACTTGGGCATCATGTCATGAGTATGATAATAAGAGTTTGGTTAACTCTTTCAAAGTAGCAGAAAATGGAGAGATGCAATTTATGGGCAACTCTACAACTGCTAATAGCAAGGGAAAAAGAAATGTGATGTTGAAATTCACATGTGGAAAAGAACTTAAGTGAACCAACACGTTGTATGTGCCAGAGATTCATAGGAATCTTGTGTCTGGATGGTTGCTTAATAAATTTGGCTTTATTTTTATTTTAATAAAATAAAATTGAGTTAACATTGAACAAAATTTTGGTCGCTACGGGTTATGCGCTTCATTAAATGTTTAAGCTGAATCTATTTTTTTGGTTGTTTTAATAAAAATGAGTATGAATTCAGCTTATTTAATCCTTGGAAAGTATAGCATGGACAACTCGGACATGTTAATTTTAACTCAATACGTTGTTTCATTAAATAAATGAACACGGATTACAAAAGTAAAACTTATGTTGAACCCAAATCGACAAGTGTCTTTTCACTCGGTTGACCAAAAATTAATCGAACCCTTGATTCACATAGTTTTATGTGATTTGGAATCAATACCTACAAAGGTAGCAATTAGGTACTTCATCGTAATTGTTGATGGTAGTACAAAATATTGCGACTTTTACTTACTTGAGAGTAAGGATATAGACAAGATTGATCTATACAAATAAGTTAAGAATCAACTTATTATCGAAAACAAGGCGGTTCGAAGTGATATTGGAGGTGAATATGTGTCTCCATTTCATGTATGTTCTAAACATGGAATAAGACATAAATTTATTGCTCCTTATATACCACAACATAGTTGTTGATAGGAAAGAATTGTGCCTTAAAGATATGGTTATGCCATGTTGTTAAAGTCATGGTTTAAGCCATGGCATGTGGGGGAAAGCGGTTTTATTGGCTACTTATCTTTTAGATAAGATCCCCTATAAGGAAAAGAAGATAGTTCTATGAACTATGGATGGGAAGAAAACCATCCTATAAGTACTTACGAATGTGGGGGTGTCTATCTGTCCCGGCACCCAATGATCAAAATATTGGACCTGAAACTGTGGATTGTATATTTTGTGATATGCTCATTACAATAGTACTTATCATTTATTTGGATATGATTCAGAAAATCTGAATATATACAAAGATACGATAATGGAATCAAGGAAAACTTTCATTATTTGAAACTGTGTTTCCTTATTTATCCGAGGAAAATGGATGTTCATCTAGACTTGATGATACAGTTGTCCATGATGAGAGGCAACTAAATGATGATGTTCTTCATGATGAGAGACATCAAGATGATAATGTTGTTCTGATAAGAGACAACAAGAGCTGATAATGATCTCCAAGATGAGAGACAAGATCAAACTGAGGAAGATGAGATTGAACCTAGAAGAAGCAAAAGGGCAAGAACCGAGAAATCGTTTGGACCCAATTTTGTTTCTTTTATGGTTGAAAAAGAACCTAATTCATACCGAGAGGCGATTACTTCCTCATAATGGCCTCAATGGAAAGAAGCCATTAAAAGTGAAATAGATTCTATTTTACAAAATCATACTTGGGAGCTCGTGGATTTACCTCCTGGTTGTAAACCACTATGCTATAAATGGATCTTCAAGAAGAAGATGAAAGCCGATGGCCCCATTGACAAGTATATATTAGGATGGTACTTGCTATTGTAACTTTAAGAAATTTGGAAGTTTACCAAAATGTATGTGAGAATGGCATTACTAAACAGTGATTTAGAAAAAGAAATCTACATGAACCAACCTGAGGGTTTCATGGCTCCTAGACAAGAGAGCAAAGTTTGTAGGCTTGTTAAGTGATTGTATGGCTTAGAAAAAGCTCCCAAACAATGACATCATTTTTTTCCCCGGCATGTCAGAACGTGGATTTAAAAATAACGGATGTTTGTAGAAAGAAAGAAAAATTACTGGTATATATGTAATCATGTGTTTATACATAGATGGCATACTTATCACTGAAAGTGATAACAAGATGAACAAATCCACTAATGAAATGTTGGAGTCAAGATTTGACATGAACTACATTGGCTGCTCGATATGGTTCTTGGAACTAAGATCATATGAAACCAAATGGATTTGTTTTGAAGTCAAAAACACTATAAGGACAATATTTGATAAGGTTTTAAAATGTACCTTTTTGAGGGGTCGTTTAAGCCTTTATTTGATCACTTTTGTATCCGCTATTACTTAATATCGTTCCTTTTCACTTTTTAGGTCTCTTGAAGGCAAATTGCTGTAATGGCACTTATTTGGACGAAAAGGCGCGAATATACGAAGAAAATGGCCAAAGTCAAGAATCGAGACACTCCAGCTGCTGAAAGACAAGGTGACGGCGTCACTGCTTATACGCGACGCCGTCGGAGTATTTTGTGACGGCACAGAAGCCAAATTTCATATTTTCAAGTGACGGTGTCAGGCTTTAAAAGAGTAGGCTGTCGCAACTCAGACGGCCTAGATTTGATCCAGACGGCGTCAGAAGCTGAAGAGGACGGCGTCACAAGCACAAGGTGACGCCGTCGCAAGACTAACGTGGCCAAGACGAAACCCTAATGACGGCGATCTGACGGCGTCACAAAACATAAGGTGACGCCGTCGCATATGTAATCTTATATATAGAATCTGAATTTTTCAGTTTTAGAGAGTAGTCTTTTGGAGTAAAAACCTAAACCGAACCAAGGCTGTCTTGTACAGTATTTTAGGGTTCCAAACCCTATCTTACATCAAGATAAGTGTTTTACTTCATTAATTCAATTATGTCTTTGATTGATTGTGTGTATGCTTGCATGTTTACCATGTCCGGCTAAATTACTTGTGTGTTTGCTTAGATATATGAAACCTAGTTGTTAATTATTGTTAGGTTGTCTCTTATCTTAATTGTAATTGGCTTAGGAGTGCGACTAGGCTATCGTTGTGTTTAATACTTGATAAATCTTTGATAGTTTATGATTGACTTAGTGGATTTCGTTTACTAAACCCAAAGATAACCTCAAAGTTAGTTTATGAATGACTTAGTGGATTTCGTTTACTACACTTAAAGGTGACTTCAAAGAGTTAGGGAATGCACACCTTACGACATTAGAAAACACAACGCGTTAAGAATAAGAACGTGACAATTCAACCATCAATAGGAGATAACTAGGGAGTAGTAGCATCTAGGTAAACATATCTTTAAACTATCATACGAACACACAATAATTAGACATAGACTACCCATTAGTTTAGATAATTAGATAAGTAGAGTAATCGGTAGCAATACCAACCCTCAAATCCAAACCCCGAGATTCGTAATTTTCCATTTCCTAAAAAACATAAAAAAGATAAAAAAAAATAATCTTCCTCAACCCCAACCTTAGCGCAATAACTTCTCACTAGCATTCCTATTCCCCTAGAGATTGATATCAATACCCGTGGCTTACCCTAATGCTACACTACAACGATTAGGTTCACTGCCTAGGGTGTTATAAAACTTGCTCGAAGAAAAGGAAGTTCCTTTGACCCCGAACGACGCGTGTAGCGTTACCAAGTTTTTGGCGCCGCTGCCGGGGAATAGAATAGCTAGTTAGTAGTCCACCTCGCTTAGGTTTCTTTGCTTGATTCCTATCAAGTAATTTTTTTCTCATTCTTAGCTTCCTCGTTGTCTATCCCCCTTCTTCGTAACCTATGTTTGTAACCCCATCACTTTTCATCATGGAAGGTGATAACCAACCACCATTCATCAACCTACCACCAAATGACCCGCCAAGAGCCCGTACTCTTGGTGAATACTCGAGACCAAGACACCTAGGCTATAGGAACACCATTGAGCTTCCCAACCAAGCCCAAACTACGGCCCTGCGATCCGACACCATCCGGTTGGTGCAAAACAGATGTGCATTCCATGGACTTCGTTCCGAAGATCCAAATCAGCATCTAAGGGATTTCCTTAAAATTGTCGATTCCATCGACCTTGATGCTACTACTCGGGAGATCACGCGTCTACGTCTCTTCCAATTCTCTCTACGGGACCAAGCTAGTAATTGGCTTAAGCGACTTCCCGCCGGCTCCATCTCAAGTTGGGATGATATCACCTCTCGCTTCCTTGCTCAATTTTTCCCACTGGGGAGAACCACCAAACTTAGGAATAACATCTTGATGTTCCAACAACGTCAAGGTGAATCTCTCTACGAAGCATGGACTCGATTCAAGGACTTACTTCATAAAGTCCCTCATCACGGCATTGATCTTTGGCTTCAATTCCAAATCTTTTATGATCATGTCAACTTCCCCTCCAAGCGATCCATTGACCAAGCGGCCGGTGGAAAACTTAGTGATCTCACCGCGGAAGAATCATGGGGTATAATAGAGGACCTTGCTCTCTATGACAATGAAAATTGGAATGACCCCCGTGAGTTGCCCAAAACCGTTAAGGCAATCTCCTTGCCTCCCATTGACTCACAATCTTCCGACCGTAGGATGATCGAACTTGAAGATCAAGTTAAATTCCTAATGAGTTCCTACGAAAACCCTAAGTCTTCACGCAATGTGAACAAGGTTTCTTCCTCGTGTGAGCCGTTTTATGATCCTCATAACACGCGCACTTGCACCCGATCCCCCGAACATGCTTCCGTTGACTACGCATCCTCGCGTATTAATGGAACGGGAGGAAGATTCCCTACAATACCCGGACCTAGGAATTTCAATGAAACCCGAGAAGCATGGAAGGGCAAGCCCGACTTCTATTGGGGACAAACCAAGGAATTCACTTCCAATGATTTTTCATGGCCCCCACCCCATGGTCCTAACCAACAAAACATCGAAGGGATGTTGCAAAACCTAGTTGCAACCCAAGAAGCCCAAATAGCTAAGCTCTCGGACCGCTTTAACCAACAACAAGCCGAAATGGATAGGAAGATAGATAACATTTTGAAAGCCATGACCAATAGTGATAGGAAGGTTAATGCTATCTCAACTCCCGAGCCTTCCGGTGTAGAGATTAAGGACCCAAGTAAGTTAGCTATGCATGTTCAATTCGTCAATACCATCGCCTTAGTGAAACCTAATAGAACAAATGACGAAGAGGACCATACACGTGAGACTAATGAAACAACCGAGGAAGTAGATGAAGTAGACAATGACTATTTTAATAAGTTTCCTACGGAAGAAGAGCTATCTCGCCACCCTCACTTAGTACGTGACCTCCGTCACATGTATGTTAGGAAAAGCCCTAGAATCAAGTTTGGAAACCCTTGGAATATTAACATACCATGTTGCATAGGACACCTTTTCGTGGCAAAGGCCTACATTGATCGCAAGTCCCCAATCAACATAATGACTAGCACCTACTACAATTGGGTAATGAAGAAGCCTATTCCAACTAGGCAAGATCACGATGATCCTAGTGTTAGTTGTAATTTTCTTGGAAGAGTTAAGGGATTGCCCGTTTATGTAGGTAGTTTCACATTTCCTACGGACTTCATAATTGTGGATGATATTAGCACGACCATAGATCCTAGCTTGTCCCACGTTATTCTAGGAAAACCTTTCATAGAAAACACCGGGATGACTTATGATCCTTCATTAGGAATAGTGCGATTCAAGGATGAGAACGACGACATAGCTTACCAAATGCCGTTTAAGATTGAGAAGTTTTCATCACTCTCTAATGATGAAAAGGAACTTAAACTGTCGGTCTATCATAGGAATGAGGAAGATAAAGAAAAAGGAGTAGATTATGTTATGGCTAAGATTTTCGGATTCTATAAGGATTGCTTGAACCTAGGACCGAAATATAGGACCGAGTGGGGAGAGGACGAACTCTTAGAGAGGTGCATCATAGGGCACTTCTACAACATGGAATCCCCCAATAGAGACCGTCATGAGAAAGGACATGGCGGTAATGAAGTTACGTAGGAGCACGACTACGAGTCTAGCTACAAGACTCTTAAATAAAGAAAAGCGCTTCGTGGGAGGCAACCCATGCTTAATTGTTTGCTTGTTAGTGTCGTATATCTTTTATTAATTGTTTATTCTCATGTTTAAATTTGTAAAAATGCTTTATTTTGTTTTTAACCTCGTCTTAATTGCATATAAAGGTATTTTACATAAAGGATAAGTGTATGGAGGATTACACACGTTTTCAAAAGAAACGTAAACATGAGAATAGCAATTCATTAAAAGATATATATGTGTGTTTGTTCGAGTCAAATGCTTGTATCGAGTCATAATGGATGTTTTGCAGAAATTTTTCCAGATTCTAAAGATGTAAATTTTCCAGAATTTTTTCCAGAAAATCGCAGACCAGTTTTTGTCAGGATAACCTGACGGCGTCAGGAAGGAGTAAAAACAACATATTACTTTTTTTCCTCGTTTTCTGAGCTACTTATAAATTTTTGGAATTTTCCAGGTCTTAATTTTCCAGAAATTCTGTAAACATCCATTCCACAAGTATTATATCTTAGTTTAGTAGAGTCTTATATATATTATTACCGCCGATTTTACGCGAAGGTTTCGTTTGTTTTCTTCGAATGTGCAGGTTTTATTTATCAAAAAGAAGAAACAAAAGATTGGAAGGAGCTTTTCACGCACACATTCTTCTTGGAAAGGATTTTACCACTACTTTACAGGGATCCTACCGAGCTAATCAGGGGAGTACTAGTTTCTTTCGTTTTTAATTACCTTCCATTATCATAACTTTGATGCTTTCGGGGAACATTGGGGACAATGTTCAGTTTAAGTGTAGGGAGAGAAAATAAAACGGGAACTTTGAAACTATGCTTATCCTTGATTATTTGCTTTGTCCAATTGTATTTGTGTAATAAACCATGAGAAAATGTCGGTTAGGGTAATTTTGGCACCAAATTTAAATTTTTTCATGACATATAGGAGTGGGCCATTAGTCTTAACAAAAGCGTCTAACGGATAGGAAGTTGCATGACTAGCACAAAAACCCTTTACCACCCAAATTCCACCAAAAAATGTGAGGATCACCCTTAGATTAGTAGGAATTAAAGCATTCATCTTTAATGCTTAGAGTGTGAACCGGTAGTATAATAGATTCTAGAACTTGTTTTGTTATGCGTTCCGAGATCGCTAGTAAGACTACACTTGTGTAGTTAGGAATAACTAAATGATAAGAGGCATTAGGATAACCCTTGTTTGATACCCGTAATATAATTACTTCTTCCACATCGGTTGAGTAATTCCCCCACACCTTTGCGTTGTACTCATCTTTAGCACACGATACCCCTAGTTAACCCCTCAGAGCCTATCCTTTTCGCGGTTCTCGTGATGTTTCGGTTTTTCTGAAATATCAATGAAGAGCATTGTTTACACCCCACCCCCAAATATACACCCAAATCGCCTTAGCCTACCCTGTATGCACTCACTTTTAGTGCATTATTGTTATCACCCTAAACCCTTAGTTCAATTATCAAGTTGCTTGCATGAGGTGCTAAGTCCAGTCATATCCTTTGTACACAGTTTTGGGATGATTGGGACTCATGGGAAAAAGTTAAAGTTTATAAAATGATTGGAAGGGAACGTTAAATTCCCTAATTTGCGTAATAACATAACCCAAGTGTTTTGATCTTTTCAATTCGGGTCAAATTAGTGTTAGAGTAATAAAAACTCAAGTGTAAGGATGTGTAAATCCCTATCATTTTGATGTTACCGTAGAGGATGGTAGAGTAAAAGTGTATGAAAACAAAAATTGAAAAAAAATAGAAAAAGAGAAAAGAAAAAAATAGAGTGAAAAAAAAATCTAAAAAAAAAATAAAAAAAAGAGAAAAGAAAAAAAATAGAGTGAAAAAAAAATAGAGTGAAAAAAAAAAAAAAAAAAAAAACCTCCTTGTTTCCCTACCGTAAGTCTAACATTACAACCCTTTAAAGACCTCTTTGATAGTCTTTCCTAGGTGCTTACGCCAAAGCGATGGAGGTTTGATCTATTCTCAAGCCTATGGTAATCTATGTACTAGGACCGGTTAATGAGTGTTTAATCTTCCATTTCCAACTTGTTATATTTCATATACACCCGAGAGAGATGTGAGTATCCAAACACCCCATGTGAGGTGCTAGTATGTAATTTCCGTGCTTGTTATGACTTTTGCGGGGCGTATATGTGTTGTGGACTGTTTTAAACCAATGCTTCATGACCCCTAACTTATAAATTAATTGGCTAAAAGCACATTTGCTTGAGGACAAGCAAATACCAAGTGTAGGGATATTTGATAAGGTTTTAAAATGTACCTTTTTGAGGGGTCGTTTAAGCCCTTATTTGATCACTTTTGTATCCGTTATTACTTAATATTGTTCCTTTTCACTTTTTAGGTCTCTTGAAAGCAAATTGCTGTAATGGCACTCATTTGGACGAAAAGGCGTGAATATACGAAGAAAATGGCCAAAGTCAAGAATCGAGACACTCCAGCTGCTGAAAGACAAGGTGACGGCGTCTACACTTAAAGGTGACTTCAAAGAGTTAGGGAATGCACACCTTACGACATTAGAAAACACAATGCGTTAAGAATAAGGACGTGACAATTCAACCATCAATAGGAGATAACTAGGGAGTAGTAGCATCTAGGTAAACACATCTTTAAACTATCATACGAACACACAATAATTAGACATAGACTACCCATTAGTTTAGATAATTAGATAAGTAGAGTAATCGGTAGCAATACCAACCCTCAAATCCAAACCCCGAGATTCGTACTTTTCCATTTCCTAAAAAACATAAAAAAGATAAAAAATAATCTTCCTCAACCCCAACCTTAGCGTAGTAACTTCTCACTAGCATTCCTATTCCCCTAGAGAACGATATCAATACCCGTGGCTTACCCTAATACTACACTACAACGATTAGGTTCACTGCCTAGGGTGTTATAAAACTTCCTCGAAGAAAAGGAAGTTCCTTTTACCCCGAACGACGCGTGTAGCGTTATCAATATTCTTGAGAGGTTCAATGTGGGGGATTCCGGCCTAGCTAGAACTCCAATGACATCTTTTTTAATCTATTTATAATAGAGGTAGAGGTGTTGCCCATTTTGAATACTCAGAGAATATTTGGCGTCTTATGTGTCTAATGACGTGTGTGAGACTTGATTTAGAAGTAATAATCAAGTTAAGTAAATATACCAGTAATTCAAGTGATGACCATTTGAATAATATTACACAAGGACTATGATACTTACGATATTGCACTTTGGAAGATATCCAACTGCTATCTAATGATAGAGTAATGCAAATATAGATTCTTACATAAAAGAATCTAGATCCACTAGAACGGATGTATTGACTCTACGTGGAAAGCTGCGTCTTGGAAATCTTGAAAGTATTTCAAACAGACTTTTATAGCTGAATCTATGATGGAATTTGAATTTATCATTTGAGATAAATTTATAGAATATGCGGATATCTACGTTAATTTTTAGAGGACATACCAAGATGGCGTAAACCGGTAACGACCATCTATATAAAGTGTGATATTCAATTGGAAATTGATAGAGCTCATATCACAATGAAAAACGGTAAGTCGAGACATATCCATCATAGACGTTGATTGGTGCGACAACTACTCTCAACTAGAGTTATCACGATTGACTACGTAAAGTCAATGGATAACATCGCGGATCCGCTTACGAAAGGCTTAAGCAGAGAGTTAGTTAGTAAGTCGTCTAAAGGAATGGGACTAAAGCCCTTGAAGGAATGAGTTTCTATGAAGGAAAACCTAACCCAGTTGACTGGAGATCCCAAGATTTGGGTTCAATAAGACAACCTAATCATAGAAATGTGGGGGAAGTCACGTCAATGTGGGGGAGTTACTAAATGTTGTAACTTCGTAGTCCATTATTATAACAATTGTGACTTGTTGAGAGGTTAAACATATGGCTTTAATGATTCAGGATGAAATCACAAAGCATAATGGTTCAAGATGAAATCACAAAACATATGTTTTTAATGATTCAAGATGAAATCACCTATGTGAGAGAGAAGTGGGGTCGCTTTGAAGGGAATTGTGGGGGGCGCAAATCCTAAGAGCTCTTGCAGAACCAGGAAAATGTTCAAGACCATAATGAACATGACTATGAGAACTTAACAATGTTAGGGAGAGTCTTGTGTGAAGTGTATTGCCGTCTACATAAACAGCAACTCAGTTCAAAGACATCGCGTCTACTGACAGCTAGGAGGCTAAGTGCATTTCACAAGGGAAGGTTCAAAAGGGTCACATCTACCTATCCTTTGCAAGATTCAACTATTGGAATTTCATCGTAATTTTTGTGTATTACGACCGATTTCCATTCATGTGGGGGATTGTTGGAAAATTGGTTGGCAAAAGTGACTTTTGACCAACTTTGGACATAATTATCTATATGTATGTGTCACATATATGAGTAATAGTTTGTAGGTTCGTGTTCACCTCGAAGAGAGCTTCGCATTAAGCCTTTATGTGTCCAAAATAGAGTTGATGTGAATGAGATATCGAGTCTCAAAGTTAGGCATTCGGTACCATGCCTAAAGAGGAAAAGTAGTTTATTTTCAATCCCACATCGGTGGGATGGGTAAACTTAGAGGGAGTCTATTGTGTATAAATAGAGGCCCTAATGCCACAAGTTTTTCACACATCAAATCAATAAGTATTATTGATTTCCAACGTAAGGAATACGCATCTCTTAAGATGAAATTCCTGGCAGTTTAGTTAAGTTCGACAGTACAACTTAATGTTTTGGCTGTTGTACCCTGGGAAACATACGGCTAATCTGTTTTAAGGGAAGCGTGTAAAACACGTGCCACGGCTTTTAGTGCTTCTTTGTTGGTCTCTATTGGTGATCAAGTAAGTCTTTTGACTATTTTATTATTTTATTTAATTATCGTTTATCTGCTTACATTCTGTTTATATTTAATTTTCTGTTATTTATTTACTGTTAATTTTATTTATTGTAATTTAGATTTTATTAATAAAAGTGTAATCATTTCCCTACATATTTTGAGGATTAATTAGGACACTCTATTCGTACATTAAACAATTGTACATTATTGATGATAACATCAAATAAGTATTATATTTACTTATCGTTTATCCCACGAATATTGCTCATTTATTATGTGTTTATATTTGAATTGATAGTTAATTGTTTACTTTTATGATTTTCAGTGTTTATTGAGCAATTTTGGAAAAGACACGGAAAACAATGAGATTTGGAGCTAATTTGAAGAATTTGTATGCAACCTGCAAAGAGCATAGGGTGTATCCATTTTTGGAGATACGTTGTATTTGTACCTGGAAGAATTCACTAAGTATCGGTGAATATGAAGACATGCAGCGTATTAAACTCTGGCAATACGACGTATTTGAAGCTCTGCAGTCAAATCTTAAGTCAACCGTTGAAGGAATACAACGTATGAAACTCTAGCCATATGTCGTATTGAAGATCTTATCCTCAGTCCAGGATGATCGGGATTCAAGAGCATACAACGTATCATTGTTCATTAATACGCCGTATTTAAAGATACGCACGTATATTCTTGGAATATTCTTGCTTATTCTCCACTCAAGATATCCAGAATACGCCGTATCCAACCTTGATACGACGTATCAGTGCCCCAGACAGAACAGTATAAATACGAAACCCTTATACGGGTTTTACATACATTTTGCACCACCACAACCGAGTCCAAAGCTTCATCCCACCAAGGTTTTAGTTCCAAAAGTAAGGAGATCAAGAGCAGAAGGTCCCCTATAATCATACAAAGTGTATACAATCGATTTGCACGTTAGCTACATTATATTTTTCATTTTCAAATTGTTTGTAATTTTCTTTGTATTTACTACTAACATTATGGGCTAACACCCTTTGGTGTTAGCCCTGTTATGACTATTATATTTATGTTATTCCATTTATAAAGATTTGATGAATTGTTTTGGATAATTTATATGTTTATCTTTCAAATAGTATACTCATTTATTTATTTAGCATTTGATGTCTATTATCTAGATTATTATAGTGTAGCTATTTAGCTATGTAGGTAATATGTATCCCTATGGTCGGGACTTTGTACATGGCTTCATTAGTGCCCTTACTTAGGAATCGAGGAGTAGGAACTCGACGTTAGACCGATAATGCCAAAACACTTAAGTTAGTATATGCTCTTCAGTAAAGTGACTGCGTGAGAAGAGTAGGTTTAACCAGAACCAATGGGTTACCGCTGATAAATCACATAGTTAGTTGACATCACTTATTGCATGAATGTAACTGATTAGACCGATAAATTGCTTCAAGGATATATGCTGTGTTTATAGAACTAGGTAACTGAGAAATCTGGCCTAGTTTAACTTAGATAGAAATGTGTTGTCTGCACATTTCTGATGTCACTAATACTTTACATTAAATCATTGCACTAATAAACGGATAACAAATGATGTAGTAAAAGTTATATAGCTAGCACTTCCTTCCCAACTTGATCACAACCGTAGCATAATTAGTAGTTCAATTAGTTTTATTTTATTGTTTTAATAGTTTAATTTATCAAAATACAACCCCCCCCCCCCTTAAAAGTTGTAAAAATTCACCAGATTAGCATAAAAGTCACCTAATCCTTGCAAACTACCCGTACTTACCAAACTAGTTAGAATTGACTGGGTACACTACCCGTTAGTGTTTGTTTAGAAGGTAGACATCAAAATATAAATTTAAAACTAGATTGTTTAAAGGCACATCAATTGACATTCTGCTTCAACTGTTTGTACATTGAAGTGTACAAATATAAAATTTGAGTGTGTGAATCATCTCACATTTAATTGTGATTGTATGATTCAATATCTTACAATATATTGTAGTGAAAATCATCTTAGTTAACAAGAACCTTTAAAACGCGTGTGTTAAGAGTTTAAATCTCCTAATTAATAGGAGGTGGTATATATATACTTGTGACTCTCAATTGTCATAAGAAACAAGTGTTAGGTTGATATAAGTGTTTGCTAGTTTGTCTTTGTGACAGAAATAAAATTCCAAGAAGAGCAAAATATTGTTTAGTTGCCAAAACACTTACTAATAAAGTTATAATTTTCGATTCTTAAATTGACATGTTGCACATGTCAAGGCTGCCTTATTCTTGAGGTTGAAGACTCCAACTCTTACTAAATAATCATTTTATTATTGTTAGATTTTTATTAATCGTAGATTTTTATTATTTGATACATATATGTGGGCTCTCAAAATAAGAATAGAAAGATAAAAATTGAGTCTCTACAAACCCCGGACAAATGTGCAAGATTACACAAATTGCATGTATTTATTCATAACAAGAGAATTCTTCAATAATAGCCAATTTCCTGTTGCAATGTGATTTTTAAATACATCAGCAAAATTATTACCAATAGAGTTAAATATGGATTGATGAAACTTGTTGATCCTAACCAAAGTGTCTTCATCCCTAAGAGGAATATACAGGATAATATTCTGCTTTCTCAAGAACTTTTAAGATGAACAACAAAAAGAGTGGAGCTAAAAAGTGCTCTTTCAAGATTAACATAGCCAAAGGCTGTTAATACAAATAAGCCATGAAAACGTTTATTTATATTTTACGATCTTCTAATGTTTTATCGATAACAAACGTAAAATCATTTTAACAAAACAAATAAAATACGTAGATAGTTTGAGCCAATAGTTTAGTAACACACTTACGTTTCACATAAAACACTAAACAAGTAAAAGTGATTTTATAATTTAGTATTACATATGTACAACAACTAGTGTTTACATATTAGGTAGATATATACATAACTAGTATGTATTATAATGGGTAATATAAATGGGTAGAAGTTTAGGTATTTGACCCATTGACCAAATACATTGAATGTAGTTCGGTAAAATCCAAAGTCCATGACCCATACCCATAGAGCTTAACCCATAACCCATTGCATGACATCATGCATAAGTCATATATGGATATTATGCATGACCCATGGTTTTAACCCATGACCCATGGACTAGATGCATTGCATCTAGTAGATACATTGTATCTACTTGGATACCCATGGTCCAATGTCTAGGACCCATGACCCATAACCCATGACCCATGACCCAAAACCCATGGACAAAGAGAAGTGTCCCACGGATCCCCAGGTTTACACTGGACGGATCCCTCAACTGAGGGATCCGTGGGATCCGTGGAACAGTAGCTAAAATCCCTCTATAAATAGTGAGCCATTTATTCATTTTGAGTTGCCACTCCCACACATACTTTCTCCAAGTATTGTAACCTTCTAACCTCAGATCCAAAGGATCTCTCTATGTAGTTTGTCTTTTGTTTTTGTGTGATTCTATATGTTCCTCTTAAAGGCGAGATCACCACCTCTTGAAGTCGAGCAAGCTCAAGTCCATGAGTTGCCATACTTCGTCATTATCAAGACTACTGAGGTTCTCTTGTTGATACTTCTTTCTTTCTCCATATAAGTGTTGTGTCAAAGGCATTAGTGAAGGATGCCGAAAGAGTCAAAACGAAAGCATTAGTGAAAGGTGCTTAACGTCCGTGTCAAAGGCCTTAGTGAAGAATGCCAAAGAAGTCAAGACGAAGGCATTAGTGAAAGGTGTTAAACGTCTGTGTCAAAGGCATTAGTGAAGGATGCCTAGAAGTCAAGTCAAGTGGCATTAGTGAAAGATGCCAAGGGTGTATTATCGATGAGGTGCATCGATGTACAAATAGAGATAGGTTGTATCTAAGGATATTGATATCCTTGATGATGTTGAAATAAGGAGTGGGTCTCCTTTAGGTTAGGTGTTGTGTAGTGTTGCGTAGTAGTTCCTCCATTGTAATGGAACTCGGTATCTAGCATAGTACCGGATAAAAGGCATGTGACGTTGTGATAGGTGTGTTTCTACCTTGTGGAAGAACCCGGTGTCTAGCCTAGTTCCGTAAAAAGAGTAGGCGACGTTGTGAAGGCTTCTCCGCCATAAGAAGTTGGTGTCGTGTAGTGTTTACAAACTCTCGAGTAGGTGACTCGGGGAGTGAAGTAGGGCAAGGAAGGTGTCCTTGTAGCCGAACCACTATAAATACTCGTGTCGTGGTTATGTGCTTCTTACTCTTTATCTTTCATTACACATTTATATATCTATCTATCAACGTCCAACATATACATCCAAATAGATTGACATAAGTTGATCTAAATATTTTAAAACGAAGTTTTAATTGGTAAAACTATTCAACCCCTCCTTCTAGTTTTCCACAATTGGCATTAGAGCTTCATTACCAAGTTTCTTAGAGTATGTTGTAGTTTAATAACTTGATACGATCCGTGTATGTTTGAAAACTACAAAGAAGGATTTTTTTTTAAAAGGTCATGTTTTAAAAATCATCATATTTTATAATGTTGGACAATGATAGAACGTTCTAATATTTTCTTTGTTAAAGAACTCTCCATACTTGGATTTGGGCATCCCAAGAAAATCATAAAGAAATTCTCTCTAAATACTTCTTTTCTTAAAAAGAATATTTAGCAAAGATATGATCCTCAATAAATTACAAATAATTTTATCTTAGGTCATTTTTTTTAATCATGATTAAATCTTAGTAGTATTTTTATGCTCTCTTAATAATCACTAAAGTAGTTATCTACATTAGACTCATCATCAAGAATGGTATTCTTCGTTGATCTCTATAGACAAAACTACAAACTAGTGATAATGAATTCCTGGCTATTCGAGAGCCTTGGTCATTACTCCTCACAAAAGGATTATTGACATTTTATCTATGTCAATTAGTATCCATGTGAAATTTCTTAAATTATGATAAAATGGGATTTTATTATAATCTTTGAAAACTTCCCAAAGAATTATGAATTATTCATAAAAAGGGAACCTCGTCAAATAGGACTAGTATAACCCGTCAAAACCCCAAACCATAAGTTATGGAGCATAAACATCGACCCTAGACTATTTAGAACTCCCAAACCAAAATTATCAAGGAATACTTAAGCTGACTAATTGTTGTCTTGCCGGATCCCTGCGTTTGAACTAGCCGGATCCCTCATACAAGGGATCCGTTGGATCTGTGCAACAGAATACAACATAAGTAAGAAATAATCACTGTGGAAGTTCCACTATCACTTTCCTCTATCAAAGACTCACGAACATAAACCTAGTTACTGTTCACAGGAGCAAATTGATCATTTCCTTCAATCAAAACAATCTCTTGTGTAAGTATAATATTCACTACATTGTTATTTCTATTCCTTAATTCATAGGATTACAATTTTCATCTTTAGAAGTTGGGTTCAAATGGGTTTGTCATAATTTGTTACCACATTGTTTTCTAAGATAATCTAAATCAAATAATTAACATTGTTAATACAAATTAAACTCATTCCTTGAATTCAATGAAGATGTTTTGAGCAAAATTGTGATCAAACCCTTTAGGCTACTATTCACACAATTAACACCACATTGTGGTTTTATTGTATAGGAACAATCATGCCTAGTAACCGCCAACAAGATTATCATGATACCGCCCACTATATCCTAATGTACCATCGAAAGGAAGGTCTAAGCCCGGAGGATAGCAAAGCTTTCAATTTGCTAGAAAAGAGGATTTTTCATGAAGGCCGTGTGGTTGAACCATCATTCCTCGCAAACACCAACATCTGACAAGTCTTATAAGAAATTGGCTTTGATTGCCTTTTGGACATAAACGAGCAAATTTGTCTGGTGTTCGTGCTTGAATTTTACAAGACTATGAGAATCGTTAGGAATGATAACGGGACCATCTCAATAGCCTTCATCATCAACGAGAATTAGTACACCCTCTCTCTTGTAGAATTTGGAAGAATACTTTGTGTCCCATATCAAGAAGTGTGCATGTATTCTAATGAATGGTCTTTGGCGGAGCTACACGACATGGTTGATCATCATGAAGTCTACTACATGAGAATCCTGGAAGCAACCACGGTAAGGGATACCGTATTCATGGATAGGGCATCTCCATCGAGGGTTACGAGAAATTCCAAAGTGATCTATAGGGATCCATTTCAAATGGAGCTTTTCGAAATGTTCCTGTTGTACAAGAAATGGGAAGTCGTGGTAAGGGAGAATGTGCTTTGCTTGGGAGTGAACAAGGATCATCCCAATGCGTGCTTGAGCTTCATGATTTATTGCCTTGTGACCGATACTCGCTTCAACCTCGCATATTACATGGTAAAGAGAATGGTGAGTGTGAAAAGCATGGACAAAATGGTACTCCCTTATGCAATGCTCCTATCCCGTCTAGCAAACTTCATCTTTGCTTTAGAGCCTTCTCCGTATTCCTTTGATCATAGCTTTTGCAACAAAGTCATGGTGCCGTTATCCGAGGGAAAGACTACAAGGTTCATGGTGGATGGCAAGAGACCTCACCCACCAACGGATTCATCGGATGAGGTGGAAAGACAAAGAGAAGGAGAAGGAAGTAGCAACCCCCTTGGCAACACCGATCTTGACCCTTTAGATTACATCAATCAATTGCCGGACATTCCTAACCCATCACAAGAGTGGCAAAAAACTAAAGGGATCTTCAAGTGCTTCGCTAACTTCTTGAAGAAAAAGAAGTAGAGCTGGTGGGATGAAGAGTGAAGGGGATGAAGATGAAGACGGGAGTGAAATGGAAGGAGATGTGGATGGAAGGTAAGGTCATAGGACCTTAATTTGTGAAAACAATTTAAAACAATGGTCTGTAACATCTTAACAATATTTATGTAGAGTAGGATGTAGTTCGTAGGAATTCCCATGACTTGGCATTGAACATCTTAACTTAGGAACTAGCAAAATGAGATTTTACGATGACTTGATCCTATTCAAGTAGTCGTTATCACTCATTTTTAACAATCTTTTAGTTCTCCCCACTTGCTATGCGTTATACTTGTTGTGTGCATGCGTTTACTGATTGTAGAAATGACTAGGATAAGCATTTGCTAAGAGTGCAAAAATTGCACAATTTCTGGGAGGCTTCTGGTCTGCAGTAGCCGGATCCCTCAAATGAGGGAACCGTGGGATCCGGGCAAACAGATACCTGATAACAGATGATGTTCCATCAAACCTGTCATCTAGATCACATCATTCTAGCTAAACATGACTCTTCAAGACTACTTAAGTCTTTCTTAAGCTCAGTAGGTCTCACACTCACTCATAACTAACTTAGGATCAAATTCAAAGTGTTTTTCATTTATCAACTCATCAAAACTCACCATATTTCCGCTCGAATGCTCACACATTGCTCCTCATTCTTATCTTAAAATAGGCTTAAAACTAGTTTTTCATTTTTCTTTATTATTATTTTTTTTTTGGAAAATTTCAAATTTCTATTAAATCTTCATCTGATCTCTAGGATCAATTGCCACCATTTGTCATACTCAAATCAATGAGTATCATCCTTAAACATGTAGTTACACTATCAAAAAGTCCACTTTCCTACCCAATACCATTATTAAGTATCCTCATTCTTTGTGATTAGATATTTAAGTCACCTATCACTTAAGACATCTAAGAAAAGTCAAAACCTCAAGATTTATAGGCCTTAGACCCTACAAGAGCATAATCACTTCACCATATTTCTGTCTGACAGACGGATCCCTAGTTTATAACCAGACGGATCCCTAGTGAGAGAGATCCGTGGGATCCATGTCTACAGAAAGCTTCTAATCAACTTTTCTTTCAAATTTAAACCATCTTTGGTAAACTAAACACTTTTAGTTACCATTTAATGATTCCCTAGAGCTGAACAGCATCATAGTTGACCTTGGTGCATGCCTAATTCTATTAGTGGTCAGGAATTTAATTCCTTAATTCAAATTCACCCTTTATAAACCAAACACTTTTGAGAGGTTAAGTCATCACTCTTACTACATTCCTAAAAATCAGTAGTTAGAGACTTCTATTGCATCCTCACCATCACTATGACTAAATTATCTAGCAACAACTCTTCAACCAAAGGTTCATCCAAAAGGAATGGGCATATGATCCATGAGATATCATCCACCGAATCATCACCCGTAAGAGGTCATAATGCTAGAATCCCACCTCAACAATCCCAATCAACAATTGCCAAGAGAACCGCAAGAATTAGTATTAGACCTCTTGGGTTAAAAAGGGTTCATCAAGCTCTAAAACAAACACATCTAGTTCTAGATAAACGCCTAAGCCTTCGTTCTTAGAACATAGACTACATTCCTTCACCGAACCCCTTTCTCATCCAAATATTTATTCATTAGAGCACTCACCATCGAGAACTAACCACTCACCAACCTTCTCGTTAAATAGGGAACCACCTACATCACCAAATTTTCCATCATTGAAGACAATGAACCACCAAGGACTTGATCATATAGAGGACTTTCCATTACCACCACCTCCATTCTTAGTGGAACCTCATCCTACATTGCTCAATGTACCTCCACCATCATTTGTAGAGCCTACTCAAAACATCCAATCTCCTCTGGTTCCTAAACAAGACAATAATTGCTCTAATTGTCTAATCACCCAAGGACTTGTTCAAGAAGTACGAAATGAGTTGCATTTTATGTTTAATCATCTTCTTGAACGATTAGACTAAATCAAAAACTCTACCCATCCTTAGATACAAGCACTTTGATGCCTTTTTAAGTTTTTGGTCACTTATTAGAATTAGTAGAAAATGTATTACATAGTTAAATCATTCTCTTAGTTTTAGAGATTTGTAGATCATTTCTAGTAGTTTTATTGAATGAATTTACATGTTTTATGCCATATTATCTTGAGCATATGTTTTGTGCAAAATTTCATATCTCACTTTGATGTTAACATCATTTGTTACATCACCATTGCTTTTTTAAGCTTTCAGACAGACGGATCCCTCCATTTTGCCTAGACGGATCCCTCCAAGGAGGGAACCATGGGATCCGTGCAACATAAGACTTGTTTTCAACTAACTTGAGTCTTATTTGCAGAAAATTATGTATTATATACTTGTTTTCTAACCTCTATTTTGTAGATTTTCAATATACACATGAAGACATTTGGCACCCTAAGCTAGGAGAGTTTTGTGTCAAAATGACACATTGCAAAATATTTGCAATATACTTTAGGATTACATTACATAACGTCCCTTTGAAAAGTTGCAATCATCAAGGGGGAGCATTATCGTCACAAAGACGAAACCATTTGCAAACATAGTTGCAATGGATTAGCTTATTAGTTTTTCTTAATTGACGCCCTCACAAAGGGATGGACTCGTCAAGGGGGAGTTACGGCGAGAACTCTTCCCCACTTGCTCTCTATATTTTTTATTTCTTATTACATGTTTTTCTTAAAACAATGTGTTAGTTTCTTTTCGACACTCTTTTTGTTTCGACAAAAAGGGGGAGAAGAGAGTAAAAACTCCAATTCAAACCTTTACGAATTTTAGTTTTTCCTTAAAATAATTTTATGTTTTGTCATCAACAAAAAGGGGGAGATTGTTAATATAAATAAGCCGTGAAAACGTTTATTTATATTTTACGATCTTCTAATGTTTTGTCGATAACAAACGTAAAATCATTTTAACAAAACAAATAAAATACGTAGATGGTTTGAGCCAATAGTTTACTAACACACTTACGTTTTCACATAAAACACTAAACAAGTAAAAGTGATTTTATGATTTAGTATTACATATGTACAACAACTAGTGTTTACATATTGGGTAGATATATACATAACTAGTATGTATTATAATGGGTAATATAAATGGCTAGAAGTTTATTTATTTGTCCCATTGACCAAATACATTGAATGTAGTTGGGTAAAACCCAAAGTCCATGACCCATACCCATGGAGCTTAACCCATAACCCATTGCATGACATCATGCATAAGTCATATATGGATATTATCCATGACCCATGGTTTTAACCCATTACCCATGGACTAGATGCATTGCATCTAGTAGATACATTGTATCTACTTGGATACCCATGGTCCAATGTCTAGGACCTATAAACCATAACCCATGACCCAAAACCCATGGGCAAAGAGGAGCGTCCCACGGATCCTCAGGTTTACATTGGACGTATCCCTCAAGTGAGGGATCCGTGGGATCCGTAGAACAGTAGCTAAAATCCCTCTATAAATAGTGAGCCATTTCTTCATTTTGAGTTGCCACTCCCACACATACTTTCTCCAAGTATTGTAACCTTCTAACCTCATCTCCTAAGGATCTCTCTACGTAGTTTGTGTTTTGTTTTTGTGTGATTCTTTAGGTTCCTCTTAAAGGCAAGATCACCACCTCTTGAAGTCGAGCAAGCTCAAGTCCATGAGTTGCCATACCTCGTCATCTTCAAGACTACTGAGGTTCTCTTGCTGATACTTCTTTCTTTCTCCATAGAAGTGTTGTGTCACAGGCATTAGTGAAGGATGCCGAAAGAATCAAGACGAAAGCATTAGTGAAAGGTACTTAACGTCCGTGTCAAAGGCATTAATGAAGAATGCCAAAGAAGTCAAGACGAAGGCATTAGTGAAAGGTGCCAAACGTCCGTGTCAAGGCATTAGTGAAGGATGCCTAGAAGTCAAGTCAAGTGGCATTAGTGAAAGATGCCAAGGGTGTATAATCGATGAGGTGCATCGATGTACAAATAGAATAGGTTGTATCCAAGGATATTGATATCCTTGATGATGTTGTAATAAGGAGTGGGTCTCCTTTGGGTTAGGTGTTGTGTAGTGTTGGGTAGTAGTTTCTCCATTGTAATGGAACTCGATATCTAGCCTAGTATTGGATAAAGGGTAGGCGACGTTGTGATAGGTGTGGTTCTACCTTGTGGAAGAACCCGGTGTCTAGCCTAGTACCGGAAAAAGAGTAGGCGACGTTGTGAAGTCTTCTCCGCCATAAGGAGTTGGTGTTGTGTCATGTTTACGAACTCTCGAGTAGGTGACTTGGGGAGTGGAGTAGGGCAAGGAAGGTGTCCTTGTAACCGAACCACTATAAATACTCGTGTCGTGGTTATGTGCTTCTTACTCTTTATCTTTCATTACATATTTATATATCTATCTATCAACGTCCAATATACACATCCAAATAGATTGACATAAGTCGATCTAAATATTTTAAAACGAAGTTTTAGTTGGTAAAACTATTCAACCCCCCATTCTAGTTTTCCACAAAGGCCTTTGATACAGTCAATTGGAGCATTCTTGAAACCATACTTGTCAATTTGGGTTCCATGAGAAGATGATTATATGGATTATGACCTATGTCACTACTGTATCCTACTCTCTGAATATCAATGGTGATAAACATGGATACTTCAAAGGTGGTAGGGGTTTGAGACAAGGAGACCCTTTATCCCCATATTTCTTCACCATTGTTATGAAAGTCTTCAGTCTCTTTATGGATAGAAACATTCAAAAAGATAATGGCTTCAAATATCACATTGGGTGTAAAAACTTGAAGCTCACACATCTCTACTTTGCAGATGACCTCTTGGTTTTATGCCATAATAATTTGAACTCAGTAAAGGTGGTGAAAGAAATTTTTTGATAGAGTTCAATAGGGTGTCAAGATTACTTCCTAATATGAGCAAAAGTATTGCCTTTTTTGGTAATGTAAAAGCAGAAGAAAGGCTAGAAATCCTTGATATCGTGCCTTTTAAATTTGGTCATTTTTCAGTCAAGTATCTTGGAGTACCTTTTCTCACCAAAAAGTTGGGCATCTCTTGTAGTAAACAGCCAGTGGATAATGTTAAGAACAAAGTGAATGACTGGAAGAACAAAGCCCTTTCTTATGCTGGTAGATTGCAACTTATAGCATATGTCTTAACTTCTATGCATGTCTATTGGGCGTCCATATTCTTACTTCCAAAAACTGTTGTGAAAGATATTGATAAAGTCCTTAAAGGTTTTCTTTGGAGTCAAGGAGATCTGAAGATGGGAAGTGCTAAACTTACTTGGAAAGATGTCTGCAGTTCTAAGAGTAAAGGGGGTTTGGGGCTTAAAAGACTTGATGTTTGAAATAAAACTTTGCTGATAACACATCTTTGGAATATTTCAGCCAGAAAAGAGTCCTTATGGGTCAAATAGGTTAATGTGGTAAAACTTAAAGGGATAAGTTTTTGGGAAGTTGAGAATGAAAATAGTGATAGTTATAGCTGGAAATTATTGTTGAGTTTAAGAGAGAAAGTAAGACATCACATTGGGCACTGTATTAGAAATGGCAGAAGGACTTCAATTTGTCATGATAATTGGCACCCATTTGGGCCCTTTAAGTAAGTTGATTCCAAGAAGAGCCATTTATGATGCTAGATTCTCTGATGATATGTTGGTAGCTAATTTGATTAAAAATGATATGTGGAAATGGCCAACAGATTAGTTTATAAAATTTCCAATCTTTCTTCAAATCATTACTCCTAGATTGCAAGATAAACAAGACAATGTTCAATAGAGGAGTAATAGTGGTAAAGTCTCTAACTTTTCTATTAGTATAGTATGGATGGATATGAGGATGAATCTTCCCAGTGTTAGATGGATTAAGGTTGTTTGGTTCTCCCAAACCAATCCTAGACATGCTTTGTACTATGGCTTACCATAAAAGGCAGCCTTTTAACCCAATATAGAATGATGGTGTAGAATGACCTATCGAACATGAAGTGTCCTTTATGTAGTGACTACAATGATTCTCACAATCATCTCTTTTTCAGCTGTAAATTCTCTGAACAAATTTGAAAAGAGTTAAAGGGAAAAATGAGGTTGACTATAGTGAGTAATGATTGGCTTATTATTGTTGATGGAAAGTGCTCTAACAACATATTGAGTATTCTACCAAGAATATGCTTGGCAACAACAGTTTATTATATCTGGCAAAAAGAAACCTAAGGATTTTCACTCAAGATAGAAGAGATGCATAGACTTTGTTAGGGATTGTTATTGAAAATGTGAGACTTCAGCTTTTGGGACTGAAAGTGAGAAATTCCATCCAGGTTAATAGGGCAGAAAAAGATTGTGAAGTGATTATGAATAAATTTTATGGTTTAAGGGGGTTTTTGGTTTTTGATGGCTGAGCAGATGGGTGGTGTTTAGAATAGAGTAATAGTGATGGCTGGGATTTTGTGAAAGTATGATGCATGATGTAGTTGTGAAGAGTTGAAGCTATGGAGTTATAGAGATGACTGGGTCTTTGATATTGTGGATCATGCCTATCATGGATGATAATTTTATGATATACTGTGAGGTGGTGGCTACAGTATGCTCATAGAAATTGCCTTCATGAGGAAAAATGTATTCCTCTATCATAGATAATAGATAACAAATTCTCTACATTTGGTGATGCCATTCATGGATGTTAGGCTATAAGACACACTGTGAGGTGGTTGTTGCAGTGTTCTCATTAGTCTACCTTAATGAGGGAAATGTAATCAATGTTGGAGAGTTTATAACAACAATGAGGCCTATTGATACTGTTGTTTAAGGTTTTTTCTAACTGAAATGGCTTTAAGTAGCTTATTGTTATAGGAATGTAGTTGTTGTTAGTGAATATGTGAAGAATTAGGAATATGATGCACTAATCTGTATGCTTAGTTTGTGTTGTATTTTTTTTTTGAACGGCAATTTTATTAACGACTAGGAAGAAGCTAGAAACTATTACAAATTAAGAAAGTTTGGGTTTTGAATCTAATTAGCCCAAACGAGCTTGGATTTACAACGACTAGAAATCCATAAAAAGACATTTGAACTATATCATCGAAAATAAGATCCCTTCTTGGCTTACGAGAACCAAACAAGCAATGATTTCTATAACGCCAAATAATCCACCATGACATGTAACAAGTTCCTTTAAGAATCTCTTTCATGTGTTTGGATAAACGGGTGTTTGAAGGCCAAATGAGCCACTCGCCATAAGATCTGAGAGATGATACTTCAAGCTCCCACCATCAACAAATTAGACGCATGACCTGCCGAGCCAAAGAACATGAGAAAAATAAATGGGAAGTGGATTCAACTGCTTCGTTGCATAAGGGGAAAAGGATCGAGGGAATTTCCAAACCACGAAAGGGGAGATTCAACCTAGTTGGAAATCTATCCAAGCAAATCCTCCAAGCTAGAACATTCACCTTGATAGGAATCAACTTTACCCACCTAGTGGGAGTATCCGACTTAGGCAAAAGAACATCATCAATAAAGCAACGACCGATCTAACCGAGAATTCATCTGAACCATCGAGAGACCAAAACCAATGATCAGACATATTAGGAAGAGAAACATCTGAAATCACAAAGCATAAACCATTATATTGCTCCTCTTCTAACCCTCCCCTTGGAGAAAGACGAAAAGATAAATCAAAAGAAGAATGTCTCAGTTTTTCGGCCATTGAAATTTTCTTACTCGACTCTAAAGTAAAAAGTCTTGGAAATAGAAATTGTAAAGAAACCTCTCCAAGCCAAATATCGACCTAAAAAAAGAGTATTTTCGCCATTTCCGACATTTCTCCTGATAAATATAAAAGGTCAATACCTTTACAATTAAGAGAGTTGAAATCACGAACCAAGTCTGTCCAAGGAGAGATTATATTCAAAGGAGAATAGTTATCAATAACTCCTCTAACGCAATGGACATCTTTTATAAGCCTATACCATAAAGAAGAATTTTGTGTAATAAAACACCAAACCCATTTGAATAGAAGACCACGATTTATAGCATAAAAGCTAGAAACACCGAGACCTCCATTTTTTTAAGCTAAATTTTTTTTCCCATCCAACCCATCCTATTTTCTTCTCGGATGAATCAACTCAATTGAAAAAATCTCTTCTAATAGATTCTATACGGTTTAGAATTCCATAAAGGAGTCTTGTATAAGGACATGTGATAAAGAGGAGTAGTAGTAAGAACCGATTTGAGAAGCGTAACACGACCTCCAATAGAATGAGATTTAAGCTTCCAGTTTGAAAGCCGAGAAGAAATATTATCAATGACTACATTCCATGAATTGAGTCTTGACATAGCGGCTCCAATTTTAACGCCAAGATAGTTGAACGGAGGAGAGAATGTGGAACAACCAATGATTGTGTTGTATTGTTTGGCTAGTATGTACTGAGGATCATGAGCCTATTCATGAATCCTTTGATGAATCAGTGTAACCATTATATGTTCGATTTAATATATTTTTCACATTTAAAAAAAATAAAATAAAATAAAAAAACTCCATATATATCGATCCTTTTTTAGTTTAATTCTTTTTCTTTTACAATTTTATAATAACAAATTTGTATTTTAAATTTTATATTAATAATATATAAAAATCCAACAGCAAACCAAATGGTGGACTCCAACTCTTAATAAACAATCATTGTTATTTGTTTAATCATGTAATAAAATAGAATTGTCAATTATATTTGAATTTGATATATAAAGCATACTTAATTGTTGAAGTAAAAATCTGCAATTACTCCGAACAAGCGAATCCTTCGGCTAATCCTTCGGAAAAGCTCTTCGGATTAGGTCCCTTCGGATATGTGAATACAAAGACAACACACGTTAGCCTCGCCTAGGGTTTTATCCCTAGACCCAGCTCCGGCGTGAGAATGAGTATATTGGTATGTCAGATTAATATTTGTAAAAATGGGTAAGAATCCTTGACCTTGAATGCTGTAGCTTGGTTCCTTTTATAGATGAGAAGCTTTTGTCTTCACCCGAAGATCACGTGGGCGATAGTGACTCTTTTGGGCGGGAGTTGACTTTACTCTGTTTGGATTCCGTCTGGAAAGGGTCAGTAGTTCTGATCAAGATTCCTTTCCTTTTATGCATAGTGATGTCAGGTGTCTGTTATGCCGAGGGTCATGCCTAATCCTCCGGTATATGTTGGTCTAAGTCTGCTTGGTCTAAATTGGCTTGCATGCTTTATTCGGAAGGTTGTATGTTGTGCCGAGCGGTTTTGCCTTAGAGCCGGAGAGTTAGTCTCTTCGGCGTTTTATTAATGTCGGGGAGTTATATGTCGGGACATACGCCAACATGTCCCCTCCCCCCAGTATCATGTTAATGGATGTATTCATTATATGATATTGGGAAGATGTGGTGACCTTCGGTGAGTGTTGTTTTTTTTTTTTACTGTTCAGATTCTGACACGTCAGCAAGCTACGTGGCAGTGTGATTTGTTGACATCAGAACACGTGACAGCGAACGCGTGTCGTGTGGTGAGGATGGAGCCACGTCACCGTCTGACACGACAGGACGTCTCGTCTACCCTTTCCTTTGCCTATAAATACCGCAGTTACTTTCATTTTTTACCACTGTAAAACTTTTCACTTATACACCTTTTGTGCGTTATTTGGCCGAACGAATTTATTTGCTCTCCGTCTACTGTCCAGGTATTCTTTTAGCTTTTCTTTAGATTTTCAGGGTGTAATCGATTCCTTCCGGCTATAATGTCAGAACCATCCGGTTCCACCTTGCCTCGTGGTTCTGGCCCGGTTTCCGAAGGGCCGTCGCAACCGAAACCCAAATTTGACTTGGACAAATACACCTCGGCCATGACGGATAACTCATTACAGTGGGTTGTAAAGGAATATGGGATACCTTCTGATCTTCATCCGAGACTTCCCCAGGTTGATTTCACGATGGGACAACTGGGGGACGATGCCATAGGCTTGTATCTAGAATATTTCATTGAAGGGGGGATTTCCTTCCCGTTTTCGAGTTTTCTTTTAGACATTCTTCATTACTATAAAGTTCACATTTCTCAATTAGTGCCGATAGGTTTGCATAGGGTTACTCTTTTTGAGGTTTATAGCCGTAGCCTTCGCATTACTCCCACGACTTCCCTGTTCCGAGCCTTTTATAAATTACATAAACAGGGGCATTGGTTCACCTTTGCCAAGCGAGAAGGTAAACAACGTAAGGTTTGCTTTCAAGAGATTTTGTCTTCGTTAAAGGGTTGGAAAAAACAGTTATTTTTTATCGATCGTCGGGCCATACTTTTTGCTATGCCGTGGAGGCATCCGGACTCAGATGTTTCTGATCCGTTTCCTACCGGGGAGTTTTCCATGCCTGATGTGGATTTATTGTCCGCTAATGTTGTTGATTTGATAAAGATTCCTCCGGGTTTTTTATATGCCGTTGGGTTATCGGCCAAGTGGAAGTATCCGGGTTACCGGGCGGCTCTGAAGGATGCTGGGGGGAATGGTACTTGGTCTGTATATTATCTATTTAGTTAAGACTTTTGTGTTTTCTAGTTATTCTAATGTTTTCATGTGTTTCGCAGCTTTGACCATGTCTGATTATCTGATCAAGCCGAGTTATCGAAAAGGGGCTTCCATGAAGCGAGGGGATAAATATCAGGAGGGACAGGCGCATCTGATGCATGTTACTATTCCGAGTGTTGCTGGCACTCCGGTGCCGCCTAAGACTGATGCCATGCTAAAGGTTGAGGTGGCTGATCCAAAGGTCTTAGAGGCCAAGGAAAAAAAGAAAAAGGCCGCGGAGGCTAAAGCCAGGGGTTATAAACCGCGTAAGCGCCAGGCCGGGGAAGGAGGTTCTGGGCAGCCAAAACGGAAGAAGAAAAGCCCTGCGCCAGTGGTTAACTTGGATTCCACCACGAATCCCACCCCGCTGAACACCGCCCTCCCGGAAGACCAGCCGCCGAATGATCCTCCCATCATTGAGAAGGAGAACTTGGAGGGTCGTTCTAGCAATAGGTTGTAGAACGCTGATGCTGGTGTCGATATAAATGCTGGGGCGGATCCCAGTGATGATGCAGATCTGAAGGATCATGATGCTGAGGTTTCTCGCATTGTCGAGCAACCAGCTCCTCAAGAGGATGGTGGATTTGTTTCCTTTTTACTTCTAATTATTTTTTTTTTCATTTTACTTATTTCCTTCATCCTCATTCTTTACCTTGTATTGTGTCAGCAGCCTCGCCGCCTTTGCGTCGAGAGGGTAAAGGTATCGGTGAGGAGGAAGGGACCTCGTCCAGCGCTACTTACGTGCTGGGGTGGTCGATCAGAAAGGATGAGAGGGTGAAGGGGTATGAGAAGTATAGGGATTTAATGGTTCACTTGCCTCCACCTGCTGAAGAAGAGTACATGCAGACTTTGTCAGATACCGAGGCGGCCCAAAGATCATGGGCTATTCTTGCCCGGGGTTCTCTTGCCTTTGTTGATTTGTTGGTTCGTTTTGAGAGTTTGGATCTTGATCATAGGGATTTGGCTGAAGAGCACAGGGGTTGTGAGGCTGTCGCCAAGGATAATTTTGCTTTTTTGGATAAGACCTTGGGAGAGTTGAAGGTGGCGAAGGATGAGCTTGGGGAGAGTTCCGCCCGAGAAGAGGCCTTGAAAAAGCAAGTGCGCACTCTGGAAGCCGATAAAATCGAATGGTCCAAGTTGTCCCTTGCTCAGGGTGAAAAGATATCTAGTTTGGAGAAAGAATTGATGGAGGCCAAGGGAGCCTTGAAGAATGAGGAGGAGGAGAATGCTGCCCTTCTGAAACAACGCCAAGAGCTGGCCGTGGCTGCAGGGAATCTTGAGATTGATCGGTCAAATCTAGTCCGGGATTTTATTCTTACTTTTGTGGCTCGCCTTCTCGGCAGCCATGAGTATAAAGCTTATTTGGCCGCTCCCTTCAGTCTGAGTAGGATGGCCGGGTGGTTGGACGGTGTGTCCATTGGTCGTTCGGAAGAGGAGGTGCAGAAGATTTTGTCTGACACCGAGGATTTAGACTTGGATGCTCCTAACAAGTATTTGACTATGTATGATGAGCTGTTTGTTAAGAAGTATCCTTATGTCGCCAAGGTCCGGAACGCCTGTCACCGTCCGATCGCTGATATCATGGCCTTGGTGCCAGACCTTGCTCCGGAGCGTGTTGTTGTGGAAGGTGAAGATGGGGGGCCTAGCGTCCCTCCTAATTGAAGCTCCTTTTATCTTTAGCTGCCTTTTTGTTGTAATGGCAATGTCATCGAACAATGTTACTTATTTGAAGCTTGTGATGCTTAATGAAATTCTTTTGGGGCGTTTTTCTTTGTTTAATGAAACAGTCAATCATTTTCTTTTTATATCTTTAAGTATGTGCCTTGTTTGTTTGTTTATCTCTGTCTTGGTGCTTGATAGATCGTTCGGTAGGTTTATAGCGATCCTTTTTGGATATGAACCATCTCTTTTGTCGCCTGGGCAACCTCTTTTTGGGTATAAACCGTTCGGCACTTTATGGCAATCCTTTTTGGATATGAACCATCTTATATTTGCCTCGGGAACCCTTTTTGGGTATGAACCGTTCGGCACTTTATGGCAATCCTTTTTGGATATGAATCATCTTATATTTGCCTTGGCAACCCTTTTTGGGTATGAACCGTTCGGCACTTTATGGCAATCCTTTTTGGATATGAACCATCTTATATTTGCCTCGGCAACCCTTTTTGGGTATGAACCATTCGGCACTTTATGGCAACCCTTTTTGGGTATGAACCATCTTTGAACACTGATCATTTTTCCCCGGAGGTCGCGAGCCTGTCGGGGGGATCACTCAATAATTATGTTCAGAAAACAATAGGTATGTGGAAAATTGCCCCTCCTACATCCGGGGAGCTATGTTTTTCATTGATAATCTGTTTCAACAATCGCCTCGTAGGCTTACAATTACAAAGTTTTCTTTATCTTACAAGAAACACTTTCTTAGGTTCACCGCGTTTCAGGTACGGGGGACCTCTTTTCCTTCTGCCGTTTGTAACTTGTATGAACCGTTATCATATGCTTCTATGACCTGGTATGGACCCTCCCAGTTTGGTCCCAATTTTCCTTGGTCTTCTTGCCTTCTAGCTTTATTTTTCCGGTAGACGAAATCTCCTACTCTGAGTTTTTCACCTCTGACCCTCCGGTTGTAATATTGCTCTACCCTCTTTTTGTACCTGGCCACTTCAACACCCGCTGAGTCCCTTCTTTCTTTCAGTAAGTCCAGGTTTAAACGCATTTCCTCTTCGCTTCCTTCCTCTGTCATCATCATCGTTCGGAAGGTGGGCATGCCAATTTCTGCAGGTATCACTGCTTCGCTTCCGTATGTCAGACTGAACGGTGTTTCACCGTTGCTTGTCTTCAAGGATGTCCGATGAACCCACAAAAAGTTCGGCAGCTCATCAACCCCTCCGGACCTACTTTTGCCTAATCTTGTTTTGAAATCATGCATCAAACTCTTGTTTGCTCGTTCTACCAGACCATTGGCTTGAGGGTGTGCCACATCAGTATTTATCTGTTTGATGTTGAGTTTTTCGCACCACCGTTTGAAGGGATCATGGATGAAGTTGCTGCCGTTGTCAGTTACAATTATGTGTGGCAAACCAAAGTGACACACGATGTTATCCCATACAAATTTTATGACTTCCTTTCCTGTGGTCCTTGCCAGGGGTTTGGCCTCCATCCATTTTGTAAAGTAGTCGATGGCCACGATGACATATTTTACTTTTCCGGGTGCTTTAGGAAGGGGGCCCAGCACATCCATTCCCCATTGGAAGAAAGGCCAAGGTGACATGATAGAAGTCATAAGAGTCTTAGGTAATTTGGGAACCGGGGAGTGTATCTGGCAAGACTCGCATTTTTGAATGACCTCTCTGGCGTCCCTGTGCATTGTCGGCCAGTAATATCCTTGCCTGATCAGTTTTGCCACCACGGATCTTGGCCCGGAGTGCGTGCCACATGCTCCTTCGTGCACCTCTCTTATCACGTAATTGGCCTGTATTGGGCCCACACACCTTAACATTGGACCCAAATATGACTTCTTGAACAGTACTCCGTCCTCCATTGTATAATGGGGTATCTTCATCCGTAGGGTTCTTGCTTCGTTTTCGTCGTTCGGCCACTCTCCTTCGGTAATGCACCGGACGATTGGAGACATCCAGTTTTCCTCTTCTTTTTCCACTATTGCTCCAATAACCTTTTCCTCCATTGATGGTGTTTCCAATACCTCTACAAGTATTTCCTTGGTCAAGTGGTCGAATGCAACGGATGCTAACTTGCTTAACACATCGGCCTTCTGGTTCTGTGCTCTGGGGATATGATGTTTTGTATCCTGAACTGCTTGAAACATCCAATATACTCCTTTGCCTTAGCCAAATATCTTGCCATGCTTTCCTTGTAGGTAGTAAACTCTCCGTTGATCTGGCTTGACACTAGGTTGGAGTCCACTTTAGCACTTAGCACTTGTATCTTCATATCCCTGGCTATCCTTAGTCCGGTCAGCAACGCTTCGTATTCCGCCTCGTTATTCGTGCTGGGGAAATTGAGCCGAAGAGCATAAGTGTATTCTGTTTGATCAGGGCTTATCAACACCAAACCTGCTCCGGAGCCCTTCTTGTTGGACGCTCCGTCCGTGAACAGTGTCCATTCCTCCTCTTTGTTTGAGATGTTGCACACTTCCTTGCTTTTTCCTTTTTTCCCTGCTTTGCCGACCGGTATCTCATTTATGAAATCCGCCAGGACCTTTCCTTTGACGGCGTTCCTAGGGATGTATGTAATTTTGTATGCTCCCAACTCTACCGCATACTTCATCAACTTCCCCGAAGATTCGGGCTTATTCAAAACGTCACGGATGGGCTGATCCGTGATCACCTTAATGTGGTGGGCTTCAAAGTATCTTCGGAATCTCCTGGAACAGTGCCGTAGAGCCAAAGCCAATTTTTCCAGAAGGGCATAGTTTCGCTCGGCGTCATGGAGTGTTCTGCTGACATAGTGCACCGACATCTGTTTGCCCTTCTTTTCTACCATTAACACAGCGCTTATGGCCTCTTCGGCTGCTGCTAGGTACACGAAAAGATCTTCCCCTGCTACCGGGGCTGTTAAATTAGGTAGCTCTGGGATCATGCTCTTCATCTTCTGGAATGCCTCCTCGGCCTGCTCACTCCATTGGTACTCCTTTTGGTTGTCTTTTGTGACGTTCTTTAATGTGTTGAAAAAGGGCAACGCTCTTTCAGCTGACCGAGATAGGAATCTGTTCATGGCTGCTAGCTTCCCGCTGAGGCTCTGCATCTCCTTGAGTGTTTGGGGTGATTGCATGTCAGCTATAGCTTTTGTTTTCTTCAGATTGGCCCTTATTCCTTCGGACGTTACCACGTATCCGAGGAGCTTTCCTTCTTCAACTCCAAAGGAGCACTTTTTAGGGTTGAGCTTCATGTTGATTCTTCGGAGGTTATCAAACGTTTCTGCCATATCTGCCAATAATTCTACTTCACTTCTGCTTTTGATCACCATATCGTCGACGTACACCTCTAAGTTCCTGCCAATCTGCCCTTTGAAACTTGAGTCTACCAGCCTTTGATAGGTTGCCCCGGCGTTTCTCAAACCGAAGGGCATTTTGGTGTAGCAAAAGGTTTCATGCTCCGTATAAAAGGCTGTCTTTTCTTCGTCTTCCTTGGCCATCTGAACTTGGTGGTATCCCTTGTATGCATCAAGAAAACATTTGTACTTGTATCCCATCACAGACTCTATCTTCCAGTCGATTTCGGGGAGTGGGTAGTAGTCCTTTGGGCATGAAGCATTGATGCTTTTAAAGTCCATGCACATTCTCCACGTTCCGTCTGGCTTCTTTACTAGAACCGGGTTGGAAATCCATGTAGGGTATTTTACTGCCCGAACTATTCCCGCTTTCAGCCATTCTTTTACCTCGGTATTGATTGCCTGGTTCTTTTCAGCCGAGAAAGTCCTCTTTTTCTGGGCTATTGGCCTGTCATTCACGTTGACATTCAGTTTGTGTTCTATGATTCGCCGGGAGACTCCCGTCATGTCGGCTGGTTGCCATGCGAATACATCCTTGTTGTTTTTCAGTAGTTCTACCAACTGCCTTTTGCATTCTTTGGAAAAATTGCCCCCGATGGTAATCATTTGCTCAGGAAACTGGGGGTTTATCATTACTTCTTCTGTTTTCTTGTTGAACTCTTCTTCTTCCGAAGGATAGTCTTTGTTCTTGTTTTCCAACCCTTCCGCCATGAACTGTTTTTCTAACCTTCTACATTCCGAGATGACAACCGATCTGGTAACCAGGGTTGCCACTCCTCTTGGTGTTGGGAACTTTATCATAGAGTGGATGGTTGAGGGGATCGCCCTTAATTCTCTAATGCCTGATCGTCCTAAGATAATGTTATATGAGGAGGGGGACCTTATCACTGCAAACGCCATTACTGTTCGGCGGTATAAGCCATCGTTTCCGAAATAAACACTGAGGTCTATCTTCCCGAGGGGTCTTATTGTTTCGCCGGAGAATCCCACTAGTGGTGTGTTCGTTTCTCTTAGCTTCGCTTTGATTTCCGGGCATAGGTTTTGGAAACAGTGTTCGTACATTACTTCCACAGCTGCTCCTGGGTCTACATAAACCCTCCTCACGGTGTATCCTTCCACATCTGCTTTGATTATCAGCGGCTCTTCGGAAACGTCTCCGGGTAGAATGGGGGGAAAGCTATAGGAACGTTCATCCAGTCTTCCCCTCGGCTGTTGGTCTTTCTTTTTCTATCCCTTCCTCCGCAGTATACCATATTTATCACCCTTCCTCTGCTGGGCTGGTTATCTCTAGGGGGTTTCTTCCCCTTTGTCTCACTTCCCTTAATAAATGATCCAACTTTCCCGTCTCCATAGCTACTCTTAATTGTTCCTTGAGTTGGTAGCAGTCATTGGTGAGATGGCCTTTCTCACCATGATAATCGCAGAACTTGTCTATATTTTCCCTCCTTGGGGCCCCCCTCAAAGGTGGGGGCGGTGGCAGCTTTAGTTGGAGCTCCGTTGCTAGAATTTCCTTAGGTGCTTTTGAGAGGAGGTTCAAATCCATGGGGCGGGTATCGTTTCTGTAATGGTTTCTCCTGTAGTCGCTTCGGTGGTCGCCTCTGTAGTTATCGGTCCTTGTTGGGTAGTAGGGGTTGTACTGGCTATGGGATTTTTGTTCTGTTCTTCGGTCTCCTCTCCGTTTGTCGGGGAGATTCGCTATTCGGGAGGTTCGATCGGGCTGACTGCCTGTGTATGACTTACGGTTCCATTCCCCTTTAGGGAGTTCCGTGGTGTTGTAGGCTTCCTCCGAACGTACAAAATCGTCTACCCTTTTCATCATTTTCGTGACTGTCTTGGGAACTCTGTCTGAGAATCGTTTCACCAATTCCGGGCATTTGCTTCCGTTGGTGAATGAGGATATCTGCATTACTTCTGGTACACCGGGGATGTAGCTAGCCTCATCGGTCCATCTTTCCTTGAATTCTAGCAGGGTTTCATGAGCTTTCCGCACGATCTTTTTGAGTTCCATCGGATCTTTAAGACACTTCCTCCTGAGCGCGAACCTTTCTAGGAAACTCTCTCTAAGCTCCTCCCAGCTGTCAATACTACCGTTGGGTAATCGCTCGAACCACCCGCTTGCCGGACCGTCCAAAGTTTGCTGGAACATCCAGCACCATATCGGCATTGGCCAGCCGCCATGATTTGCTGCACCGGAGAAGCGAGTGACGTGATCGTCTGGGTCCGAGGATCCGTTGTAAAGTTTTATGTTCTTAGGTAGTTCATGTCTCGGTCCAGCGAACTTTACTATCCGTCGCGTGAATGGAGATCTGGGGGCATCTTTGTATGGTTTGTGCAGGTCCTCCACGACCTGCTTTCCTTTCGGATCTTTTTCCTTTTCTACTCAGGTGGGTCCTTCGACTTCGTCTCCGAAGTCGATCCGTATGGGTTGCAATGGGCTTTTTCCTTGGGTGTTATGCTGTTGTATCAGAGCCTTTAGCGATGATATGTGGTTTAGTATTTGTTCTTCTAAGTTAGGTGGGTTGTTTCCGGGTGGTGTTTCAGTGGAGGGGCCTGTTTCAGCGGTGGGGCCGGCCATTTTCTAGCTTTGGTAGTTAGAAATTCGATCCCACGGGTGGCGCCAATTTGTTGAAGTGAAAATCTGCAATTACTCCGAACAAGCGAATCCTTCGGCAAAGCTCTTTGGATTAGGTCCCTTCGGATCTGTGAATACAAAGACAACACGCGTTAGCCTCGCCTAGGGTTTTATCCCTAGACCCAGCTCCGGCGTGAGAATGAGTATATTGGTATGTCAGATTAATATGTGTAAAAATGGGTAAGAATCCTTGACCTTGAATGCTATAGCTTGGTTCCTTTTATAGATGAGAAGCTTTTGTCTTCACCCGAAGATCATGGGGGCGATAGTGACTCTTTTGGGCGGGAGTTGACTTTACTCTGTTTGGATTCCGTCTGGAAAGGGTCAGTAGTTCTGATCAAGATTCTTTTCCTTTTATGCATAGTGATGTCAGGTGTCTGTTATGCCGAGGGTCATGCCTAATCCTCCGGTATATGTTGGTCTAAGTCTGCTTGGTCTAAATTGGCTTGCATGCTTTATCCGGAAGGTTGTATGTTGTGCCGATCGGTTTTGCCTTAGAGCCGGAGAGTTAGTCTCTTCGGCGTTTTATTAATGCCGGGGAGTTATATGTCGGGACATACGCCAACATTAATCCAAATAAGTGGGGTCATCCGTTAATTAACATTTCTATATGCTTTTATGACAGACAAAATGTAACATGTGTTTGGTTATGAGAAATGATAATACAAGAAGAGATGTATAGAAAAGAAATTTTAAATGAGAAGAATTAGAAGAAATTTTTGTTATATATTTTAAATGAAGATAAGACATTTAAAAAAAATGCATTTATGTTTGTAGATGCATCTGAAATATATAGTTATAGTTTTTCTTACATTTCTCATTTAATTTTATTTCTCATTTGACCATAACTCATGCAATAATACATGTTATTTAAGTCTAGAATATATATTTAACAATAATAATCAAAATACACACGGAAAATAATTAAAAAAATATAAAAAAATGTCATGTCTATTGTCTAAGCTATAGGGACATTCACTTCAAAGAGTTTTGTTAGATATATCAGTGTCACATTAGTTTTTTTCTTTTATCTCCCGCGCACACATGTGCACGCAAAAGTAAAAAAAACACGTGCCAAGCACTAGAAAATTGGGAAAAAAGGCTTTTTGTGCTTTAATTTTACTAACTCCGTCCCAAATTTTATGTCCATTTTGACTTTTTGAATCTAACTTTGACCTTAAATATTTTTGGGTGGTATTATAAAATACTTGATGCAAAATATATGACTAGATTGTGTTTTAAATGTATTTTTCATTGATATAATTTTTATCAAGTATTATATAATACAAAGAAAAATATTTAAAGTCAAAGTTTGATTCAAAAAGTCAAAATGGACATAAAATTTGGGACGGAAGGAGTAATATTTTAGATTAGATAGAAGTAGTAAATTTTTTTTTTGCTAATTATAGTACTGATAAGAGTGTTGTTACGTCTTTCTAAAATAGTACTCGCATTATTTTGAGTATTTTAGACATTACTTTATAAGGGTGGTGGCAATGGGGCACGGTATGTCTCGGTTTGGTTTCATACCGATCGGCAACACCGTTGTCACCATTGAGGTATGGTTCGGCATGGCATGGGTTTCGGCATAGGTTGCCGAATTGGTATGGAAATGGAAGGCATGCATGCTTTGATTAAAAATAAATAAAACGAGACTGGCATTGGTCCGCCGGCGGGCGTGCGAATTTTTTAGCCGAGACTTTTTTTTTTTTTTTTTTTTTTTTTTTTTTTTTTGTTAAAATACATTTGTGCA
This sequence comes from Chrysanthemum seticuspe, assembly GCA_019973895.1. Taxonomy (NCBI): domain Eukaryota; kingdom Viridiplantae; phylum Streptophyta; class Magnoliopsida; order Asterales; family Asteraceae; genus Chrysanthemum; species Chrysanthemum seticuspe. Next base: position 5,304,746 of record BPTQ01000005.1, on the reverse strand, counting down.
GTTTTTTACGTTATGTTTTTTTTTTTTTTTTGTGTATTTGTAATATTTTTGTGTTATTTTTTTTCTTAAAATCTACTTAAAATATATATTGGTTTTTTTTAAAAAAACCGTTTTTTCCGATTTAAAAAAAATTGCGTTTTTTTTATATAAATTTCTTTTAAATTTTTTTATAAACTTTTTTTATAAACTTTTTATAAACCTTTTTTATAAATTTTTTATAAACTTTTTTTATAAATTTTTTATAAACCTTTTTCATAAATTTTTTATAAACTTTTTATAAAGATTTTATAAACTTTTTTTTTTTTTTTTTTTTTTGCTTACTGTAGCACTGCACTGTAGCAGCCCGACCCAACGTACTGTAGCCGGCCCGGCCCAAACCCAATACTGTAGCATGTACTGTAGCTACTGTAGCTGTACTGTAGCTACAGTACATAAAACGGCGTCGTTTTGATCGAGTTTTAATATATACTTATAATTAGGTGAGGTATGGAATCATGGTTGCCACTAGAAAAGTATGGTGAGGTATGAGTGAGGTATGATATTAGGTGGAATGATATTATTGGTGGGTGGTGGGATATGGGTGAGGTATGAGTGGCATGAATGTCACCACCCTAATCTTCATGTTTTCTTTGATTTTCCCATATGTCACAACACAGCTATGCTATGTGATAGAACATTTATCTTTTCTTAAAAAGAATCACAACAAGCCAACAAAGATGTGCCTACCATTGGGCTAAATGTTCAAAGGAAACGGGCTAGTAAAGTTGTAATGCCTAAAGGCTAAAACATAAAATCTTAATTTTTTTTTTTTTTTTTTTTTTTCTTTCTGAAGAATGACTTTTTAAACGTGGTGTCTATAATTATTGTCATATTTGGAATATGAGAGTAAATTTTTATTAAACTAATGCTTATGATTTTTACAAAATAACTACGTGTTTGGTTATGTTAAAAAATTAATTACTACGTACCATCTAGTATCTAGTGTAATTTTTTAGACATAAGCAACTCAAAATGGTTAAAGTTTAGACATAAGCAACTCAAAATGATCAATGATTGATGTAACATATATTTTGTTAGATTTTTGGGCCATTAATTCACCTTGGCCTCGGCCCAAATTGAATATTGCCTCAGCCCAATCTTCAGTCCAACTAAAAAGCCTTCTAACACCAATTAAAAAAAACCAAATATATCTAAAGATAAGGAAAAAAGATCTTACTATTATCTAATTTGATATAGCGAATATAAGTTTTTTTCAAGTTTATCTCTGCGTTTTTAAATTTCGTCACTTTGATGTATTTTTTAACTTCCTCAAACATAGTTCTTGTCGTATTAAATCACTAATGATACACCAAGTTGACAAAAATTTAGAAGTACATAGATTAACTTGCAATTTTTTATTCGCTACATCAAAACGAAAAATGTAACAAGTTAGGTACATTTATAAATGATTAGCCCTATATAAAATCGAAACTCAAAAATACAAGGATTAACTTGCAAAATTTTATACGCTACATCAAAACAGAAAATATGACAAGTTAGATACATTTATAAATGATAAGCATTATATAAAACTGTGCTATGTAATTTATTGTACTAGATTTTTTATTTCCTTTTCAATTTGAATATCAAAGTATCAAAGGGATTGTGTCTTAATAGTACCCCATGTTGTGTGAGAAGCTCCTCAACCAAATAGTTGTTGGTTCAAGTTCTACTTACGACATGTGAAATAGATTTGTGGTGTATAACATTGTAAGATAGTTAAATTTTCCCTTCTAAAAATAAAATAAAATAAAATAAAATAATAAATTTGACTATCAAACTCCGTAGATATTTAGGGTATGTTTGGCGCGAAGCGGTGTTGAGCTTTTTGGGACGATCAGTGGTGAGCAATGAGCATTTTAATTTTAATAATCATTTGGCAAAAGAGCAGTGAGTTTTAAATAATTTTAAGGAAATCTATTCTTTCAATTTTTTCTTATAAAACGATGAGCGATGAGCAGTAGATACTGTTCACAGCTCAAAACTACTGCTTATTTCCGGTTTTTACCGTTACTTTTAACAAACGCACCCTGACTTTGAAAGCTCTCCATGTCTTTTTTTTGTCCCCTTAAATAATTTAATATCATGAACTTTCAAGTGTATGTTAATATTGTAAAACACCTATTATTGAAACTTTGTTACTTGTTGTATACTTGTATTGTTTGACCATAAATATGCATGAATACTTATGAAAGAAAATTCGTAGCTTCCACAACATCCGAAGATATTGTTTGCCATTATTATGTTTTTGCTCAATCTTGATATCTAGTTTTTCTTCCGATAAATATAACCTGATTTTTTTTAACCTTTTTACTTTGATAAATAGTTTTTATTTTGCTTAATATGAGCACCTTTTGTTGTAGTTTCTTCCTGAAGTCATACAAAGTTTTTTCTATATTTTTACACAAGATTATATTATTTGATTGTCGTTTCGCACAATGTAAGCAAAAGTTTTGTTGTTGTTTCTAGCTCTCATATTTGCACCGGATAAGCTGCTCTTTCACATGATATAGGTGTTATTTTGCTACAACTTTTACCCAATATATGTTGGTTTTGTGTATATGAGTTTTCTTTTGCTTTTTTATGCCAAAATTTGCGAAAGTTTTTGACCCCATGTTGCGATTTTCAAGCTACACCATTGTCAATAACTTTTTTTTGAAAAGGCTAATATATTAGAAAGAAGGCTTTAAGAAAGAGCTAAGACAAGAATGTACAAAGGGAAAACAGGCCACATGAGGCACTAACAAATAGAGGGCAAGAAAACAAAAGCCCCAAACTAAAACCAAAAACCGAAAAACAACTACAGTTAGACAGGATTAAAACTACTCCAATCGACTATGGACCAAGGCATGGAAGACCAACAATCCCAAACAAGGGGGGTTGACACGCACCGAGCATTTATCCAAAGCCTGGACAGGCATTGAATAGAAGAGAAGATGTCTTCACCTTTAACTTTAGCCACCAAATCCACAAAAGCAGCAACCACCTTATTTCGCCACTTCCAAATAGCTCAAAGAGCACACTGAAAAACGCCATGGATGATTTTATCAATCATAAAGTGACCGCGCTTTCCCACATGTCTCATAGCAATATCACTAATGGAGAACGAGGGGAACGAGGACGGGGGACCGAGCTGCCACTATCTATAACTTGGGGGTGAGAAATATACGTTTTGGTTAACAATGTTTTATTATATTTTGACCGACTAATCCACGAGGTTTATGTCTACCATCACACAACGTCCGGTAAAGTCCTACCTTTTTTTTCTTGGGATGGTTTGTAACTTGGTGTTTCAACTTCTTATACGATGATTGGCCCTTCGTTTGTGATTGAATTGCTTATTTGTTGGAGATGAAATTGTGACAACTGTTTTTGGACTTTAAGATGTTGATCATGTAGGGGTTTTGTGGTCACACGCATCCTGATACCATGTAAACTGATATTAATCCCCGTATTTGATAATGAGAATCCATAAGAGTATAAATACACAATATAATATAAATGGGCTAGACCTAATACTAAACAAATACATGGGTCTGATATACAATATGAAATACGTCTAACAAAACCATGCATAGCGGAAAATAAACACATAAAGGTCATGTAGCCAAAATCCTGATAGCCATATCTCCTAATCAGAGATATAACCTAACTAAATATGTATGAAGGGTGTTTATAGAAGACTTACTTGTTTCCTGTAGTTATGTAAGCTTCATGACCGGTCTGTGTGCGCGAAATCACTTCTTCTTTCTTCTCTTGATTGGATCGATCACTTTAGAGTTTCCATGGAGAAAACCTAAACTCGAGTCGCTTCAGGTATTCACCGGTACTGCACAGGTAGAACTAGAGCTCGAATCTATGCAAGCTTGACGAATACGAAATTGAGTAACTATTCAACAAGACAATGTTGACAAGATGAAGTCAACTAGGTTAACTTAGGGAATCGGTCGAAAGGGTAACACCCTTCTATTCTACCGATCGTGAGAAAGAGGAGGAAATGAGAGAGATTTAGGGATAATTGTGTGTTATGATGTCCATTTGGAAAAGTCTTTGTAGTTATAGGCCACCAAAGAGTATTCTAGATTTAGGGTTTTGCCCTTTATTACTTATATTTATCTAACAACAAATATTATTTATTCAGGACTAACCGTTTTATCCCTTAATGAAAATACTTCAGGATTTTCATTTCCTTGCCACTCTTGACTCATTTCGTAACTCGTTTCTCATTTCCAATTGTCTATTCTGATTAGTGTGCACCGGTATAACCCTTCAACATTTATGTGAACGTTGTTGTTTCTACGCACATAATCCTTTCAAATCAAACATAGGTAATTAAAGAATATCTGGAATGTGTTCGATTTCTAGTTCAAGTTTATACCAATATAGCTTCACTACTAGAGACGGGGTATTTTAAAACGGATTTATTAAAACGGTTTTTAATTTCACCGTACTAAATAATTTGGAAAAAATTATATATCACGGTTAAAAGAGCGAGCTTAACATAAAATAATCATCCTATTATCCCATTATTTATTACGCTCTATAAAGAGTTCAATTCCTCTTTTGAAAATACATTTTTACTTTTCTTAAAAATCATTTGTGTACTAGTTCTTATTGTTATATTTCAACTTTAAATTTAGTGTCCAAATCCAATATCAAATTAAGCTTAAATTCAAAATATATCTACAAATTCAAGAAACTCAAAAGTCAAGTAGAGTATTATTCAATATTTAAGTGCTTTTTATATGTCGATAGGTGTTTTCTCTTTTTTTCCTCATAATGTCGTGGTTTTACTCATTAGTTTCGACTTTCGATCGATAGTGATGTGATTTAAGTTCGTAATATGTTTATATTTTACTCATCATGATAAGTTTTTTAATCCCTCATGTCTTTGTCTTATTTGGTGGACAATACGTACTTCTTGTGTGACAAGCAAGATAAAAAATGTCACATCATATCATCATTTTTTATTACAAATTGTGTGTCCATAAATGAACCAAATCAAGTTGGACCGTCATATCATACACCTTTAAATGGGATTCTAAAAAAGCCTGCTCGGCTGCTCATTGTCTTTTAGGGGTGAGCGAAAAAACCGGAATGACCGGATAAACCGAAAACCGAAATCGAACCGAACTGAAAATAACCGAATCGAACTAATAACCGAACAGAATTTGCTAAAACAGAACCGCACCGAACTACTAACTCGGTTCTCGGGTTGGATATGGGTTTGGCAATCTAGACCGAGAACCGAACCGAAAACCGAATTCATATAAATATATATATTTTGTATATATTTAGATATACATGTATATTTTTTTTATTTTTTTTTATATATAAATACTATTAAAATGTTATCTTAATATAAAAAACACATTTTATGTTTAAAATATATATATTTTTTTTGCTAAATATCTATGTAATTATTAATTTTTTAAAAATAAATAGTGAAATTCGGGTTATTCGGGTCAACCCAAGAACTTAACCGAATTCAAATTTGGTCTTCGGTTCGGTTCGGTTAAATTCTAGTTTGGTTCGGTTCAGTTTTTGAGTTGACCCAAAAAAAAATTTAACCGAATTAATCGAACCGAACAAACCGAATAACCCGATAACCGAACCGATCAACACCCCTGTTGTCTTTTGTCAAATTTGAATATGAGTTTCTGACAATATTGAAGCTTGGACACAAATTGCCATATGGGCAAAATTTACTGCTAGCACACTTTCAGTATATTTTGCAAAAGTAATCGTTGCTAAAATTGAAAATCTAACTCAAAATAAAAGTGGAACGGGAGCTAAAAAAGTAGATTATGGGCCTCTTTGACAGGAGCTTTTTGGGGAGCTTTTAGCTATTTGTTACAAAAATAATCTTCTATAAAATAAGTAGCTCTGTTTGAATATATTAACTTCAAGCTTTTATTTCAAACAAATAGTTCATAAATGAAAAGCTGATTCATGAAGCTTTTTAAATATTTTGGAGCTGTTAAAACTTTAAATTACTGATATACCCTGCAAACATTTATTTACAATTATAGATATGTCCTTTTATGTAATTTAACATCTTATAATTACATTTAACATCTAACTTACCAAACACTTTTATTAAAAAAAAATGCAGCTTCTAGCTCATGTTAACATCTTACAGCTTACAGTTTACAGCTTATAGCATACAACTTACAACTAGTTTTGCCAAACATACCCTATGTTCATAAGACAAATGAATTAACATTTGATTTTAAAAGATTATAGAAGATTATTTCTCTAAAATTTCTAATAACTTTTGTTTGTCAAACTAAACATATATTTAGAGCACTTGCAATGATTGGTGTTATTTCGGTGTTATCCGGTGTTAATTCAAGTTAACCACACCGTGGTCGGTGTTATTTCGGTGTTAAAGCTTGCACGTTACCAAAATAACGTGCGTTATTTGGGGTTTTTTTTTTCTAAATGAGGGGTTGTTTTTGTAAATTGTTGGTGAGTTAAGGTTTAACCTTGGAATGTTATGATTGCGAGTGTTTTTTTGGTGAGTTAAGGTGAAATGTAAAAGCTGATGTGGCACAGACGTGGCAGGAGGTTAAACTTTAACACATGTTATGGTTGCAAGTGCTCTAAGAGGAGAGTTATTTTACGGGATATGCTACATCCGCATACAATTTATAAAAAAAATCTCACACAATGATGTGTCACTTTCTGATTGGTGTGGTTTCTCTATCTTCTCTTTTAATAAACCACTCACTTTCTGACACATCATTGCCATGTCATCGTGTTTTTTTTTTTTTTTTTTTTTTTTTGTAAATTGTAGGTGGATGTAGCATTTTTCTTATTTTACATTCCAAACTTTTCTCACATACCAAGGGACTCATCTCCACCATCCATTTAAAAAGAAATCAATGGCTGAGATTAAAAGCATTTTATTATTTCACTTATTTTTTATAATTTAAATTTCTTTTAAACCATTAATCGTTAAGCGAAAATATTTACACCGTCGCGACGAGCATTTAATTATCTTTCTATAGACGGGCACTTTGATATACTTTCGAAAAAAAGAAAAAAAAATCGTTTTTTTCACGTTTTTTCGTCTTTTTTTTTTCTTTTTTTTTACGTTACTGAAATTTGCATGAAAAAAATCATATATGATTAAACACTAAATTGAATATTACATGTGATATCAGTGTTAAATCATATATAATATGTATATCATATGTGATTTTACACTAATATCACATGTGATATTAAATATCATATATGATTTAACACTAATATCACATGTGATATTCAAATTAGTGTTTTATCATATATGATTTTTTAATGCAAATTTCAGTAATGTAAAAAAACGAAAAAACTTAAAAAAAAAATGTCGAAAGTATATCAAAGTGCATATCTATAGAAAGATAATTAAATGTTCGTCGCAATGATATATTTTTTTCACTTAACAATTAACGGTTTTAAAAATATTAATATTTAAAAAAAATGATGAAAGTGGGTTTTTTAAATTGTTCAGATTAATCTCATCCATTAGATCAAATAAAAATAAATGATGAAAATTGATGTAAAATATCTTTTGTCATATTTTAAATAGCTTATTTTGAAAAAGTAAACATAATATTCTCGGAAGCTAATGTGCCAACATGCCCTTATAAAAATGATACACAAAAAATTAATCCACTTACTAAATACAATTGCGTTTAACTATACAAATACATATACAATGTTTTAAAACCTAAGTTGATCTGATTCGGTTCAATTTTTGAACCGAAAACATGCATGCTTGATCACCGGAAACCAATTTTGAGCAAAAATAACAGGTTTTAAAACCTGAGTTGATGTGATACTCACACCACACTTTTTGATTCATGCACCACTAGTTGTGCATTACAGTATTGTACAATACTGTAATGCACAACTAGTGGTGCATGAATCAAAAAGTGTGGTGTGAGTATCAATTCCTTTACCGTAAACATAAACTTGACCGAGTCAATTACTCCCATAAAATCTTTTTTCATATAAAACTTGCAAGTACACAATATCTTACCATATGGGGTAATAAAAGTTTGAAGGGGTAAAATTGGTCCCCATAAACAAGTTGAGAAAAAGGCAAATAGCATCCAAGAGCCAATGAGGTAATGTTCTTTTGACCATTCCAAGCCAATGTAATTATTAAAAGTTAAATTAAAATTGACCATTTCTCATGAATAATCGTTGCATACTGTCAAGCAAACAATAAAATGACTTTTTTGTTTTTGTTTTTATACATAAAGGTACTTTAGTTTAAAAAATTATGGAGATTTGTTCTTTAGTAACTTCACTATCAAATTATATTTCTTTGGAAAACCTTTATGAAATAAAAAAATAGAAAGATTAACAGTGTATGAACACATGTGTTCTTGACCAGACCAAAAAAATTAAACTTTATGTGAACTATATTTGACATTACATGCATCCACATTGACAAGGTTCTCTCTTACTTGTCAAAGTAAAAAAAATATATATATGTAAATAATTAAATCATACAAAAGTTATTATATGTTTTATAATTGACTTTTTATAAAGGTTATACCACGACGAGTTTAAATTTTTGAAAATATTTTGCTATTTTTTAATGTGCCTACTAATGAACCAATTTGTAGTGTACTACATAGTTTTTAAAAATTATCAAATTTGTCATTTTTATCATAACTTTCTGGCTCCGCCTCTCATGGTGGCAGCTCAAGAATTATACTCCCTCTGATAATTGTCCATTTTGACTTTTTTTAATCTTTTTTGTTCAACTTTGATTATTAATATTTTTATTTTAGTTATATAATACTTGATGAAAATTATACCAAATGAAATACATTTAAAAACTTAATTTATTTATATATTTCTCACCAAGTATTATATTACACAAATTAAAATATTTATGGTCAAATTTTAATAAAAAAAGACTTAAAAAAGTCAAAGTGAACAATTATTATAGGACGGAGGTAGTAAGTGATTAGGGGTACAATTTTTTTTGAAACAAACTAGACCGGACTCTAACACAAATCTTTTAAAATAAAGTGCGTTTTCGAAGAAATTGATATTTTGACAGAATTTTACATTACGTGACAATTATTCATGTGATTCACAGGAACCCTCGTTCATCCGAGCTAGTTTGCATCGTTTCACAGCCTATTGCATAACACTTGTTCTTAAAGTAAATTGAGTAAGTTTAAACATTGTTTTCTAGTCTATATATAAATAAGAATTGTAATAGTTAAAACCTTCAACTTGAACCATCTAATAGAAGTGGCAAAAAAATATAGTTTGTCAACTAATATGATGACATCTATATATATTTTGTGTATTTAAACGAAAACGTTTATTTATTTCAAGTGAAAACGAGGTATATGTTATTTGTAGAAGAGTCAACTAGTAATTCACTATTTTATACATAGACAAAGTCTTCATGCAGCTACTTTTCACTTCATCTTAAATAACCTTAGACCAAGTTCACTTCTTGACTTACAACACATATACAAATATATTTTAACATATACATTCACACTCTAAAAGAAATACACATAGAAGTGATATATATAAGAAGTGATTGGCTATAACTTCATCTTAAAGAATAACAACATATATTAGCTAAGGTTTATATTCTTAGCTAGGCTAGCTATAAGTTATTTTAGGGTTTTGTGTGTGAGAATTGAAGTGTTAATTTTGGTGTGATGGGTAGGTCTCCTTGTTGTGATAAAACCAAAGTCAAAAGAGGACCATGGTCACCTGAAGAAGATACTATTCTTAGAAACTACATTCAGAACCATGGCACTGGTGGCAACTGGATTGCCTTGCCTCATAAAGCAGGTATGTATGTGTATATGTCTCTCTTTATATCTATCTATGACTCGGTTTATGTCCCTTTGTGGGTATCGATCTCTCTTCGAAAGAAAACAAGAAGATATCGAAGAAGCTAGTTGGTTGATATACAACTTCTTGCTAGTTTTATAATTAAATTTTTTGTCTGTTCAGAAAAAAACTACATAGTAGTTGGTGATTAAATGAATACCGTTGGGTCTAACTCGTATATAATGACATCTTTAGAGCTGATATTTGTGAATTAAGATTTGATGCTCGTAAAATTGTGTTGTTTTCTTAGTTTTGAGTTCATATTACTACTAAAAGGCCTAGAGGATGATCAAATGATTGAGCAAGGTTCTTGCTTCTTCTTGTTTTTGTTGTTATTGATCATGAAGTTTCTTGAGGTCCCATTTACTTATCATTAAACTTATTTAAATAAAAAATTGTTACATTGTTAAGGAAGTGTCTTGATCAAGATTTTGTTTTTTAATACATTTCTTAATTTTGTTACATAATATGATTTATTTAATTAACCAGGGTTAAAACGTTGTGGAAAAAGTTGCCGACTAAGATGGTTGAATTATTTAAGACCGGATATAAAGCTCGGAGGGTTTACTGAAGAAGAAGATGATATTATCTCATCTTTGTACATCAATATTGGAAGCAGGTTTGTACTACCATACCCTTTATATATGTTAAAGTTAAACCAAGTGATTAAGTTTTATGTTAGTGTTCTGATTTTGACAATTCATGCAATGAAAATGTCAAAAATAGTACACCAATGTAGTCCCTAGTTGACAATGTGGAATCAAAATGTAAGATTATTGATGAAAGTTTTTAAAATTTTAGGTGGTCTGTCATAGCATCTCATTTAAGTGGAAGAACCGACAACGATGTCAAGAATCATTGGAACACCAAGTTAAAGAAGAGATTTTCATCGTTGCAGAACACAACCACCACCACCACCACAACGACAAACAACGTCCCATGTATCAATCCAATGCAGTTTAGCTCTCCGGTGTTTTTACCTAAACAAGAAGTTCAGGACTATCAAATTACAAATAATCCCATTTTAGACTACTCTATGATGACGATGGATTATAACCCAACGATGGTTTCAAATTCAAGCAGTAATAGTTTCACTGATAGCATATCGTCTTTCCAAGAGAGTCAAGGTCTTTCTTCTAATGCATTTCCACTTAGAAACGAATATGCATCTTGGTGTAGCATTAATGATGATGGAGTGACGGGCTCTAATAGTGATACTTTAACCGAAGGATTTGATTTTCGACAAGTGCTTGGTGATGTTGCCAACTTTAACTATACAACACAATGGTTTTAAGTTCATGAGAAAGGTTATGATTGAAGTTTATAGAGGGATCGATAAGTATAGCACTAGTAGATATAAAACTTATATAGTTTTTATCCTTTCGGTAGTATCTTAAGATTTGATCAATTATATGTAAGTACGAATATATATTCCTACGAGTTACATATATATGATATTTAGGATTGTGTAGTTTAATCTCTGTTAAGTGCAAATGGAATAGAATTGATATATATAGTTCATAAACGAGTCATATACAACGATATGATGTTCAAACTTTATATTTGATCCAGTTAGTTGGGTTGTGATTGTTTTTCTAATAAAATCATTTTCGTAGGAAAAATCTCTTAAGAGAAGAATGATCTTCGCTACGAAAAGGAGCGAGGACTTAATACCTTTTAATGGGTAGCTTATAAATCTGAACCGTTAAGAGGTTTTGACAATTAAGGCTATTTGTCTTTCTCTCCTTATTTAGAGGCGTTAAGAGGTTTAAACATCTTGCCCAACAAGACATGAAAAGGGATCTTGTTACCTTGATTATCTATAACCTAGTTTTTGTATTCTAATCATGCAAATATTTGCAAAAAAAAACAAACAACATTATTTGATTCAGAATCTTCCGCCGCAAATTAAGATTCAGAGTATTCTGTCACAAATTCAGATTCAGATGTGCGAATCAGATTCATACTCAAAGTATCTTAATAAACAAACGACACCCTATTATAGCAACTTAATTGCCAAATTCTTGACCTTTTTGTGTGATGTATCATAGGAGATGATCGACATGTTTTTCTAATGATTATCATTAAGAAAACTTGTACCCCTTTAGAGAACATGTGTAGAAGAAGGATAAAGGAAAAGGGAGAATATTGGAATACAATGTGTGGGCCAAAGATGGATGGCCAAGAGCAAGGTTTGTTTACTCAGAAAGACTAGTCAAAGTGGTCCAATGTTTGCTAGTGATTTTCAAAGATCTTCAATGGAAAACCTTTGGAAAAATTTTACTCCCATGCCCCACATGTAGATTTTTTAGAATATAAGTAAATAAATAATCCAGGTAATATTCATTAAACATAACAAGATTGATAAGAAAAGTTCAGTGTCAAGTTTCATATACATACAAACTTTAAAGTGGATTAACTAACAATAATACCTTAATCACAAACAAATTAAACATTAAAGTATTAAACATCCTACCACCATAGACATCATTAGCCAAAATGATCCTATGTAAATGAATAAAAAATATAGTATAAGTTTTCATGATATTAAAGCATAAAACAGTGACAAAATGACCATGCATAATGTCGAAAGTCCGAAAACCGAACCACTATTTGGAAGTGTCGGGTACTCGTATGGTGGTGGCATCACACAATCGTCGCCGTTGAACATAACCTTCTTTGGAAATGCCCATCCTTCTTTAAACGTAAACGTTTCAGGGTCTTTGTGAAACAGCAACTCCGTTTGAACATTTCCTCCATCACCAGCTTGGAGCAACATCGCATTGTAATGCTCAAGCCCATAAAATACCCCTGAATCATCTGAAATAAAATGTCATAGTATCATTTAAAAATGTGATCATACAAAAAAATTTATTTCTAATAGGATATATAGATATTAGAATGCAATTGGCTTACTTGTACTCCCGTATTGATTTAAAGGTTTATAGTTGAAGCTAAAAACTTGTGTCACACTTTGTAAATTCGGATGGGACACAACCAAATTCCATTCACTATAATTCTTGACAACGTTAAGGTTAATTATCGTGATTTTAACTCGCCAATATTCCTTGTAACTTGTCTTCACGTGCCAATGAACCCTAATCGGGCACATATGTTGTGTACATTGCACCATTGGTGGCGATGGTTCGTTATTGGGTAGCTGCAACATTGGATGTGGTTGACCAAACCTACAATTTTAAAATAAATGTAAATTTCGTAAGTTCAGAATTCAGATAACTTTTCATGTACAGCAAGTACGTGGTCCTACGAATCCGTAGATCCTAATGATGCGTCGTCGTAGCTCCTTTAGAACTAACTAAAGTCGAAAATCTTAGAGAAATTAAAGATATACCTCACACAGGTTGATCCGAAATCGCCTTGGCATCCACAGCTACATGTTGGACATGGCACAATCGTCTTGCTATAGAATGAAGATAGTGAAACACAACATTTCGGAGCCACTGATGCACGAAAGGGTGAATAAGTACATATTACATTCCATGTCCCTGAAATAAGAAATCACAAACATCAACAATTTTGTATCCCAATCATATCTAGTCGTCTCGTCCATAATTTAAATTCAAAGTTATAACTCACCAAGAGCTTGTGTTCGTCTACGCCCATTAGCAGATATATACTTTGTTGGTGGAACCTTAGTAGCGTTCCCACAAGTATACCCAGGGATGCCAATTTTGAAGTCATACGCCGTCATTTCTAGTGACTCAACGTTCATTTGAAATGAGGCCAAGGAATTAGCTGGATCTTGATTTAATGAAGATAATACTCCCGCCTTGCAACAATTTTGGACTTGCATATTGTACGGAGCTCCGGGCAAAAGGTCCACGATCACGGGCTCCCTCTTGCAACAATGTGGGACCTGAGATTTCGTTAAGTACTTGTCACACTTCCCTTGCTCGGTTGCCTCGGCTCCCCTCATGTCCCAAATTACTTCTTTACCACCCCATTTCCAACTTAGCTTCCATCCAGGGAGTTCAATATGCCGATACAATTGATAATTGTAGATTGAAACTGTTACCTACAATTTAATTTATAATCTTATAAAAAACAGATTTGTTTAATCAAGTTCATATCCTAACATCAACAAACGGACTAACAAGTGATGAAATAATATTCCCATGTTAATATTATATTTTTTTGGAGAAAAGCTATAAATTCTTAACGTACTTTACCAAAAAACCCATTATGCTCTATCAACTTCACTTATTGTCATAATACATAACCGTTTTCTTTTTATTAGGTTATTTTCTGTCCATTTTTATCCGTTTTCGTAAATCGTCCATTTTTATCCGTTTTAATTTTAATATGTCCAGATAAAAACAGATAAAAACGGATAAAAACCGTTTTGACGTGGATAATAAAAACGGTTTTATCCGTTTTTATCTGTTTTTATCCGTTTATATCTGTTTTTATCCGGACAGATACGGATAGAAATGGACGATTTATGAAAACGGATAAAAACGGACAGAAAATAACCGAATAAAATGAAAACGGTTATGTATTATGACAATAAGTGAAGTAGATAGAGCATAATGAGTTTTTTTGTAAAGTACGTTATGAATTTATAGTTTTTTTCCTATTTTTTTTACTTATTTGATACACAAAATCAACTAAAAAGTTAGAAAGATTTTTTATACTTCATTTCTATACGATGAACATTAATTATGTTACGTTAGGAAGACAATAAGTATACATTTATGTTCATTGTAACATATATATGTGCTTTATGTAAATCTTTGACTTAGAATTATTCGGAATATGAGTTAGAAAAAGTAGCAAATATGCATTCCATGCAAAAAGTACCACCAAATAACGCGTCCATGCACATGCATTTGCAGTTGTACATCTATAAAATGTATTCATTAAACAAAAAAAAAAGAAAAAAAAAGAAAAAGAAGAACCCTTACATCTTGTGTTCCTGAATCATTATTCTTCTGCCTAAGATCCCATCTAATAGTGATATTTCCATTAGGATCCAATGGATCATATCCATCTGCATTAAAATATTTGTGTGTCACAATCATATAGTAAGGCCTACTAAAGATGAAAATAAAAAATATATAAAAAAATGTTCATCCGTTCAAGAATCGATATCTACATCATTTTGTACAAGCTATACAACGCTGCAATGTAGTGCTCTACATAGCACATATGATGATGTATACACGTAAAAAATGGTTTTAGATATCGCCTCTCATCCGAAAACAACTATTAAAGATGCATGAAGATAAAAGGGTTCTTACATATCGGAGATATAAGATCAAAGATGCATGAAGATACAATAAACATCAATATCAAATGGTATGGGAAAGCCATTGATTAATGAATGAATAACAATGTGAAAAAGTGTAATAAATGTTAGCAATGAATATGTGAATTGGAGTAAATTTGTTGGAGTTTTAGTGTGGGTTTAATCTTCCATTAAATTTGGTAAATGCATTGAATCCGTAATTTAGGAAAAATTAAGAGAATTTATTTCGAGTTTTACGCGATTAGTTCTGTCTGATTGGCTACCCTTTTGGACAATCTTTAATTTGTCACACCCATAAATAACAAAATCCACAAAAACTTTATAAATATTGGGATGTTACAACTTTTTTTAGATGATCAAGATGAAAAAATAAACACTAATGGTATGTTTGATGAAACGTAGTTAGCAATAGAACTTTTTTTCTTTCTTTTAAAAAAAAACGATAATTAACTATCTCATAATATATACACCACAGACTATCTCACATGTCCTAAGCAGGACTTGAACCCACAACCATTTTGGTGGAGGAACTTCTCACGCAACAAAGGGCACCATTAGGACACAAACTCTTTGGTAGTAGCTGTTTGTTTTACTGAAACGCGTTTGGTAATTAATGTAGATGTAATTATAAAAGTAATATTTAAACAAAACAAAAATGTTAAATGTTAAATGCTAAATACTTGATAAATGAACATTTAAAAAAGTAGCATTTAAACAAAACAAATATGCTAAATCTTATAAAAAAGCTTGTCGTCAAACATACCCTAAAACATAAGCAAATGCAAATCCATGAGGTTACAACTATTATAAATCAAAGTTGAATTGAATTATATTGGATATGCTTTATGTTCTAGACATTGGTAGCCTTGTGAAAATTACTCCCTCCGTCTCACATTAAGTGTCAACTATTACTTTTTTAAGTCTTTTCTTAAACTTTAACTTTAAATATTTTTGTTTGTGTTATATAATATTTGATGCAAGATATATGAATGAATTAAGTTTTTAAATGTATTTTCATTTATATAATTTTTATTAAGTATTATATAACACAAAAAATATATTTACGATAGTGGACACTTAGGCTGGTCGCAATCGAGGCTATGAAATCGGTTGGGCACGAGAATTTTTGACCCACGACCGATTTGAGATCGGTTGGGCATGGATGTGGTGGCCGGTTGCCACATCGGTCGTCGACCCATTTTTTGCAATATCGGTTGCATTTACACCCGATGTTCAAGCTATGTTTTGTCCCATTTTCCCAACGTATAAATGCACATTTAATACAAATTTAAAAAAACGACCGTTTGGTCATCCAACTAAAAAAAAAAAAAATCAAACCCATTTTACCACTCTATAAATACCAACTTCATCTCAAACACAATTCACCACTCACCATTTTTATCTATATTCAATCAACCATTCTAACGAAATACCCACGAAACACAATTTTTAATATGTCGTCATTCGAGCATTTATTCGGTTCTTCTTCGTCTTCCGACGAGGAAGAAGTTTTTAGTGAGTTGGCGGAGTTTGCGGATTTTGCTTGGAAGGCTTACAAAGCATCACAGCCAAAAACCCGACGAATGTACATACGGAGGGATCATGAGGGTGCTCATAATCGTTTAGTGGCGGCATACTTCTCCGAAAACCCGCAGTTCGACGAAAGAACATTCTCTCGGTGGTTCCGTATGAGCCGAGAGCTATTCACAGAAATTGTTCGAGAGATAACCGATCACTCTACTTATTTTCGACAAACTCTTGATGCTAGGGGCATACATAGTATTAGCCCATTGGTCAAGTGTACTGCGGCCATTCGTCAATTGGGATACGCCGCCGTTCCTGATTCTCTTGACGAGAGTCTGGCACTTGGTGCATCCACAGCCCGTGAATGTCTTCGTAAGTTTTGCGAGGTTATCATTCGTAATGTAATGTTTTTTTTTTAATTTGAATGAAATTTAAATTTAATATTAAAAATGTTTGAATTAAAAATAAATAAATAAATAAATAAATAAATTCTTTGGGTCGTCGACTGGGGCATCCGGGTTGTCCCAGGTCGCTGGAGAGAGAAAGCTGACGTGGCGCAGGTTGTTCCAGGTCGCGACTGGGACCAACCTTAATGTGGGACGAAGGTAGTAGATTATTATCGTGGTTCATTGGTTAGAAATTAAGTGGACCAACTTTACTGTATCATATTAAAAGTTTGAGTATGTTTTGTAAGACTAAAAGAACCAACGACATTATATATGGGAATTGATACTCACACCACCATTTTTGATGCATTTATCATTAATTATGCATTACAGTGTTGTATTGTACAACACTGTAATGTATAATTGGTGGTGAATGCATAAAAAATGGTGGTGTAAGTATCACCTCCCATTATATATTGGTAGTAGATGTTGATTAATTAATCATGTTTATCCAAAGGAACTGTTTAGTCAATCATGGCCATCATAAGAAAAGTAAACGGCTAATATGAAAACTGAAGACCCAAGATTGTGATGTGTTTTGTTAAAAAAAAGTTGTGATGTTTACTCTTAGATATAAAATATGATACATGTGGTTTGATATTTAACTAACTAATTAACTAAGCAAATTTCATTTATTTTGTTTATTTATTTAGTCTTTTGTACAAAAACTATACGTACACTTGGTTTACTATGGTTCCATTTGATGTAAAATATATTGCATAAAATTTGGCAAACCGATCGATGGTTTTTATTTATTTATTATTCTTAAGTGTTCACGTATCATGTGGCGTGAAACGAGTATAATTCGGGTAAGGACCCGGTAGATGTCGGATGTTCGGATTTCTCGTGTAAAACGGTAAAGACCCTGCGAGATGAAAGATGTCTTTGTAGTCGGGGTAACACTAATATCGATCGGGTACCTTCGTCTTACCTCGTTGTAGAGGGTGAAGATAAGGGTTTATGTGGTACCTCCGTCTTACCTCGTAGAAGAGGGTGAAGAGAAGGGTTTTAGTGATAGTGATGATAATGAATGTAGATCCATTGTTGATGGGAGATGAGCCTAAGGAGGTAGTGAAGTGAAGTGTCTATGCCAGTTGGAACTTACCATAATTCCTTGTACTATCTAGTATATAGGGGGAAAGTTAGCGTAAGAGATGTGGACATGTCTATGATATGGGTCATTATATGGATAATGGGCTTATTTAGCTAGGGACTTAATATATGTAGTAAAGTATACGTAGGTCATGAAGCCCCCCAGTCTAGTATTATATCATGTACAAGTGAGATGATGTTGGACTTTGAAATAACTAACCTACCGCAAACCTGTGCAAGGCAACTGGGGTTCGCGTATCAGGATTTGTTTTTCCAGGCTGACTCATAAGTTTCCTTGTAATGATAACCTAGGCTGTAAGTCGTGTTTCCCATGTGACGTATGGGGTGTACGGGTACCTTCATCTCATCTCGTAGGCGAGGATAAAGAAAACGGTTTAATATGTTCAATTTTTCTAATGACTTTCGTGTAGTCTAGCAATCACATACTAGGACTGGGTCGATATGTACACATGTGGTAAGTTCCCCAGTCTAGCGTAATATAATGTCTGGATTATGGTGTGCTAGACTAACATTTGTTGTACAGGTCATCATCGATTGCTGACGTATAAGCCTGAAGAGGTCAGACCCTGAAGGGGTCAAAGCCTAAGGGTGTCAGGGCCTAACGGCGTCAGAGCCTGAATGATGTCTGAGCCTGAATGACGTGAGAGTTTGAGTAGCGCTAGAGCCTGAATGGCGTCTGAGCCCATTGGCATCAGATCCCGTTAGCGTCGAATCCCGTTGGCGTCAGATCTCGTTGGCATCGGAGCCCATTGGCGTCAGTAAGGCCTCTCAGGGCCGATATTGAGCCGTTTGAAGCTAATGTTAGGCACTTGGGGCTGATTTTGAGTCGTTTGAGGCTAATGTTTTGCACTTGGGTATGATGTTGAGCCATTTGAGGCTGTATCATGCTACGTTTAAGTCGTACCAGGCCGTTTGAGGTTGTATTAGGTCGTGTTTAAGTCGTAATGGGTCGTATCTGGTCGTACCAGGGCGTGTTAGGCCGTACCAGGCCGCGTCATGTCGTGCAAGGCCACGTTCAGGCCGTTCCAGACCGTGTCAGGCCATACCGGGCCGTGTCAAGATGTGTCAGGCCATTTTCGGGCCACGTTCAAGTCGTACCAAGCCACGTTCAGGCCGTATTAGGCTACGTGCAGGTCGCGTTCAGACCGCGTCAGGTCGTACCAGATGTGACAACCCGTAATTTTCAGACTATTATTCAATAAGTCATTTTTGTCAGTAAATGCGAACTTTTTTTATTTTAGAAATCATTATGACTCAGAAAACGAATAAGTCGTTGATAAGGTTTTAAAATGTACCTTTTTGAGGGGTCGTTTCAGCCCTTATTTGATCACTTTTGTATCCGTTATTACTTAATATCGTTCCTTTTCAATTTTTAGGTCTCTTGAAGGCAAATTGTTGTAATGGCACTTATTTGGACGAAAAGGCGCGGATATACGAAGAAAATGGCCAAAGTCAAGAATCGAGACATTCAAGCTGCTAAAATACAAGGTGACGGCGTCACTGCTTAACTGCGACGCTGTCGGAGCACTTATGTGACGGCTGAGTAGCCAAATTGCTTATTTTCAAGTGACGGTGTCGGGCTTTAAAAGAGTAGGCCGTCGCAACTCAGACGGCCTAGATTTGATCCAGATGGCGACAGAGACTGAAGGGGACGGCGTCACAAGCACAAGGTGACGCCGTCGGAAGACTAACGTGGCCAAGACAAAACCCTAATGACAGCGACCCGACGGCGTCACAAATCATAAGGTGACGCCGTCGCGATTGTAATCTTATATATAGAATCCGAATTTTTCGGTTTTAGTGTGTAGTCTTTTGGAGTAAAAACCTAAACCGAACCAAGGCTGTCTTGTACAGTATTTTAGGGTTCCAAACCCTATCTTACATCAAGATAAGTGTTTTACTTCATTAATTCAATTATGTCTTCAATTATTTGTGTGTATGCTTGCATGTTCTCCATGTCCGGCTAATTTACTTGTGTGTTTGCTTAGGGAATATGAAACTTAATTATTGAATATTGATTGGTTGTCTCTTATCTTAATTGTTAATGATCTAGTAATGCGATAGGTCATTCGTTGTGTAATTAATGATTGATTAATCTTTGTGAACCTTGGACTATAACACTTAGAGCAGTTGTAGGCTAAACCATCCAAAGAGTGCCTTAGAGTTAGAGTTTAAATTCCTAGAGGTTTTTGTAGACGAGACCCTTGGGTAAGTTCAAAGAGTTAGGGATAAATGCATACCCTACGACTTTAGACACACAACACGATTAAGAATAAGGACGTGACAATTCAACCATCAATAGGAGATAATTAAGGAGTAATAAAACCTAAGTGAACACATCTTTAAACCATCATACGAGCACACAATAATTAGACATAGACTACATACACCTTAGATTAGATAATTAGACAAGTAGAGTAATCGGTAGAAATACCAACCCCCAAATCCAAACCCCGAGATTCGTACCTTTCCTTTCCTTAAAAAATATAAAAAGATAAAAAAATAATCTTTCTCAACCTCAACCTTAGCGTAGTAACTTCTCACTAGCATTCCTATTCCCCTAGAGAACGATATCAATACCCGTGGCTTACCCTAATACTACACTACAATGATTAGGTTCACTGCCTAGGGTGTTATAAAACTTGCTCGAAGAAAAGGAAGTTCCTTTGACCCCGAACGATGCGTGTAGCGTTATCAAGTTTTTGACGCCGCTGCCGGGGAATAGAATAGCTAGTTAGTAGTCAACCTCGTTTAGGTTTCTTTGCTTGATTCCTATCAAGTAAATTTTTCTCATTTTTAGCTTTCTCATAGTCTATGCCCCTTCTTCGTGACCTTTATTCGTAACCCATCACTTTTTATCATGGAAGGTGATAACCCCCCTCAAATCATTGTCCCGCCAAGAGACCGTACTCTTGGTGAATACTCGAGACCAAGCCACCTAGGTATAGGAACACCATTGAGCTTCCCGACCAAGCCCAAACTACGGCACTGCGATCCGACACCATCCGGTTGGTGCAAAACGGATGTGCATTCCATGGACTTCGTTCCGAAGATCCTAATCAGCATCTAAGGGATTTCCTTAAAATTGTCGATTCCATCGACCTTGATGCTACTACTCGGGAGACCACGCGTCTGCGTCTCTTCCAATTCTCTCTACGGGACCAAGCTAGTAATTGTCTTGAGCGACTTCCCGCCGGCTCCATCTCAAGTTGGGATGATCTCACCTCTCGCTTCCTTGCTCAATTTTTCCCACCGGGGAGAACCACTAAGCTTAGGAATGACATCTTGATGTTCCAACAACGTCAAGGTGAATCTCTCTACGAAGCATGGACCCGATTCAAGGACTTACTTTATAAAGTCCCTCATCACGGCATTGATCTTTGGCTCCAAGTCCAAATCTTTTATGATCATGTCAACTTCCCCACAAAGCGATCCATTGACCAAGCGGCCGGTGGAAAACTTAGTGATCTCACCGCGAAAGAATCATGGGGCATAATAGAGGACCTTGCTCTCTATGACAACGAAAGTTGGAATGACCCCCGTGAGTTGCCCAAAACCGTTAAGGCAATCTCCTTACCTCCCATTGACTCACAATCTTCCGATCGTAGGATGATCGAGCTTGAAGATCAAGTAAAATTCCTAATGAGCTCCTACGAAAATCCTAGGTCTTCACGCCATGTGAACAAAGTTTCTTCCTCGTGTGAGCCGTGTAGTGATCCTCATAACACGCGCACTTGCACCCGATCCCCCGAACATGCTTCCGTTGACTACGCATCCTCGCGTATTAATGGAACGGGAGGAAGATTCCCTACAATACCCGGACCTAGGAATTTCAATGAAACCCAAGAGGCATGGAAGGGCAAGCCCGACTTCTATTGGGGACAAACCAAAGAATTCACCTCCGATGATTTCTCATGGCCCCCATCTCACGGTCCTAACCAACAAAACCTTGAAGGGATGTTGCAAAACCTAGTCGCATCCCAAGAAGCCCAAATAGCTAAGCTCTCGGACCGCTTTAACCAACAACAAGCCGAAATGGATAGGAAGATAGATAACCTTTTGAAAGCCATGACCAATAGTGATAGGAAGGTTAATGCTATCTCAACCCCCGAGCCTTCCGATATAGAGATTAAGGACCCAAGTAAGTTAGCTAAGCACGTTCAATTCGTCAATACCATCGCCTTAGTGAAACCTAATAGAACAAATGACGAAGCGAACCATGAGATGATACTTGAGGTTAAGGAAACACCGACGAATGAAACAACCGAGGAAGTGGATGAAGTAGACAATGACTATTTCAATAAGTTTCCTACGGAAGAAGAACTATCTCGCCACCCTCACTTAGTGCGTGACCTCCGTCACATGTATGTTAGGAAAAGCCCTAGAATCAAGTTTGGGAACCCTTGGAATCTTAACATACCATGTTGCATAGGACACCTTTTCGTGGCAAAGGCCTACATTGATCGAAAGTCCCCAATCAACATAATGACTAGCACCTACTACAATTGGGTAATGAAGAAGCCTATTCCAACTAGGCAAGACCCCGATAATCCTAGTGTTAGTTGCAATTTTCTTGGTAGAATTAAGGGATTGCCCGTTTATGTAGGTAGTTTAACGTTTCTTACGGACTTCATAATTGTGGATGATATTAGCACGGCCATAGATCCTAGTTTGTCCCACGTTATTCTAGGAAAACCTTTCATAGAAAACACCGGGATGACTTATGATCCCTCATTAGGAATAGTGCGATTCAAGGATGAGACCGACGACATAGCTTACCAAATGCCGTTTAAGATTGAGAAGTTTTCATCACTCTCTAATGATGAAAAGGAACTTAAACTATCGGTCTATTATAGGAATGAGGAGGATAGAGAAAAAGGAGTGGATTATGTTATGGCCAAGATTTTCGGTTTTTATAAGGATTGCTTGAACTTAGGACTGGAATATAGAAATGAGTGGGGAGAGGACGAACTTTTAGAGAGGTGTATCATAGGGAACTTCTACAACATGGAACCAACCACTAGAGACCGTCATGAGGAAGGAGATAACGGTAATGAAGTTACGTAGGAGCACGACTACGAGTCTAGCTATAAGACTCATAAATAAAGAAAAGCGCTTCGTGGGAGGCAACCCATGCTTAATTGTTTGCTTGTTAGTGTCATATATCTTTTATTGATTGCTTATTCTCATGTTTAAATTTGTAAAAATGCTTTATTTTGTTTTTAACCTCGTCTTAATTGCATATAAAGGTATTTTACATAAAGGATAAGTGTAGGGAGGATTACACACGTTTTCAAAAGAAACGTAAACACGAGAATAGCAATTTATTAAAAGATATATATGTGTGTTTGTTCGAGTCAAATGCTTGTATCGAGTCATAATGGATGTTTTGCAGAAATTTTTCCAGATTCTAAAGATGTAAATTTTTCAGAATTTTTTCCAGAAAATCGCAGACCAGTTTTTGTCAGGATAACCTGACGGCGTCAGGATCGCAACCTGGCGGCTTTAGGAAGGAGTAAAAACAACAGATTACTTTTTTCTCGTTTTCTGAGCTACTTATAAATTTTTGGAATTTTCGAGGTCTTAATTTTCCAGAAATTCTGTAAACATCCATTCCACAAGCATTATATCCTAGTTTAGTCGAGTCTTATATATATTATTACCGCCGCTTTTACGCGAAGGTTTCGTTTGTTTTCTTCAAGTGTGCAGGTTTTATTTATAGAGAAGAAGATACATAAGGTTGGAAGGAGCTTTTCACGCATACATTTTTCTTGGAAAGGATTTAACTACTACTTCACACACGGATCCTACCGAGCTAATCAGGGGAGTATTAGTTTCATTCGTTTTTCATTACCTTCCATTATCATAACTTTGATACTTTCGGGAACATTAGGGACAATGTTCAGTTTAAGTGTAGGGAGGGAAAATAAAACGGGAACTTTGAAACTATGCCTATCCTTGATTATTTGTTTTGTCCAATTGTATTTGTGTAATAAACCATGAGAAAATGTCGGTTAGGGTAATTTTGGCACCAAATTTAAAAAAATTTATGACATATAGGAGTGGGCCATTAGTCTTAACAAAAGTGTCTCACGGATAGGAAGTTACATGATTAGCACAAAAACCCTTTACCACCTAAATTTCACCCAAAATGTGAGGATCACCCTTAGATTAGTAGGAATTAAAGCATTCATCTTTAATGCTTAGAGTGTGAACCGGTAGTATATTAGATTCTAGAACTTGTTTTGTGATGCATTCCGAGATCGCTAGTAAGACTACACTTGTGTAGTTAGGAATAACTAAATGATAAGAGGCATTAGGATAACCCTTGTTTGATACCCGTAATATAATTACTTCTTCCACATCGGTTGAGTAATTCCCCCACACACCTTTGCGTCATACTCATATTTAGTACACGATACCCCTAGTTAACCCCTCAGAACCTATCCTTTTCGCGGTTCTCGTGATGTTTCGGTTTTTCCGAAATATCAATGAAGAGCATTGTTTACACCCCACCCCCAAATATACACCCAAATCGCCTTAGCCTACCTTGTATGTGTCACAATTCTCAATTTCCGGTCATTCCTCATACTCCATATTCATCATTTCATAACGGTTCGTGCATGGTTTTGCATTTTTCAGTACACGTTATTTTCATATTAAATAAACGTTATCGCGTAAGTTATTATTTTGAACATTTAATCCGATACTTCCAAAAATGATCCCGATATATTTTTATACTTACATTTAGTTTATAAAAATAATATTTTTAGTTTACCTAGTGTTTTAAATTTATTTGGTACATAAATCGTTAAAGTTATATTATTACGACGTTTTTCTTAAAAACTACACGATAATTATATTATCACCCAAATTATGCAAGTAATATATTTTTACAATTTTTATGATCTTAATATAATTTACTTTGATCCATTAAAATTTATTTTAACTAAAACTACTATAGTTTCACAAATGTATACAAGTTACCATTTATCTCAAATACACTTACATTTTGACCTACACATTTTATACATATACATTATATAAAAAAAAAATGTTTTGAGAAACATTTTTCCACAAAAACCGGCCCATGGGGAGGGGTATGCATTAAATATAGTTGGTAACTTTTTCTTGATTTGGATAGATTTATACTTTATCATTCATTCACTTGTTCACTCATAACAATCATCCAAGATATTCAAGCTTCTTTCTCTCTTGTTTCCCTATCCTAGAACCGGCCATAGAAGGGTGTTAAGAGGGATCATCACAAAATTTTTCTCAAGTGTTTAAACAATCTAGAATCATACTCTTTATAAGGTTTTGAAATAAAAACCAAGAGTGTTTAGGTTTAACCTTGTTCTTTGCACCTCATCATATTAACTTGTAAGCATATCATTTACATTTTTCATGTTTCCTTTTCATTTCATAAGTATCTCTTCATTTTTGGAGCAAGCATGCATGATTTGTGTTGTTTATACCATTTTACATGATTTTTAGAAATATATATATATATGGTCATCCTATAATTATCCCCTTGGTATACTTTGGTCTTGATGATGATTAGGAACCCATGACACCCTAAGAAGGTGTATGGTAGGATTAGATTAGTTTTGGAGTTGATTTGAAGGGATTAGAATAAGTTTAGTACGAGAAAAACTATTTTCGATAATTATATAAAGTGTACTGTCCTTGTTTTGATTTTCTGGAAAATCCGACAGTAGACACGACTTTTTGGCCTTGATATTTAGAAAATATACTTTAAAACGATTCCGTGGCCGCTTGAACGGATAAAAACGGAGTTATAACGAAGAAGTTATGGATTTTACAAGTTTGACGACGAAAAATATATTTTTCAGAAATTTCAGCATACTATTTTTATCTTGTACGGGTCAAAAACGAGCCTTAAGCTTCACAAATTATTTCGACTTATCAAAAATATATTAGTATACTTTGATACGAAGCTAAGGACGTATTATACGTAGAAAACGGATTTGAAACGACAAAGATATGCACGTTTTCATAAAATTGCCGTAACTATTATTTTCTGAAAAACTATATTATTTTACGAGACAAGTGTTACGGTAACTAAATCGACCATGTTGAGGGCTGTTTTTAACGATGATGTAGAACTTTTTGGAACGAAATGTCTTCTAATAAAATCAAGATCACCAAGCATATTTTTCAAAACGACCAACCGTTTGTGTAGCGGAGTTGTAATAAATTATTTACGGATGCTTAAAATTGGCCAAAACTCATTTTTAAACAACATTTAGACAAAATCACCATCTTTAGCCTTTATTATCTTTATGTTCGAGACCTTTATGTCGAAAACTCCTGAACTGAAACTTCTAGATTTTGATACAAACTTTCCAAAACCTTCGAGTTCGTTTCCTAACGTGCGACGTACACCATTTTACGACTAGTTTTTCGGAGCCATTTTTGTCACTTTCAAGAAATTTCCGACGACATTGTTTTACGACGAAAAGTGAAAATTTCACCATAAATCATTACAAAACCATTGTAGGATGAAATTTTGACGTAAATGCTTGTAAAGTCATTTTTGAATGGTCAAGACGTCAAAAGAGTATTTTTCGACGAAAAGTATTATTTTCAAAACTCGCAAATGGTATAAATAACATACGAAATGCATGCATAACATTACATTGCAACTCATTCCATATCATATCATTCGTAATAGGGCCCGGTTAAAACATCACATTATACCTCGGTGTACTCACTCTTGTCGTCATACCAGTTTACCTAGTGAGTAATCACCCCCCTTTTTACCGTTTTACTATATTTTGGGGCGAAATGCATGAACCGTTCTTGAGCTAAATTGTTTACTACTTTTATTAACTAGTTTGAATAGAAATTTTGAACTTGAAATAAATCCTTGAACTTAATTATGAAATAATGCCTTACTTGAACTTATTGAACCGTACGTGTTATGACCTTGTCCCAAAGTCTCCCATGTTCGGAGCATCACTATAAAGTCTCCCATGTTCGGAGCATCACTATAAAGACTCCTTTGTTCGGAGTATATCTTTGGGAAGAGGCACCCAGTATATCTTTGGGAAGAGGCACCCAGTATATCTTTGGGAAGAGGCACCCAATATATCTTTGGGAAGAGGCACCCAGTATATCTTTGGGAAGAGGCACCCATTATATCTTTGGGAAGAGGCACCCAACCTAACTTTGGGTAGTGGCACCCAGCTTAATTTGGCTTCGTCAGTAGCATCCCTGAATTATTATATACGTGGTATTATATTGTGAACTATTATGACCGCTTATACTTGACTACTTCATACGCTATATTTTGTGCAATGGGTTGTGAATACACAGGTTGCAAGTTTTGTATGGGCGGAACTTGGAACTGAGTGGATTTACAATGCCTTTGCTTTGTGGACTATTTTTCGTTGACCGAAAGCTTTGAATATTTCTTGCGAGTTTTCTTATTTTGCTAAACATGTTTAGTCACCAACTATTTTCATAGTTGACCCGTTTTTCTCTCATGCATTTCAGGTGATCGTTAGTAAGTTTTTCTACCAGGTCTTGCATAATGAAGTTTTCACTTGTCACTACAAATCATTATGTAATAGAACGCAATATTTGGGGAACTAAACTTGTAATATATTTGCCGATGACGGCTAAACTAGTATTGTAATGGTGTTCTCTTTCTTTTAAATATTAACATTGGTATGTTCTATTATCTTGTGCTTATGTTCCCTTCCGTTACACCTCGTGTTTCCGCCTCTGGCGAGGGTGTGACAGATTGGTACCAGAGCCAAAGGTTATAGAGAATGCCGATTTTTCAAAATAAAAAAAAATCACAACTATAACCGGAAAATTTTTTATTTTATTTTATTAAACATTGAACATCATCCGAGTCATCTAGTCCTATCGTTGCATCGTTAATCATAAATTATACATAGCCTGATCAACTATGTCTAATTTATGAAGAACCATGCAATGATAAGAAGGGTAAATTTAAATCATGTTTAGTCGAGTCTTTTGAGTCTGGTCACCTGAAGTTGCATTGGTCGGGTGGGTATGCATAGCATGTTTTTATGTTCACGTCTACATTACCGTACCTTGTTCATATCTTCTCTTTTCCATCTTTCGACTTGTTAGACATAGCATATCTCTGTTCCTGTCATGTTTCGATCACTATAACACATTACCACCGTTCTGCACCTCATCTGACTTCGTTAGAATGTCGTTTACTCAACCCGATGTTTTGGTCCTCTGTAGGATCATGGCTGCAAGAAACACACGTTCAGGAGGTAACAACAACGGCAACCCAAACAACAATGACAATCCAGACAACAACGCTGCTGGAATAGCGGATCTACTCACCCAAATTATAACACATCTCGATGCTAGACGAACCAACAACGGAGAAGGTACTTCAAACGCTGGTCAAGGATGCAGCTACAAAACTTTCATGACATGTAAGCCAATGGAATTTCATGGTACTGAGGGTGCCATTGGACTGCTAACATGGTTCGAGAATGTTGAGTCGAAGCTTAGTATCATGAAATGTGCTGAAGGAAACAAGGTTGAGTTCTCTGCTGGTCTACTACAGGGTCGAGCATTGACCTGGTGGAACAACCAACTACAGACTAGAGGAAGAGGGGCTGCAAATGCATTATCTTGGGAAGCATTTAAGAAACTACTAACTGATGAGTACTGCAGAAAAGATGAAGTGCAGAAACTGGAAGAAGAATTTTGGAACCACTTGATGGTAGGAGTAGAGATCGACAAGTACACGATCCGGTTCCACGAGTTAACTAGGATGGTTCCTCACATGGTTTCCACTGTGGAGAAGTTGATTGACCGATATATATGGGGATTGATACCAGAAATTAGGAGGGATGTCACTTCGTCGAAACCAACCACTCTGCAAGCCGCTGTGAGTATGGCGCATCGCTTGACAAATGATGTGATCAGGTCTGGATAACTAACAAAAGCAAACGACAATGGACGAAAGCGACAGGAGGATCACCAGGGAAACCGAGACCAGAATCAGCAAAACAAGAGGCAGCGAATAACCCAGAACTATGGGGCGACCACCCAGGAGCGCAAAGGATATGCAGGTCCACATCCTTTGTGCACTCGATGCAATTATCATCACTTAGGAGACTGCCCAAGGTGCGACAAATGTAGACAGACGGGCCACTTCGCGCGAAATTGCTCAAACAGAACTGGGAATCAAGGACAGAGAAAAGCATGTTACGAGTGTGGAAGTCTAGATCACCTTCGCAATACCTGTCCAAAGCTGAAAAGAACTCCCAATCAAGGAGGTAATCGTCCAAACCTGGCGTTGGCAATAGAAGGCCCACAGGATCAGAACATTGAAATTCCTCCCGCACGTGGTCGAGCATTCTATCTGGGTACCGAGGAAGCCCGCAACGCGTAACGGGTACATTCCTTTGAACAACCACTTTATTTCTGTGAAACATGATTTTGAGTGCTTAACTTCCTTCCAATTCTTACCACGTTCACGACATTGATTAATTTGAGACCTATCGATATCGACCTTAGTTGTTATATATTTTGTTGATTTGATTTGAATTGTGTAAGCAAATCCAAGATCGAACGAATCTTTCAAAAGACTTCATTCAAGGATGTTGAATCCTACCTTTCTAACAACTTGTTTCCTAGCTTGATCTAGTGACAGTTCTTGTTTGATGAGTTGCGAAAATCAAGCTAAGAGACAAGTTTACTCAAGTCGGTTTAGTTTAGTCTCATGACAGTTCTTGTTTGATGAGTTGTGAGATTAAATTAGAATCGACTACCTAAAGGTCTTTTGAGAGCTACGTTCGATATTGGACAAGTTTACCCTATCCAATCTAATCACGGGCACGTACTTAGTTGAATGGGGAACCTGTACGCATGGGCATTGATATGATCATTTAGACTGTTCGTACGAGCATGAACTTTTAGAACTCTTGTCGAGGTTCGGACCATAGTATCGTTAATCGAATCACGAGGACGTGATTCCGCTGACATGGGAAGAATGTCACAATTCTCAATTTCCGGTCATTCCTCATACTCCATATTCATCATTTCATAACGGTTCGTGCATGGTTTTGCATTTTTCAGTACACGTTATTTTCATATTAAATAAACGTTATCGCGTAAGTTATTATTTTGAACATTTAATCCGATACTTCCAAAAATGATCCCGATATATTTTTATACTTACATTTAGTTTATAAAAATAATATTTTTAGTTTACCTAGTGTTTTAAATTTATTTGGTACATAAATCGTTAAAGTTATATTATTACGACGTTTTTCTTAAAAACTACACGATAATTATATTATCACCCAAATTATGCAAGTAATATATTTTTACAATTTTTATGATCTTAATATAATTTACTTTGATCCATTAAAATTTATTTTAACTAAAACTACTATAGTTTCACAAATGTATACAAGTTACCATTTATCTCAAATACACTTACATTTTGACCTACACATTTTATACATATACATTATATATAAAAAAAAAATGTTTTGAGAAACATTTTTCCACAAAAACCGGCCCATGGGGAGGGGTATGCATTAAATATAGTTGGTAACTTTTTCTTGATTTGGATAGATTTATACTTTATCATTCATTCACTTGTTCACTCATAACAATCATCCAAGATATTCAAGCTTCTTTCTCTCTTGTTTCCCTATCCTAGAACCGGCCATAGAAGGGTGTTAAGAGGGATCATCACAAAATTTTTCTCAAGTGTTTAAACAATCTAGAATCATACTCTTTATAAGGTTTTGAAATAAAAACCAAGAGTGTTTAGGTTTAACCTTGTTCTTTGCACCTCATCATATTAACTTGTAAGCATATCATTTACATTTTTCATGTTTCCTTTTCATTTCATAAGTATCTCTTCATTTTTGGAGCAAGCATGCATGATTTGTGTTGTTTATACCATTTTACATGATTTTTAGAAATATATATATATATGGTCATCCTATAATTATCCCCTTGGTATACTTTGGTCTTGATGATGATTAGGAACCCATGACACCCTAAGAAGGTGTATGGTAGGATTAGATTAGTTTTGGAGTTGATTTGAAGGGATTAGAATAAGTTTAGTACGAGAAAAACTATTTTCGATAATTATATAAAGTGTACTGTCCTTGTTTTGATTTTCTGGAAAATCCGACAGTAGACACGACTTTTTGGCCTTGATATTTAGAAAATATACTTTAAAACGAATCCGTGGCCGCTTGAACGGATAAAAACGGAGTTATAACGAAGAAGTTATGGATTTTACAAGTTTGACGACGAAAAATATATTTTTCAGAAATTTCAGCATACTATTTTTATCTTGTACGGGTCAAAAACGAGCCTTAAGCTTCACAAATTATTTCGACTTATCAAAAATATATTAGTATACTTTGATACGAAGCTAAGGACGTATTATACGTAGAAAACGGATTTGAAACGACAAAGATATGCACGTTTTCATAAAATTGCCGTAACTATTATTTTCTGAAAAACTATATTATTTTACGAGACAAGTGTTACGGTAACTAAATCGACCATGTTGAGGGCTGTTTTTAACGATGATGTAGAACTTTTTGGAACGAAATGTCTTCTAATAAAATCAAGATCACCAAGCATATTTTTCAAAACGACCAACCGTTTGTGTAGCGGAGTTGTAATAAATTATTTACGGATGCTTAAAATTGGCCGAAACTCATTTTTAAACAACATTTAGACAAAATCACCATCTTTAGCCTCTATTATCTTTATGTTCGAGACCTTTATGTCGAAAACTCCTGAACTGAAACTTCTAGATTTTGATACAAACTTTCCAAAACCTTCGAGTTCGTTTCCTAACGTGCGACGTACACCATTTTACGACTAGTTTTTCGGAGCCATTTTTGTCACTTTCAAGAAATTTCCGACGACATTGTTTTACGACGAAAAGTGAAAATTTCACCATAAATCATTACAAAACCATTGTAGGATGACATTTTGACGTAAATGCTTGTAAAGTCATTTTTGAATGGTCAAGACGTCAAAAGAATATTTTTCGACGAAAAGTATTATTTTCAAAACTCGCAAATGGTATAAATAACATACGAAATGCATGCATAACATTACATTGCAACTCATTACATATCATATCATTCGTAATAGGGCCCGGTTAAAACATCACATTATACCTCGGTGTACTCACTCTTGTCGTCATACCAGTTTACCTAGTGAGTAATCACCCCCCTTTTTACCGTTTTACTATATTTTGGGGCGAAATGCATGAACCGTTCTTGAGCTAAATTGTTTACTACTTTTATTAACTAGTTTGAATAGAAATTTTGAACTTGAAATAAATCCTTGAACTTAATTATGAAATAATGCCTTACTTGAACTTATTGAACCGTACGTGTTATGACCTTGTCCCAAAGTCTCCCATGTTCGGAGCATCACTATAAAGTCTCCCATGTTCGGAGCATCACTATAAAGACTCCTTTGTTCGGAGTATATCTTTGGGAAGAGGCACCCAGTATATCTTTGGGAAGAGGCACCCAGTATATCTTTGGGAAGAGGCACCCATTATATCTTTGGGAAGAGGCACCCAACCTAACTTTGGGTAGTGGCACCCAGCTTAATTTGGCTTCGTCAGTAGCATCCCTGAATTATTATATACGTGGTATTATATTGTGAACTATTATGACCGCTTATACTTGACTACTTCATACGCTATATTTTGTGCAATGGGTTGTGAATACACAGGTTGCAAGTTTTGTATGGGCGGAACTTGGAACTGAGTGGATTTACAATGCCTTTGCTTTGTGGACTATTTTTCGTTGACCGAAAGCTTTGAATTTTTCTTGCGAGTTTTCTTATTTTGCTAAACATGTTTACTCACCAACTATTTTCATAGTTGACCCGTTTTTCTCTCATGCATTTCAGGTGATCGTTAGTAAGTTTTTCTACCAGGTCTTGCATAATGAAGTTTTCACTTGTCACTACAAATCATTATGTAATAGAACGCAATATTTTGGGAACTAAACTTGTAATATATTTGCCGATGACGGCTAAACTAGTATTGTAATGGTATTCTCTTTCTTTTAAATATTAACGTTGGTATGTTCTATTATCTTGTGCTTATGTTCCCTTCCGTTACACCTCGTGTTTCCGCCTCCGGCGAGGGTGTGACAGTATGCACTCACTTTTAGTGCATTATTGTTATCACCCTAAACCCTTAGTTCAATTATCTGGTTGCTTGCATGAGTTGCTAAGTCGAGTCATATCCTTTGTATACAGTTTTGGGACGATTGAGACTCATGGGAAAAGTTAAAGTTTATGAAATGACTGGAAGGGAACGTTAAATTCCCTTATTTATGTAATAATGTACCACAAGTGTTTTGATCTTTTCAATTCGGGTCAAATTAGTGTTAGAGTAATAAAAACTCAAGTGTAGGGATGTGCCTATAAATCCCTATCATTTTGATATTACCGTAGAGGATGGTAGAGTAAAAGTGTATGAAAAAAAAATCGAAAAAAAAAATAGAAAAAGAGAAAAGAAAAAAAAATAGAGTGTTCAAAAAAAAAAAAAAAAAAAAAAAAAAACGGGCTACCATCATACATCTATCTTTAAATTTATGTTTGTTTGTTTCAGTTATCTAGAGTTTAGAGTGTGGAGTCTTGGCTTAGTAACGCCATTCTTCGTATGCTTGTAACATAGAGATTTTTGACTTGCCACCACTAAATAGCCTATCCCACCAAACCCTTTGTTTCCCTACCGTAAGCCTAACGTTACAACCCTTTAAAGACCTCTTAGATAGTCTTTCCTAGGTGCTTACGCCAAAGCGATGGAGGTTTGATCTAATCTCAAGCCTATGGTAATCTATGTACTAGGACCGGTTAATGAGTGTTTATCTTCCATTTCCAACTTGTTATATTTCATATACACCCGAGAGATGTGAGTATCCAAACACCCCATGTGAGGTGCTAGTATGTAATTTTCGTACTTGTTATGACTTTTGCGGGGCTTATATGTGTTGTGGACTGTTTTAAACCAATGCTTCATGACCCCTAACTTATAAATTAATTGGCTAAAAGCACATTTGCTTGAGGACAAGAAAATACCAAGCGTAGGGATATTTGATAAGGTTTTAAAATGTACCTTTTTGAGGGGTCGTTTAAGCCCTTATTTGATCACTTTTGTATCCGTTATTACTTAATATCGTTCCTTTTCACTTTTTAGGTCTCTTGAAGGCAAATTGCTGTAATGGCACTTATTTGGACGAAAAGGCGCGGATATATGAAGAAAATGGCCAAAGTCAAGAATCGAGACACTCAAGCTGCTAAAATACAAGGTGACAACGTCACTGCTTAACTGCGACGCCGTCGGAGCACTTCTGTGACGGCTCAGTAGCCAAATTCCTTATTTTCAAGTGACGGTGTCGGGCTTTAAAAGAGTAGGCCGTCGCAACTCAGACGGCCTAGATTTGATCCAGACGGCGTCAGAGACTGAAGGGGACGGAGTCACAAGCACAAGGTGACGCCGTCGCAAGACTAACGTGGCCAAGACGAAACCCTAATGTGTCACAATTCTCAATTTCCGGTCATTTCTCAAACTCAATATTCATCATTTCATATCAATTTATGCATGGGTTTTGCATTTTACATTAAACGTTTATTTTCTTATAAATAAACGCTATCGCGTAAACATTATTTGAACATTTGATCCGATACTTCCAAAAATTATCCCGATATATTTTTATACTCATATTAAGATTATAAAAATTATATTATTAGTTTACCCGGTGTTTTAATTTTATTTTGTATATAAATTGTTATATTTATATAATTATGACGGGTTTCGTAACTACAACACGATAATTATTATTTCACTCAGTTCTTGTAAGAAATGTATTTTTATAATTTTTATGACTTCATTATATTTCATTTTGTTCCGTTAAAATCTATTTTTAGTTAACGCTACAATAAATATCTCTCCATAATTTACTAAACATAAGCATTATTATACATGTTTAAATACAAATCACAACAATAAGTCTTGCTTTTTATCAAAATGCCGCCCCCCCCCCCCTCCTAGTCATAAAGGTGACCAATTTGACTTTGAACACTTAAAATTACCTTAATGCCCTTTTGCCAAGATAATTACTTACAACTACTTGGATATTTTTAGAAAATAAACACATACATGATCATGCTAAAAGGTGAAAGTGCAAGAAAACCTTCTTTTTCTCTTATGGTGGACGTCCAATTCAAAAAGGAAGGAGAAAACAAATATTTTTCAAGGTTCAAGTGATTATCAAGCTCATGTAGTAATCTAGTATAGGTTTTGAAATAAAAACCTCATGATTTATTTAAGTATACCTTGCTCAAAACTCTTCAATCCTTCAAGTAAGTGTTCTAATAATTTTTCATAATCTTTCATACTCTTACTTGATGTATTTTTATGTTTCTTTTAGAAAACATGCATGAATTCCATGATCCATACCACTTTTTATTGTTTTTAAGTGTTATATATATATATATATATATATATATATATATATATATATATATATATATATATATATATATATATATATATATATATATATATATATTTATCATTCTATAATTATCCCTTGAAACATATCATGTTTGATGATGTCTAGGAACCCATGACACCCTAAGAAGGTGTATGGTAGGTTTAGAATAGCTTCGGCGTTGGTTTGAATTGGTTAGAATAGGTTTTGCGCGAGAAAAACTCATTTCGACAACTTTATTTAAAGGTCTGATCATATTTTTAAATTCTGGAATTTTCGACAGTGGGTAAAAATTTTTGGACTAGATATTTAGAAAATATACTTTAAAACGAAAACGTGGCCGCCTGAATGGGTTAAAACGGAGTTATAACGAAGAAGTTATGCTATTTTTAAGTTTTGCGACGAAAACTATTTGTTTCAGAAAATTCAGCATGTATTCTCGACTTTTTACGAGTCAAAAATGAATCTTAAGTGTTATTAAATGTGTCGACTTATCACAAATATATTAGTATATATTATCACGATTCCGAGGATATATGAAACGTAGAAAACAAGCTTATAACGACCAAGATATACACGTTTGAAACCCGACGAAACTCCATTTATTTTGACAGCTTCTAATAGCAAAATAAACCTAAGTCCAAAAACAGTTTTTGTAATACATCATGTTGAGAGCCATTTTTCTCATTGATCGAGACCCGTATGGTCAAAAGTTAAATGATATGACTTCTAGACATTGTTGCAAGGTTTTCAAAAACGCCGAGTTTCATCACTAACCCTTAACGTACAATATTTCACGACTAGTTTTACGAGGCCATTTTGGGCATATTTTCAAAGTATGAAAAGTGTCATTTTACGACAAAAACATTATATTTACCAATAAATCATTAAACGACTATCGTAAGAGGTTGTTTCAACGTATATACTTGTAAAGTATTTTATAACATGACGAGATGTCATAAACATATATTTCGACGATAAATTCTATTTTCAAAAACGTACAAGTGGTATAGATTACATGAGGATTTGCATGCACGACATTGTTTCATGACTTATATTAGAGCGTATCATTCATTATAGGTCGCGGTTAGACTGTTGCGTCTCATTTCAGTGTATCTACTTTTGTCATCATAATCATTACAACAGGTGAGTTCCATAGCCCCACTTTCAATTGTTTTTATACTACTTTTGGGGGAGATACATGCTCAACTACTTGCTTTATTTTAACTTCTACATATTACCGTGAGTTCCATAGCCTCAATTTCAATTGTTTTTATACCACTTTTGGGGGAGATACATGCTCAACTACTTGCTTTATTTTAACTTCTACATATTACCGTGAGTTTCATAGCCCCTACTTTTATACGTTTTGAATTACTTTTGGGGGAGATACATGCTCAACTATTTTCATTTACTTTCATAAGTACTATAAACTTTTAAGGATTACCGTGAGTTCATACCCCGCTTTTACTCATTTAAATTCTTATAAACTATTTGGGGCGAGATACATGCTTATTTATCAAAACATTTAAACTCTTTTGCCAAACAACATTACTTATACTCTAGACTTGGTGCGTGTATTGACTAGACTTAAACAAACATCCCAATATTTATATGTTGGAAGGCCATTTATTTGGATACAGCCCAACGTGAGTCGTTGGAGGAACATCCCAATATTTATATGTTGGAAGGCCATTTATTTGGATACAGCCCAACGTGAGTCGTTGGAGGAACATCCCAACAATTATATGTTGGAAGGCCATTTATATGGATACAGCCCAACGTGAGTCGTTGAAGGAACATCCCAACACGATTTGTTGGAAGACCCTTGTGGTGATATTTATACTTTTAACTACCTTGATGCGCATAATCATGATTGTCATTCTATTTTGGGCAATGGGTTGTGAACACACAGGTTGCAAGTTTTGTATGGGCGGAACTTGGAACTGAGTGGATTTACAATGCCTTTGCTGCATGAACATTCTTTATAGGCTTTACATTTCAACACAAACTCTATGAACTCACTCAACCTTTGTGTTGACACTTTTTAGCATGTTTTATCTCAGGTATCTAAGGCATTCACTTCATGGCATGCATATGGACATATCATAGAGTCGTGGTGACGACGCGTCACACATGGGATTTATGCACTTTAAAAACATCGTTTGGCTTGTATCAAACTAATTTCCGCACAAGTTGATTTTATTTTGGGACCAAATGTTTGTAAACTCTGATTATTTTAATAAATCAAACGATGTATTTTCCAAACGACACTTTAGGTCGTTCGATATAACTGTAACTTTGATGCTATGACAGTCCTCCCAAAGGTATTCCATTCCGCTGCAAAACACGTAAATTGGGGGGGTGACATAATGACAGCGACCCGACGGCGTCACAAATCATAAGGTGACGCCGTCGCGATTGTAATCTTATATATAGAATCCGAATTTTTCAGTTTTAGTGTGTAGTCTTTTGGAGTAAAAACCTAAACCGAACCAAGGCTGTCTTGTACAGTATTTTAGGGTTCCAAACCCTATCTTACATCAAGATAAGTGTTTTACTTCATTAATTCAATTATGTCTTCAATTATTTGTGTGTATGCTTGCATGTTATCCATGTCCGGCTAATTTACTTGTGTGTTTGCTTCGGGAATATGAAACTTAATTATTGAATATTGATTGGTTGTCTCTTATCTTAATTGTTAATGATCTAGTAATGCGATAGGTCATTCGTTGTATAATTAATGCTTGATTAATCTTTGTGAACCTTGGACTATAACACTTAGAGCAGTTGTAGGCTAAACCATCCAAAGAGTGCCTTAGAGTTAGAGTTTATAATTCCTAGAGGTTTTTGTAGACGAGACCCTTTGGTAAGTTCAAAGAGTTGGGGATAAATGCATACCCTACGACTTTAGACACACAACGCGATTAAGAATAAGGACGTGACAATTCAACCATCAATAGGAGATAATTAAGGAGTAATAAAACCTAAGTGAACACATCTTTAAACCATCATACGAGTACACAATAATTAGAGATAGACTACATACACCTTAGATTAGATAATTAGACAAGTAGAGTAATCGGTAGAAATACCAACCCCCAAATCCAAACCCTGAGATTTTTACCTTTCCTTTCCTTAAAAAATATAAAAAGATAAAAAAATAATCTTCCTCAACCTCAACCTTAGCGTAGTAACTTCTCACTAGCATTCCTATTCCCCTAGAGAACGATATCAATACCCGTGGCTTACCCTAATACTACACTACAACGATTATGTTCACTGCCTAGGATGTTATAAAACTTGCTCGAAGAAAAGGAAGTTCCTTTGACCCCGAACGACGCGTGTAGCGTTATCAGTCATCTCGTGTTTTCAGAAATCTCGGCACCGCACGCAACCGACAGTGACTTAGTATTGACTAAAAATCTACTTCGGACAAACAAAGTAATAATTATACCTTATTATTTCACTCGTCAAAACGTCTCCGTAAATATAAAATTTATAAAATATGAATACCCAAAAAGTATTATACGTAAGAATACATTATCACTAGCGGTCCGAGTTATACAGTACGGAGTACACATAATACAGTTATTAATAATAAAAATAAAACTAATAATCCTTTTACCCATAAATAAAACTAATAATCCTACTCCCCACGTTCCTATTGAACCATCACTTTCTTTATTTTTTTTCCCTCTGTCCTTCGTCCCACGCTTCTCTCTTTCCCCAAACTATCACCAAAATTGATTCTTTCTTCTTTTATAAAATTAAAATCGCAAAGGATCGTCACCCCATTTCCACAAATGGGTTCCTATGATCTTACACCTCACATGAAGCGGCTGTGGAAAGAGAAGTGAGCCAATGATGTGTTGGGTGTTTACAAGTTTTAAATTTATAAAAAACGATTTACCAATTTTACCAATAACACATACGAGCAAGTGCACTCGTTCGTTATAGCAAGATTATGAAGGTAAGTCGGGATCGTTCGCAGGGATTTGAGTGAATCTGATTAACAAGTTTAAATCAACTAAGGCAATCCAATAAGCATATAACAACGAAAATAGATATAATGAAATTCAGATTATTAAAAACTACACTTGCTTAAACTAGTTTCTTATCCTTGATTAGTATGATTGTATTAACCTCTTAAAATGTTGGTTATGATAATTAGTTGGTGTACTAATCTATTGTTCTTACAAGTTAAACCTTCATCAAGATTTTAGTTCATAAAAACAAGCATTAAGTTTAACCAATCAATTCAAGTTTCATAAGTTTATTTTCACAAACATAAACACAAAAACATCCATTTGCTTTATCAAATTTGCTTAGGAAATGGTCAATACAAAAGATAACCGATTATAGACAAAAAGTTACAATTGATTGTCAACAACTAATCTTACGACCTTTTAGATATTTCCAATCAATCCAATTTGATAATCAAAAAGCGTTCTTATTACAATCACACCTTAGTTCCTTTGTTTAATCAGGAATAATGGGTAAAAACAATCATCTATAGACAAAATGATTATAACTAGTTGAATAATAATAAGTTTTTTCGACCTCTACGATTACTATCAACTAGTCAAACTTGATTAAAAAAATGTCACTATGAAACTTTAGCATAATTGGATCTTATAATCAACTTGAAATTCAATTAAAACATGTTAACACAATCACACACTAATCATATGATAATCAACATCATTTAAGCAAGTGTATAAAGAAACTAGCCACTCATAGCAAACA
Organism: Chrysanthemum seticuspe; assembly: GCA_019973895.1. Classification (NCBI taxonomy): domain Eukaryota; kingdom Viridiplantae; phylum Streptophyta; class Magnoliopsida; order Asterales; family Asteraceae; genus Chrysanthemum; species Chrysanthemum seticuspe. The sequence continues at coordinate 5,264,208 of BPTQ01000005.1, read as the reverse complement.
TAAACATAAACTCAGAATTTAAACATTAGAAAACATGATTAAGAGTCTTACAATGCTTGGAATAAGATAATAAATGGTAAAGTAATGATTCCCAAAGTATTGGGTAGACTCCTTGGGGTTTTGGCCTCCAAATGTGGTACTTCTGGAACTCCATACTTTCCTGAACTTCTAAGGATGAATTTGAGAGCTTAAGAGCTTTGTTTGATGAGTAGAGAGAGTTGTATTGAAGTGTGTGTCTCATATGCTCACAATAGGTCTCTATTTATACTAGTTCCAAGGTCTAGGGTATTAATTGCTGAACTTGGCCTCCAATGAGTTAGGAAGGGACTAGAATACACCAAGGGAAGGACCAAGAATCGTTTGGATATAAAGGGGAAACTTAGTAATGAAGATTTGGCATAAACAGGCCTTCCAACCGGATCGGTCACAGGACCGACCGATCCGGTTGGTCTTCTACAATGTTCCAACTGTATCGGTCGCGGGTGGCAACCGAACGGTTGGACTGGCATCGTGGGTAATCTTTGCTCTTCACCCAACCGATCCGGTTGGTTTTCCTGAGTGACGGAAAATCGACCTTTACTTTATTCTGACTTGCAGAGCTTGGTTCTTCAATCATCTTGGTCTTCTATGGTACTTGAAATACTGATTTGTGCTTGGCATGCTTCACTGAAATGGGAATCTTCCAATTGTTGAACATTCTTTTACTTTTTCTTCCGTTTCCCTGCACTTGGTTATAAACACTAGACAAACATCTTTTGATGTGATTAAGCACTGAAATCATACAAATATAACCAAATAACATATACAAAAGCACACATAACGCTACTGAAAACATGTACAATTTGAGCGTTATCAAATTCCCCCACACTTAAACTTTGCTTGCCCTCAAGCTAATCTAGGAAAAACATTCACTGGTACAAAATTATGATTACGAAAAATATGATGCAAATCTACCAAGTACAAGTACGAGAGAAGATTCATCAATTACGCTTATAAAGGTGAAACTTTCAAGATGTTTGACAATATCCAATGATTTTCTTGCATGATTAACATTTCAAAACACCTCACGAAAAAGGAACGAAATATAATTCACTCACTCACTCAATTTTTAGTGGAGTAACAAGATAAATCACACTCATTGCTCAGTCATGATTTGATTATTACCATAAGTTTGTACAAGAAACAAAACTCCACCGACGTGGCGTGAGCACCAAGCAAAAACATCTAAAGAAGACTTTTAGTCAGGTTATAATGTTATGGCTAAGGGTTAATGGTATGGATAAGGCATGGGAATGTTAATGAAATTGGTGTTAAAATAAAAATAGAATCAACTCTAATACCCGTGTTTCTAGCTACCAAACAATCTGCAAACCAGTAAATGATTATAGATTCATTTTCTTTCCTTCGGATTTCCACAACTCTTCGCTTTGATTTGCCGTGACAACTTTTCTTCGAACACAACACATTCGCTAATACGTTCATAATTCAACATTTTTTTTAACATTCATAATCATTGGCTCACACAACTAACAAGGTGCGGTTACTCATAATCATTTGAACAATCTTCTCATTCCAAGTGACTAGCAACCAACCGTTTAGATATTGACAAGGGTTAGATTAAGGTTTAAAGTTGTAAAATCGTTTTGTATTTTTCTGGGTTTATGATTGGTGCAAAACCGTCAAGTTTAATCACACAAGCTAGCCACTTGTGAATGGCCAACCGTAACAAACTTAAAACAGCTCAAACACTAATGCAATTAAGATCAGAGGAATATAGGGAATTCCTGGGTCGTTAAGTCCCACGGAGGATGAATTGGTGTTAAACAACTTCAGATGTCGAATAATCACTAAGGATAGTGATAAGTAAGGTTTTTGAAATATTTATACCTAAAGAAAGGATTAATAAATTACAGCGACTTAAATGCAAATTAAAGGAAATTAAAAAGTTAAAGTATATTAAATAAACGCTATCACTATTTTTAAAATGATGAACGTTTAAAACCTAAAACGTACGTTTAAATAAAATTACATAAACGTACAAAATAAAATGTGAGTTTTAAGAAATAAAAGGCCTACAAATATAAAAATGATATTTTTAAAATCCTAATAATAAAATAAAATTATTAGAAAAATAAAATTATTTTTACAACTAATTATTTAATTATTATTAATTAAAAACTATTTATTAAGTATTTAAAATGCACTAAAATATAAGAAAATACAAAATTAACCTAGAAAAATGAAATTATAACTTAGAAAAATCTAAAATATGATAAAACTTATTTTAAAACTAAAAATATATTTTTTAGACTTTTTATGTATTTATTATTAATTTAATACTATTTAAATCTAATTAAAATGCTAGAAAATACTATTTAAACCAAGAAAATTATGGAAAAATATTTTTTTGGCTTTTTATATTTATCTTAATCTAGGAAAATTGAAAACATATTTTTTAAAACTTTTTCTGATTTATTTGTATTAAAAGCTATTTAAAAAGACTTAAAAACTGTTTTAAATAAGGAAAAATACTAAATAGTGATGGAAAAATCTGAAAAATTCAGGAAAATACTAAAATATTATTCTTAATCTATGAAAAATATAAAAACATATGCTTATGTGTGAGAATAAGAAGCTGCAGTGTAACTGCTTATAAATAAGCAATTCAAAATAAGCCAAAGTCCTCAAATGGACACCAATTAAACACAGAAGCTAACTAATGCTATATTAAGTCTATCTTGACTATTTAACAGTACTATAGATCACTAAAGAAGCTTAAATTGGATTTGAGCTTATTGGATTATTTAAGCAAAACAGTGATTAGGGGGGCACCTTTAATCTATTACACAAGCTAAACAAATAAGCTAAATGGAAAAACAGATAAAGGGACTTAAAGATCACCTAGCCTACTATACTTGGACCAAAAATCGGCTTCTCACAAGCTTGAATGAAGCTTGTGCAAAAGCTGTAAGATGTGCCTGTGCACACTCAGTGAATGCTGAGTGTGTGCAGGGCATATCATGGCTTATTGGAAGCTGATAAAAAGCTTATTGGAGCTTGATAAAAGGAAAACAAAACTGATATTATTAAACTAGACCTACTGATCTTTCAAATCCCAAAGTCTCATAGATTTTGATGAAGAAATGAACCAATGAGACTTCAACAAAGTTTTGTAAAAACTGGACTTTCCAAATCTTGACTTTTATAGACAGAAATGGAATTTTGACTTTTATGAGATTTGATTTGATTCTATGGACTGAACCTGTTCAATAAGCTCTGATAAGATGATGTTAGGTTAGAGTACTAAGTTATAAACAACCTTGATGAAATTCACATTATAACTCCTAACAGTTAACTGTTATAATGAGATTAACATCATTTTGACTTTTTATTAAACAATGACAGGATTTTATGTTTTAACTAAGCTATTAAATGCTAAAGAGATGAGAAACAACAACAGGCAATAACACAGATACCCTCTAACATATGATAATAAGCAGATCCAAACACCACTTTTTGAAGGCAGTTTTGAAGCTAAACCCACTATATCATCTATCTGATCTTAAATACTGGTATAACAAGTTCTAATATGTAATTTTATTCCTAAACAAATCAAAATGACAGCAATGCAATGTCTCTATTTATATAAACTAATGATGCAAAAGTTTACAAAGAAATAAACTTACAATTGGAATTTGACTGAGATTAAAGTACTAGGATCATAAGTAACCACCTACACTCCCCAAGGAGTTCTAATTCCCAATGCAAGTCCAATTTAACCCTGCTCCAAGCTTTTCTTTCTTTTACCCATTGATTTTTTATTTTTAGCTAATTTATTGGTATTTTTGGTAATTTTTGGGTTGTGAAACTAAACTGGGAATTTAATGTTTCTAACAACTTAAAAGCTTTTTCAAGAGCTTATATAAGCTTCAGAAGCAATAATAACAACTAATAACAACAATTGAGTGTTTTGAGAATTTAGACATAAACATAAACTGAATTAGTGAGTAAAAACTAAAATTGAAACTAGAAATAGGTTTATATTACACTGAAAGAACTAAATGAAGTACTTGAAGTCCAAATTTAACACTGGAAACTAAAAATAACTAAGACAACATAATCTAAACTAAATTACACTACTTGATATCTCCATACTGCTACTTTTTTTCTTTATAATGATCCACTTGAGTCTTAGTCGACATCTGAGACTATCCCACTTCATCTCAGCCATTGAATTCATCAAAATTGCCATATGTCATTTTGGCGGGAAAAGTGGATTTGGTTGGTTCTTTGCATTTAATGATTTTTGGTTGGATGTGGAGGTGGAGGGGGGTGATAGACAGCTGGGAGACAAGTTGGAAAGGTGTAAGTGAGCAGGTAAACAGGTGGGGGTGTAGGAGTGGACACAGGTGTTGGGGGTAGGGGATGGTGAACAGTGGTGCGGGTATTTTGGGTGTTTGACTTTATTTGACCGGGTTATTAATAACGGGTGTTGGGTTTTTAGGCTATGGTTGGGATTGGGCCAGCAGCTGGGTTGGTGGATTTGGATTTGGTTTGTGTTTGTTTAATTTAGGTCCATTTGGTTTTAAGTAATAACAAGGACCAATCATGTAATATTCTGAAAGTATAGGGACTGATTTTGACAAGTTTCCAAATTATTTTCAAGGACCAAACATGCCAAATATAATAAACTAAGGACCATACATGTATTTATTTTCCATTTAAAATGTCCAAGGGCCTTTTATGTCATTTTTGAAACTTAAGGGACCAAATATGTAATTTTCCAAAAGTTCACTATAAGGACCAATTTTGTCATTTATGAATAGTACAAGGTTTATTTTTGATAAATTTCCATTTTTTTAAATTCACCAAGGACTATTTTTGACAATTTTCAAACTTTAGGGACTAAAGTTGTCATTTTGTAAATTTTAAACTTTAAAGGGTTTATTTTGACAACTTTTGAATCCCATGGACCTTAAATGACATTTTACACGTTTTTGAATTACCAGGGACTAGATTTGACAATTTTTGAAACTTGGGGGACTAAAACTGCCAATTATGCAAACTTGATACGTTTTTCACCTGTTTTTGGTGTTTTTGCATTTAAAACATATAAAACACTTGTTTGTGATATTTTCATCATTTTGATACATTTCTGAGTGTTTTCAGATGTTTTTGCAGTTTAAATGGTACAAGAATGATGAGTATTTAGACACTCATCAGTTTATCAAAAACGAAAAGGATGGCTCATAGGGTGTAACTAGGGGTATCTAGCGCTAAAGATGAGCGCTACAAATGGGTCCATGTAGGTGGTTAAGTAACCGATGTGGTTAGTTAATATAACATATTATGAAAGATGGAAGGCCATTTGGGTAAAATCCTAAGGTGCCTCTTTATCACACGAATTTACTTATATCGCACAAATGAAATCTCACTGCGGTCTAGTAATGATTTACAAGCACAAGTTCTAGAATAAATAAAATCACCGGCACACTCATAGCAAAAGATTCAAGCATAAAAGATGTATGCTTTATATAGAACAGGCTCAAATCCTCACAATTTTAGTGGAAAGGGCTATAATTTGTGCTAGCAAATGTTTATCGATCCCAGAATGGATTGCAATATTAATCGGAACACATCTCAAAGTTTCAAATATTACCAGTTTTACCAGTGATTTGATCTAGTTATTCTAATATATTATCCTAAAAGCATGAAAATAACTAGATCACAAAGGCAAACAAAATTTTAAATTTAAGCTTAAAAACTCTAATTTTCCTATTCAGCCCCCCCCCCCACACTTAAGTTAAACGTTGTCCTAAATGTGAAAAACAAACTTCAAAGTATAAAAATAGGGAAATAGAGATGAAACCAGATACTCCAATGAGATTGTCAGCTTAATTTTTCTTCTTCTTCCAAGCGTCCATTGGAGTAATCATTACCTGCACAAAATCTTATATACAAACAAAAGATTTTTATTAAGATGTGGCAGTCCCCCACACTTAAGTTCAACCAACGGTTTAAACTTTGGGGCGTGACCACAGAAAATCAAATCTGAAACACACGGGTTGCCTCCCGAGAAGCGCTTGTTTTATTCACGAGTCATCAGCCTGACTCGAATCTTCCCAAATTTACTTAGCCACAGATTCAGCCTTGAACATTTTGAAAAGTTCGGGGATATACATGAATTCTTCACCAGTAGCATCAATATCGCTCCAGATGAACTCAGCAGATGGTTTCCAAAGAAAATTTTGTGGGATTCTTCCTGGAAAAGGTGCTACGAAGGTGATGGTTTCGAATTCATTTTCAAGTGAAACTGTCTCAACTGATATTTCATTCATTTGCTCCTTATCGTAGTAGAGTTTGATTCGGTGCCCGTTAACGATGAAACTTCCACCTTGTTTGTCATAAAGTTCGACATAACCGGATGGATATCCATGTTTAACTATGTATGGTCCAAACCATCTTGGTTGTAATTTAGGAGCTTTGAATATGAATTTCATGTTGAAAAGCAGAACTTTATATCTAGCTTTGAATTCTTTTCGAATTCTCAGCTTTTTGTCGTGATAAGCTTTGATTCTGGCCTCATACAGTTTGGAATTTTCATAAGCTCGGAGTCTTAATTCGTCGAGTTCGTGCAATTGCAAGAATCTCTTCTCTCCAGCTATTTTCAGATCGGTGTTACAGTTTCTAAGAGCCCAGTAAGCACGATGTTCAACTTCGAACGACAAATGACAAGTTTTTCCATACAGGAGTCTGTAAGGAGTTGTGCCAATAGGAGTTTTATAAGCCGTACGAAACGCCCACAGAGCATCATCAAGTTTCTTCGACCACACTGAAGGATTGTCCTTCACTGTTTTTTCGAGTATTCTTTTAAGAGCTCTATTGGTGTTTTCAACTTGGCCACTGGTTTGTGGATGATAAGCTGTCACGAATCGATGATGAACCCCATATCTTTTCATGGTTTTCTCCATTTTTTGGTTACAGAAATGGGTTCCTCAATCGCTTATCAAGGCTTTGGGGATTCCATAACGAGCGAAAAGCTTTTTGAGAAAATTAACGACGACACGAGCATCGTTTGTCGGTAAAGCTTCAGCTTCTGCCCATTTGGACACATAATCTATAGCAACGAGAATGTATTCGTATTTGTGGGATTTGGGAAATGGTCCCATGAAATCAATTCCCCAAATATCGAATATTTCACACACTTGAATGCTTGTCAATGGCATTTCGTCTCTGCGTGAAAGGTTAGTGGTTCTTTGGCAAGCATCACAGTTCTGAACAAGTGTATGTGCTTCTTTGAATATTTTTGGCCAATAGAATCCAGCATCAAAAAAAATTTAGCTGTGGTGGAAGGACCATAATGTCCCCTAGTTGGGCCATGATGACATTCGTCAAGAATCTTGCGGGTTTCAGAACCAGAAACACATCTTCGGATCATTCCGTAAGGGCACATTTTGAAAAGATATGGTTCTTCGCAAAAGTAGTATTTAAGTTCTGAAAAGAATTTACTCCTTTGAGCGTGAGTTAAACCTGTTCTGAGAATTCCTCCAGCGAGATAGTTCGCAAAGTCAGCAAACCAAGGATCATCATTTCCATCAACGGTCATGAGGATTTCATCAGGGAAGTAATCATCGATTTCTTCTTCCTTTAACTCCTCAAGATCTGGATTTTCAAGACGTGATAAATGATCAGCGGCTAGATTCTCTGCTCCTTTCTTATCTTTGATTTCGATGTCAAATTCTTGGAGTAGCAGAATCCATCGGATAAGACGCGGTTTAGCATCTTGCTTGGTGAACAGATATTTGAGTGCCGAGTGATCGGTGAACACAACTGTTTTTGAGAGTACGAGGTATGATCGAAATTTGTCGAATGCAAAAACTACGGCTAGTAATTCCTTTTCTGTGACTATATAATTTTGCTGAGCACTATTCAGTGTCTTGCTAGCAAAATATATGGGCCGAAAGTGTTTTCCTTCTCATTGGCCTAAGACGGCTCCGACAGCAAAATCGCTGGCATCGCACATAAGATCGAAGGGTAGTGACCAATTAGGTGAAACCATGATCGGAGCACTAGTCAGTTGAGATTTCAACTTTTCGAAGGCTTTTATGCAATCAGCATTGAAGTCAAAGACATAATCTTTCTCAAGAATTTTTGTCATTGGACGGGATATTTTTGAAAAATCTTTGATAAAGCGGCGGTAGAAACCGGCATGTCCTAAAACACTTCTAACGGCTTTAATGTTAGTTGGTGGTGGAAGTTTCGTGATAACGTCGATTTTTGCTTTATCTACTTCCATGCCTGCACTGGAGATTTTGTGGCTAAGCACAATTCCTTCGGTCACCATGAAGTGACATTTTTCCCAGTTAAGGACAAGATGTGCAGCTTCGCATCTTTCGAGCATTTTATCAAGATTTGAGAGACAAGCTTCAAATGAGTTTCCGAAGACTGAAAAGTCATCCATGAAAACTTCCATGGAGGTTTCGAGCATGTCTTGGAATATGGCTATCATACACCTTTGAAAAGTCGCAGGTGCATTACAAAGACCAAAAGGCATACGTCGATATGCGTAGGTTCCAAAAGGACAAGTGAAAGTGGTCTTTTCTTGGTCATTAGGATCGACTGGAATTTGAAAGTATCCTGGAAATCCATCGAGGAAACAAAAGAATTTATTTCCTGTTAGTCTTTCAAGCATTTGATCCATGAACGGGAATGAAAAGTGATCTTTTCTGGTGGCTTTGTATAATTTCCGATAGTCAATACAAACGCGCCAACCAGTGACAGTTCTAGTAGGGACTAGTTCATTCCGTTCATTAGTCACAACCGTCATTCCTCCTTTCTTGGGAACACAGTGAACGGGACTCGCCCAAACTATCCTCGATTGGGTAAATGATACCAGCATTGAGAAGTTTTATGATTTCCTTTTTTACAACTTCTTTCATGTTGGGATTGAGTCGACGTTGACGTTCTACAACATGTTTGATCCCATCTTCGAAATTGATTTTGTGTTTGCATAAATTGGGACTAATTCCTGGGATATCAGATGTTTTCCAAGCGAAAGCTTGTTTATGATTTTTGAGGACAGAAACTGAACTTTCTTTCTCATTGGCCTCGAGTAATGAAGATATGACTACTGGAAGAAGTGAGTATTCCTCCAGGTAAGCATATTCAAGATGATCAGGGAGAGGTTTGAGCACGAGATATGTTGGTGGTTCTTCGAGAGAAGATTTTATTCTCATCTCGTCATCGAAAGTTATTTCTTCAAAATTCTATTCCTCCATTTCTTCCTCTTCCGTGTTAGCTCCTTCGAACTCTACTTTCATGAATTTATCAAAATCTTTGTCAAAGTCTGTTTCATTGATTTTCTCAGAAGTAGTCATGAATGGATCAGATTCGTTAAGTAACGCATCCAATTCTTCGTTAGTGACTTCATCGATAACATCGATGTTGAAACAAGTGTCATCACTGGAACGTGGATAACGCATCGCTTTATCGATTAGAAAGGTGATTCGATCTTCTCCAACTCCAAGGTTGAGTTCTTTTCCTTTCACTTTGATGATTGCATTAGCGGTATTTAGGAAAGGTCTCCCTAAGATGAGTGGGACTTTACTATCTTCTTCCATTTCTAAAATTACAAAGTCCACGGGAAAATTGAATTTACCGACTTGAACAAGCATATAAACGGCAATACCAACAGGATATTGATAAGAATGATTTGCTAATCGAATACTCATTTTTGTTGGTTTAAGGCTGTTGTTGCATAATTTGGAATATAGCGAATAAGGCATCAAATTGATACTTGCGCCAAGGTCGGCTAAAGCATCACATTGAATATTATTCCCGAAAGTACATGGAATAAGAAAGCTCCCAGGATCTCCGATCTTTGGTGGGATTTTGTTTTGAACGATGGCTGAGCATTCTTCATTAAGGAAAGTAGCTGGTATTTGCTCTAGCTTGCTTTTGTTATTAAGAAGTTCTTTCAAGAATTTCCCGTATATGGGCATTCCGGCTAAGATATCAACGAGAGGAACATTGAGTCTAACCTCTTTGATTATTTCAATGAACTTCTTATAACGTTCTTCTATTTTTTCTTTCTTAAGGCGTTGAGGATATGGAATTTTTTGTGTGTACGCCTTGATAAATGGGGTGTTTTTCTTTTTGGTGGTTTGAGTTGTGTTGGTTTCCTCAGCTTCATACTCACTATCATGGGTGATAGGAGTATTTTCATTAGGACTTGGTGGTGGTTCGTACGAGAGACCACTTCTTGTGAAGACAACATTGATATGCTCATTTCTAGTTTGTGATGGATGGTACGTTTTATCATTTGATGGTTTTGGGTTGGATTGGGTGTTACTTGGTAACAAATCAGATGGTCGAGAGGAATGTTGGTCATAAAATCTGCCAAATTTGTTTTCAAAATCTTGGATAGATGCTTGATGATTTTTTTGTCCCTGCTCAACTTTGGCTTTGAGATTGAAAAATTGATTTTTGATTAAATCATTTGCAGATTTTTGAGCAGCCACAAATTATCTCATGGTTTTCTCGAATTCGGATTCTTCCATCTTTTTCTCGGAGTTTTGTGGAGGCGGATTGTCAGTTCGAGGTTGAGAATCACGGTTGTCATCCCTTGGTCGGCGGTCTTGCCAATTTCCAGAATTTTGACCGTAATAATTACTATGATATCCTCCTCCATGATATCCCTCCTTGGACATAATTTGCTTCTCCTTCGTTAGGTCCACCCATGGGTTTATCGTCGCACTCAGACGATGGGTGATTTTCTCCACAATTGTTGCATCCATCTCTCATTTCCTTCATTTCTTCTTTGATATCTTTGTATTGCGTGTCGATTTTTGAGGTTAAGGCTTCCATTTTCTCCATTAGTTTTGATGTATCGGTGTTTTCAACAAAAGCAACGGTTTTTCGAAGAGGTTTGGTTTTGGAATCTTTAGACCAATCGAGTTTGAGAAGTACTCGATCTTCGAGTAATTGGTGTGCATCATTAGGAGTCTTATAGAGAAAAATTCCTCCAGCATCAAGGATGCCTTGAGAGATTTCATCTAGTCCATGGTAAAAGATTTGGATAATGGTTCCTTTGGATAATTCATGTCCATGACAACTACGAAGCAAATATTTCATCCGAAGCCAAGCTTCGACAAGTGATTCGTTGGGATTTTGTGTGAAAGCACGAATTTCTCCCATTAATCGATCAAACATGGCAGGTGGAAAGAATCGGCTTACATAGGCTTGCCTCATCTCCTCCCAATTGTTGATAATTCCTGGGGTCAATTCATTGTACCATACTTTAGCATCTCCGGCGAGTGATGATGGAAAAAATTTTAGTTTTATGGCATTGACATCGGTGTCGTCATAATGGAACATGCCGCAAATTTCGATGAATTTGGCAATGTGCTTATGCGGATCGGCCCGCGCACGGCCATCGAATTGACGGTCTTCGATCATGGAAAGGTAATGACCCTTCACGGTGAAGTTGTCACCAAGGTTGACAGCAACAGTAGCACTCCCAGGGGTTGATGCTACGGCTCGGTTGGTTCCCCACATGGGTTGATCGTCCACCATGGGAAAAGGTAAATTGATGAAAGGGTTGTAAACAACTTTGGACTCTACGAGGTTATCAAATGGTGGGTTTGGTACTCTAGGTACACGATCGGCTAAGGGTATGAAAGGTATTCTTCTTCTTCTTCAGATCAAACATTCGGGGTTGGTAATGTTAATACAAATAAGCCGTAAAAACGTTTATTTATATTTTACTATCTTCTAATATTTTGTCGATAACAAACGTAAAATCATTTTAACGAAACAAATAAAATACGTAATTAGTTTGAACTAATAGTTTCTAACACACTTACGTTTTCACATAAAACACTAAAACAAGTATAAGTGATTTTATGATTTAGTATTACATATGTACAACAACTAGTGTTTACATATTTGGGTCAAATATACACATAACTAGTATGTAGTATATTGGGTAATATAAATGGGTAGAAACTTAAGTAGCATAACCCATTGACCAAATACATTGAATATAGTTGGGTACAACCAAAGTCCATGACCCATATCCATGGAGCTTGACCCATATCCCATTGCATGACATCATGCTTATGTCATATATGGATAATATCCATAACCCATGGTATTGACCCATACCCACTTGACTAGGTGCATTGCACTCATAAGATACATTGTATCTAGTAAAAGACCCAGGGATATACCCATGACCCATGACCCATGACCCATGATCAAAATAACCATGGGTAAAGAGGAGCGTCCCACGGATCCCTAGCTTTACGCTAGACGGATCCCTTGTGGGAGGGATCCATGGGATCCGGGGAACAGTGGCAAGTTTTTCCTATAAATAGAGAGCCATTTTTTCATTGTTTCTTACCCCTTTCTAACTTACTTTCTCCCTGAGTTTAAAACTCTCTAACCCCATATCCAAGTGATCTATGTTTGTAGTTTTGTTTTTGTGTGATCCTCTAGGTTCCTCTTAAAGGCGAGATCACCACCTTTGAAGTCAAGCAAGCTCAAGTCCATGAGTTGCCATACTTCCTCATCATCATGACTACTGAAGTCCTCTTGTTGATTATTCTTTTCTTTCTTCTAAGAAGTGTAGTGTAGAAGACATTAGTGAAAGATGTCTCAAGTGTCAAGACGAAGATATTAGTGAAAGGTTTCGATCGTCCGTATTATAGGAATTAGTGAAGGGTGCCTAGAAGTCAAACCACAAGACATTAGTGAAGGGTGTCTTGAAGATCTATTTAATGGCATTAGTGAAAGGTGCTTAGATGTACATTCGATATGGTATGTTTCGATGTACAAGATAGATTAGCATTAGATCCAAAGATATTGATATCATTGATGATGTTGTAATAAGGAGTTGGTCTCCTTTGGGATTAGTCGTTGGTGTAGTGTTGGGTAGTAGTTCCTCCATTGTAAAGGAACTCGGTACTTAGCCTAGTACCGGATAAAGGGTAGGCCACGTTGTGGTAGGTGTGGTTCACCTTGGTGTGAAAGAACCCGGTGGTTAGCCTAGTACCGGAAAAAGAGTAGGCAACGTTTTGAAGGTTTCTCCACCATAAGGAGTCGGTGTCGTGTAGTGATTACAAACTCTCGAGTAGGTGACTCGGGGAGTGGAGTAGGGCAAGGAAGGTGTTCTTGTAGCCGAACCACTATAAATACTCGCGTTGTGGTTTTGTGCTTCTTACTCTTATCCTTTCATTACATACCTCTATATGATTGTTTATCAACATCCAACACACATCCAAATAGATTGACATAAGTCGATTTAAATAGTTAAAAGGAAGTTTTAATTGGCAAAACTATTCAAACCCCTTCTAGTTTTCCAAAATTGGCATCAGAGCTTCGTTACCAAGTTTCTTAAAGTATATTGTACTTTACAAACTTGATACGATCCATGGTTAATTGAAAACTTCAAAGAAGGTTTTTCATAAAAACAAACACCATGTCTTTTAAAATCTTTGTTTGGATGTTGATTAGATGACAACATTTTTCTTATTATTTATTTTCTATTTAAATGCACTAATCCTCTTTATCATGTTGATTAGTCAAAGCTCATACCTACCAAGCCATAGGAATCTCTTGGTAACAAGAATACCTTCCCTAAGAAGGTATCTTAAACACAAAGGAGCTGGAATTGTCTACTGACATTTGTTGTGTCATTTGTAAAGACATTCCTAAGTGCGTTAGATGTATGATTTTCTACTAATCTCTAAAATGACATTAGCTTGATAATTAAGTATGCCTACATAGGTATTTATATGATTATCTTTTGTGCATATACATGCATTACATGAAGCTTAATTAGGAAGCCTTTTCTCACATACGTGTTATTTTTTCGTCTAAAGTCGTGGCATATAAAACTTGTGTTTTATTTCATTTAATCCAAAAATCATATCTTTCTAATAATAAAACAAAACACAAATTTCAAAAATTCCTCCTTCCTCATAAATAACCATCCGTCGCCCACTTTATCAAATCCCTACTTTTTCAAATCTTTCATTTTAAAAAAAAAATTACCTCTCATTCAAAACTTCATCTTCCTCTCATCTCATCTCATCTCATCTTAAACCAAAACCAAGAAGGTTCATCATCAACATGGTTTACATCGCCCTCGTGCTTATCGCCTTAATACTCATCGCACTTGTGTTCCCTATGATAAAGTTCACATACGGAGACATATACTTTGTGTTGTTAATCTACATTGGGGTTATATACCAAATCCTTTGTATCATTCTTAGTATTGAAATGAAATATTACTAATAGTCTAGTTATCTAGGTTATTATTATCATAATGTGTTTATCATTTCTTTTTGATTTATTTTATTTTATCGTGATACATTAGAAAGCCATGTATGCATGCTATAAGAAAATGTAGGCTAAAACACATATCTTGGTATAAAACTATAAGATCTAAAAACCTATGTTTTTATCAAGAAATCTGTTTCTGTTACTTTCCAGATCCACGGATCCCGAAAGTTAGACTAGCCGGATCCCTTATGAAAGGGAACTGTGGGAACCGTACTCCTGGATAACAGTTTTTCATGCAAATTAAAAACCACTTTATTTCTAAAAGTAATATTCCACTAGAATGTCAAAACTTTAGGTGAGTTAAGTATCATTTTTGTTAAAAAAAAAAAAAAAAAAAAAAAAAAAAAAAAAAAAAAAAAAAACATTATTAATAAAAATCTTGTAAAAACGTTAAATAATCATTGGTTGACCACAAAAACATCACTTTCTATTAACTCATCTTTTCTATAGGTTCAACTATGACGCATGAATATGAGTTTGATTTTTCACTCACTAGCGTCTACACTCCAAACATCTCCCTTGAGCCCAACACACCTGGCAATCATGTCCGTGGGTTCAATAATCTCGAAAACCGTCACTTCCACGAAGGACGTATTGTAGACACCTCTCTACAATTCGAAGAAGGTATCAATACCTCCTTTCGAGCCATAGGACTAGAATGTCTTCTCGAAATCAACGAGAAGATATGTCCAAGGTTCATAATGGAATTCTTTCGTCAAGTTGAACTCGTTCGTAACGAGGATCGCTCTCTATCTCTTTGGTTTTGGATCAAAAACCAAAAGTTTGTTTTAACTCTTGGGCAATTTGCTCACATCCTCCGGATCCCAAATCATGGACAATGTGCCTTCACCGAAGATTGGTCTCTTGATTCTCTCTTCAACTTTCGTGAAAAAAATAGTCCATATTGTTCACACATACCCTCCCCGGAGGATTTGAATCGCATAATATGCAAACCTCGACCATATTACTCCGATCCAAACATTATCTTTACACGGGACATTCGAGAAGAATACAAACCTCTTGCACTCATTCTACGTGAAAATGTTTGGAGTCTTAGGGGAAATCGAGAAATCCTTCCCGCTTGTTGTGCTCACATAATGTATTGTTTGCTAACACAACAACCCTACAATCTCGCCTACTTCTTCGCAAGGCGAATTGTAAATCTTTAAGGCTCCAAGAATAAACTCATCCCTTATGGAATGTTCTTGACGCGCCTCTATCATAACGTCATGCATTTTCATCCTCAATTTCAAAGTCCGCTGTACATACTTGTGAACAAGATGATGGAACCGCTAAACATATCACTCATGAAGACTTTCTTCATTCTTGATTCCACCAACACTCATCAACCATTTGATGATCCTTCTAGCGAAAACGCTCAAGGAACTTAGTAGTCTTTCAAATAGGATAAATCCTTTTGTACTCTTGCTTTATCAATGTAATCCAATTTCCTTCATGAAATAAAACATCTTACATTTGATATCTTAGTATTAGAACCTCTTAAAACTAACCTTAGAATATAATGCATTGTCAAAATTATTGCATACCTTTAGTAAAGGTCCTGCTTAGTAGATAGACGGATCCTAAAGTTTGTGCTAGATGGATCCCTACTCTTAGGGAACTGTGGGATCCGGCAAACAGAAAATGCAATTGCAATCATTGTATTTCAAACATGTCCTTAGTACACTTCACACCAAGGTAGACATAGTGTCTTAAGGCAAATTGATTCCTTACCAAGCTAAGTGGATCTTTGTGTACTCACACATAACTCATCTAGATCAAATTCAAGACGCTTGTAGATCTACCATTTCACTTAAACACGTTACTCTTCCGCTCTCAAGCTCACTCATCATCTCTCACATGATCCCTCACATCTAGTCATTGGAAATCTTTCAATTATGGCTAAATTGATCATAATAATCCTTACCTCAAAATTGATCAAATTCTAGTTTTTCCATCTTAAGTCTTTAGGATATTCCCCAAAACATTATCCTAAGTCACTATCTGATCTCTAGGATCATTTAGCTCCATTTGACACTCTCAAAATCATTAGTGTCATCTTTGTTCATTCATTGGTACTCATGAAAGTTCCAATTTCTTCTATAAAAGGCAATCATTAGCTACTTCACTTATTACCCTCAAGTACTTAAGCACCTCTTCATTTAAAACACTTAGATAAACTGAAACACTCAAGAAGAAATAGGCATTAGACCTTACAAACATCATTGATACCTTTTCTGAGCTGCTGATAGATGGATCCCTAGGATTAGCCTAGGCGGATCCCTCATTGGAGGGAACCGTGGGATCCGTATGACAGAATCATGCCAACTCTAGCTAAAACAATCATTTCAAGCTCATCTTACTTACTTAAACACTCAATCTCATCTTAAATGAGTTCCTAGATCAGTACAACTCTAAAGTTGACTCTTGTGCATGTTAATCATCACATTCCAATGAATCTTAGTGGCTTAAGTCTTGAATGCACTTGCCACATCTCTTGCTTCATAAACCGCATTGTTAGGACTTCTAAAGTTATCATCTTCATCCTCATTTTCAGCACTTAGAAATCTTCGCAAACCACTTGAAATCATCTCAACATGAGGAAAACTCCAAGCAACAACTTATCCACCAAAGAACCACCCAAGAAAATTGCTCGTGTTGTACACGAAATCTCTTCAACCGAATCATCTCCGGTCAAGTCCACAAATGCAAGGATTGCTTCTCAACCAATCAAACCAATTCCCAAAAGGATAGTACCCACAAAACTACCTATGCCAAACACCACCATACTTCCTAGGCCAAACAATCCTATCTCCACTAAACCATCACCATTGGTTCCTAGAGCTATCTCATTCACAACTCCACTATCATCACCACACCTTTACAATTTAGAGTATTTGCCTCCTAGGTCGTCTCATCCTCCTCCACCGGTAACATTCTCCTCATTAGGAAGAATAATTGTACATAATCAAGGTGTTGAGTCAACATTAGCTCCGGCTTCCTTTTCGCCGTCACCATCATATAATCCCATTTGGATTATGAGAAATTATCTAAGTCAACCACCCGACCATATAGAAGTGGACACTTCTCTACCACCACCATCATTCTTGGTCGAGGTTCCACAAGCCGCTTCACTTGATCCTTCGCATCAAGCTATTTCATTTCCTCCACCACCACTACCTAGCCATGACAAAGATTGTTATCATTGTCAATATTGTTATCATTGTCAACATGTTTAAAGTTTGATACATGAAGTACGAGAAGATCAACGTTTCATGTTCTATCACCTCCTCGAACGTTTCGCTGAGATTAAACCTAAACAAACTTGAGCTAGAGGATTTTAGTGGTGTCCTAGTATCAAGCGTTACTTAGATAAGCCTAGTAATTCTAAGTCATGTATCGATCATTTTCTTAGTTTTTAGAGTCATGTATATCATATCTCTAGTTTTATTAAATTAAAATACATGCTACTTGCTATATTTCTGAGTATATGATTATGTTGTATAATACATATCTCACTTTGATATTAACATAATGTGTTATATCACCATTGTTGAAATTAATCATCAGCCAGACGGATCCCTTAAATTTGTCTAGACGGATCCCTACAAGGAAGGAACCGTGGGATCCGTGATACAGAAAACTATTTTTCTACTAACTTGGATCATATTTGCAGGAAATTATCCATTATACTTGTTTTCTAACCTTTGTTTTGTAGTTATTCAATTTACACATGAAGACTTTGACACCCTAAAGCTAGGGGGAGCTTTGTGTCAAAGCAATACATTGCAAAATTACTTGCAATATAAGAATTACATTTCATGACATCCCTTTGCAAAATTGCAATCATCAAGGGGGAGCACATTCGTCACATAGACGAAATCTTTTGCAAACTTAGTTGCAAATGAACTAGCTAAGTATTATTTTCTTGACGCCCTCACATAGGGATGGACTCGTCAAGGGGGAGTAAAGACGAGATCCTTTCCCGTTACTTGCTCTCTATTTTTTCCTTATTTTGTATCTTTCACATGTTTTTCTTAAAACAATGTGTTAGTTTCCTTCGAAGCTCTTTTTGTTTCGACAAAAAGGGGGAGAAGAAAGTAAAAACTACAAATTCAAACTTTTAAGAATTTTAGTTTTTCCTTAAAATAATTTTATGTTTTGTCATCAACAAAAAGGGGGAGATTGTTAATACAAATAAGCCGTAAAAACATTTATTTATATTTTACTATCTTCTAATATTTTGTCGATAACAAACGTAAAATCATTTTAACGAAACAAATAAAATATGTAATTAGTTTGAACTAATAGTTTCTAACACACTTACGTTTTCACATAAAACACTAAAACAAGTATAAGTGATTTTATGATTTAGTATTACATATGTACAACAACTAGTGTTTACATATTTGGGTAAAATATACACATAACTAGTATGTAGTATATTGGGTAATATAAATGAGTAAAAACTTAAGTATCATTTCCCATTGACCAAATACATTGAATGTAGTTGGGTACACCCCAAAGTCCATGACCCATATCCATGGAGCTTGACCCATAACCCATTGCATGGCATCATGCTTATGTCATATATGGATAATATCCATAACCCATGGTCTTGACGCATACCCACTTGACTAGGTGCATTGCACTCATAAGATACATTGTATATAGTAAAAGACCCATGGATCAAACCATAACCCATGACCCATGACCCATGATCAAAATACCCATGGGTAAGGAGGAGCGTCCCACGGATCCCTAGCTTTACGCTAGACGGATCCCTTGTGGGAGGGATCCGTGGGATCCGGGGAACAGTGGCAAGTTTTGCCTATAAATAAAGAGCCATTTCTTCATTGTTTCGTACCCCTTTCTAACATACTTTCACCCTGAGTTTAAAACACTCTAACCCGAGATCCAAGTGATCTATGTTTGTAGTTTTGTTTTTTTGTGATCCTCTAGGTTCCTCTTAAAGGCGAGATCACTACCTTTGAAGTCAAGCAAGCTCAAGTCCATGAGTTGCCATACTTCCTCATCATCAAGACTACTGAAGTCCTCTTGTTGATGATTCTTTTCTTTCTTCTAAGAAGTGTAGTGTATAAGACATTAGTGAAAGATGTCTCAAGTGTCAAGACGAAGACATTAGTGAAAGGTGTCGATAGTCCGTATTATAGGCATTAGTGAAGGGTGCCTAGAAGTCAAGCCACAAGACATTAGTGAAGGGTATCTTAAAGATCTATTTAAAGGCATTAGTGAAAGGTTCATTAGATGTACATTCGATATGGTGTGTATCGATGTACAAGATAGATTAGCATTAGATCCAAGGATATTGATATCCTTGATGATGTTGTAATAGGGAGTTGGTCTCCTTTGGGATTAGTCGTTGGTGTAGTGTTGGGTAGTAGTTTCTCCATTGTAATGGAACTCGGTACTTAGCCTAGTACCGGATAAAGGGTAGGCGACGTTGTGGTAGGTGTGGTTCACCTTGGTGTGAAAGAACCCGGTGGTTAGCCTAGTACCGGAAAAAGAGTAGGCAACGTTGTGAAGGTTTCTCCGCCATAAGGAGTTGGTGTCGTGTAGTGATTACAAACTCTCAAGTAGGTGACTCGGGGAGTGGAGTAGGGCAAGGAAGGTTTCCTTGTAGCCGAACCACTATAAATACTCGCGTTGTAGTTATGTGCTTCTTACTCTTATCCTTTCATTACATACCTCTATATGATTGTTTATCAACATCCAACACACATCCAAATAAATTGACATAAGTCGATCAAAATAGTTAAAAGGAAGTTTTAATTGGCAAAACTATTCAACCCGCCTTTTAGTTTTCCACATGTAAGAGGTGAGATTGGTTCTATTCCTGCTGCACGAGTGTTCATACAATGACCTAGAGAATCCAGGAAATATCTAAACACACGGACAAACAAAGAAAACAGTTTTCTGGACATAACGAGTAACCGGATTGGTTGCGAGGGGTGACTGATCGGTTGGATCAATTTGTTTTGGTTAAGGGCGTAACCGGATCGGTTATGAGGTAACCAGATCGGTTGAAGTTTTCTAGAAAAAAAAAAAAAAAAAAAAAAAAAAAAAAAAGAATTGGTATGAATCGACTGACGTGGATTCAAAACTTGCTCACACAATCAAATACTCGGCAGCGGCGCCAAAAACTTGATGTGCTGGGTGTGTACAAGTTTTAAATTTATAAAACACGATTTACCAATTTTACCAATAACACATACGAGCAAGTGCACTCGTCCGTTATAGCAAAATTATGAAGGTAAGTCGGGATCGTTCGCAGGGATTTGAGTGAATCTGATTAACAAGTTTAAATCAACTAAGACCATCCAATAAGCATATAACAATGAAAATAGATATAATGAAATTCAGATGATTAAAAACTACACTTGCATAAACTAGTTTCTTATCCTTGATTAGCATGATTGTATTAACCTCTTAACATGTTGGTTATGATAATTAGTTGGTGTACTAATCTATTGTTCTTACAAGTTAAACCTTTGTCAAGATTTTAGTTCATAAAAACAAGCATTAAGTTTAACCAATCAATTCAAGATTAATTCAAGTTTCATAAGTTTATTTTCACAAACTCAAACACAAAAACATCCATTTGCTTTATCAAATTTGCTTAGGAAATGGTCAATACAAAAGGTAACCGATTATAGACAAAAGGTTACAATTGATTGTCAACAACTAATCTTACGACCTTTTAGATGTTTCCAATCAATCCAATTTGATAATCAAAAAGCGTTCTTATTACAATCACACCTTAGTTCCTTTGTTTAATCAAGAATAATGGGTAAAAACAATCATCCATAGACAAAATAATTATAACTAATTGAATAACAATAAGTTCTTTCGACCTCTACGATTACTATCAACTAGCCAAACTTGATTAACAAATGTCACTATGAAACTTTAGCACAATTGGATCTTAGAATCAACTTGAAATTGAATTAAAACATGTTAACACAATCACACACTAATCATATGATAATCAACATCATTTAAGCAAGTGTATAAAGAAACTAGCCACTCATAGCAAACATAAACATAAACTCAGAACTTTGAACATTAGAAAACATGATTAAGAGTCTTACAATGCTTGGAATAAGATTACAAATGGTGAAGTAATGATTCCCAAAGTATTGGGGTAGACTCCTTGGGGTTTTGGCCTCCAAATGTGGTACTTCTGGAACTCCAAAATTTCCTGGACTTCTAAGGACGAATTTGAGAGCTTAAGAGCTTTGTTTAACGAGTAGATAGAGTTTTATTGAAGTGTGTGTCTCATATGCTCACAAGAGGTCTCTATTTATACTAGTTCCAAGGCCTAGGGTATTAATTGCTGAACTCGGCCTCCAAGGAGTTAGGAAAGGAATAGAATACACCATGGAAAGGACCTATAATCGTTTGGATACAAAGGGGAAACTTAGTGATGAAGATTTGGCAGAAACAGGCCTTCCAACCGGATCGGTCACAGGACCAGCCGATCCGGTTGGTCTTTTACAAGTGTTCCAACCGTATCGGTTGCTGGTGGCAACCAAACGGTTGGACTGGCGTCCTGGGTAATCTTTGCTCTTCACCCAACCGATCCGGTTAGTTTTCCTGAGTGACAAAAAATTGACCTTTACTTTATTCTGACTTGCAGTGCTTGGTTCTTCAATCATCTTGGTCTTCTATGGTACTTGAAATACTGATTTGTGCTTGGCATGCTTCACTGAAATGGGAATCTTCCAATTGTTGAACATTCTTTTACTTTTCCTTCCGTTTCCCTGCACTTGGTTATAAACACTAGACAAACATCTTTTGATGTGATTAAGCATTGAAGTCATACAAATATAACCGAATAACATATACAAAAGCAAACATAACGCTACTGAAAAAATGTACAATCTGAGCGTTATCAGCCAAGAAAGGGTAGTACCCTATAGACGAGGTCAAAAGGGCAAAGAGGCTCCATTTCCCTTACTGCTATATAAATAAAATCTGGTTTTCTTCAGTTTTATTCACTTTCTCACACAAGCACTGAAAATTAGGGTTTGGCAAATCAAATGGCTTTTCAAAATTGGTTTAGGGGTTTTATGCTTGGGTGATAGAGGAAGCTATTTCAGGAGTTAATTGGTTTAATTCGAACCAGGTCACCTCTAATTGGAGTTTTTGTGTTCGACCCACTTTGAAATAATGTCGCGTGTCGGTGCCACACACTCATACAATCTGACTTGACCCTCGTTCATACTGCTATTTGCCAAGGTGAGTATTTACAGCCCCCTTTTTATCGCTTTACTTATTTGAGGTGGAATGCATGAACCTAAAACTTAAACTTTATTGTTTGAAATAAATTATAAACAAATTTGAACTTTTAACATAAATTGAACCTTTAAGACATGTTTTGAACTCCTTAGCATATTTGAACTCTCCTTGAATTGATTGGAACTTTATTGATATATTTTGAACCTTAGGCCTATTATGAACTTATGACTTGTTCTTGATCTCTTAGTATACTTAGAACCATAATGTGTCGTACGCTCTAGGTCTTAAAGTCTCCCATGCTCGGAGTAGTCTTATGTTGATAATATATATAGTTGTTATACTGTTCGTACATGCTAAAGTCTCTCTGAGCAACACTAAGTCTCCCTCTGAGCAACACTAAGTCTCCTTTGTCGACAGGAGCAACGCAAAGTCTCCCTTGTTCGGAGCAGTCGTGGGCTATTATATATTTTAAGCGCTTGCATTGTGACTTATTACGACCATATGTGCATTGATTACTAGACTTACTACTTGACATATGGAAATGTATGTGAACTTATATGTTACAAGTCTTGTATGGGCGGGACTTGTAACATGGTGAGTTAGCAGGACATTTGCGAGGCAGACTTACTCAAAAATGATTTTTCCTACTATTTAAAGACTTTCTCAAATGGTTTTTCTTACTATTTAAAAGACTTTCTAAAAAATGGTTTCTGTACTATATAAAAGAACTTTTCTCATAAATGGCTTTTCGTAATACTTAAAAACCTGTGTACTCACCAACTATTTTTATAGTTGACCCGTTTTCTCATGCATTTCAGGTGATCGTCAATAAGCTTGTTTTATGAAGTCTTTCGCATAAAGGAGTCCTTACGTGTCATCATTGGGTCATCGATTATAAGAAGTTATCTTTTGGAAACCAAGATTTAAGATTTTATTGCCAATGTTGGCTTGAACAATATTGTAAAGTTGTACTATTTTCTTAAATTTAAATATGGTATTGTACTATATCTCTTTTGCGATGTATATTAATTTAGTTGCACCTCGCGTTTTCGCCTCTGGCGGGGTGTGACACCAGGCTACGTTCAGGCTGGGTTTGGTCGTTCCAGGCCGTAAAGTAAGGTCATAATGCTAGCCTGGAAGGTTAAAGTGAGGAGTAAGGCTATAGAGCTAGGCCATGCTCCCAGACTTATGAAGCAAGGGTAGAAAGCAAGGGTGGACTTTCCACAACCTTTTTTTCTTTAGTCTGGGACATGATTTATTGCAAATAGATCAAGTATGCGATTGAATAATAAACTATTTTGATTGATACTTTTTATAATAAACGAGTTCATAAAACCACAAAAGATAAGATTTTAGAACCTGAAAAAGTGGAGTATCACTGTTAGTAGATCGAGACGAGGAAGAGCGAAACGAGCTTATTTGTACAGTGTCTCACGGATGGCACTATGTTCACGTATCATGTGATGTGAAACGAGTATAATTCGGGTAAGGACCCAGTAGAGGTCGGATGTTCGGGTTTCCCTGTAGAATGGTAAGGATACCGTGAGAAGAAAGATGTTCCTGTAGTCAAGGTAACACTGACATCGACCGGGTACCTTCGTCTTACCTCATTGTAGAGGGTGAAGAGAAGGGTTTATGTGATACATCTGTTTTACCTCGTAGACGAGGGTGAAGAGAAGGGTTTTGGTGATAAACATGATAATGAATGTACATCCACTATTGATGGAAGATGAGCCTAAAGAGGTTATGAAGTGAAGTGTCCGTGCTTGTTGAAACTTACCCTAATTCTTAATATTAGCTAGTATATATAGGGGAAAGTTAGCATAAAAGATGGAGCTTTTGAACTTGTCTATAATATGGGTCATTATATGGATAGTGGCTTATTTGGCTAGAGATTTAATGTATGTAGTAAACTTACATACGTAATAATTAAGATTTATTTTTAATGGCAATTTATATAAAACTAGCAAGTAGCTAGAGATGTCATTTATTATTCTTAAGATGAAAAGTCAAATAGGTATAATAGTTGAACTTTTTATAGAAAATGAATAATTGATGTAACCATGTAGCTGATGTGATTATGTATTACGTACAAAGAAGCTGTCTACTCATTTGTCGCATTTGTTTCCTAGCTACGATAAAATATTAAAACATGGACATCATGGCCATTAAATAATAGAAACATGATCTTATATGTCTGATTTTTGTGAGAAACGTGGACCCATAACTCCTTTTTCACTTACAAATGTATTAATTTTGTTGTACCGCAGCTCGCTTCGCTTTTGTTGCAGAGCTCAGTGCTTTTGGAATAGTGCTCGGTCGAGGTCCTACGAGGTACCCGCTACCGAGCTAGTACCCTCCTTAATGGAAAAAGATGTACGTGTTTGCTCTCACTCAGTCACGTGGGTTCCGGGCATGAGATCGAATGCATCTTTAACTCAGATATATGCAGCTTAACTGTTTTTTACTTTTCTTAAAAACCAATATGGACTTTTTATCTAATCATCCAAAATACGCATATCCACAAAAATGTGTGAATTGGCGGGAACACCTTGACCATTGGTTTCTTTTTGCACCAGTCATTGTCCACCTTACAAGGAATAGCTCCGTCAGCTCTCCTGACCTAGTGGGATAGCAACTGGAGTAAGCACGATCCGAGATCCAAAATACGCGTATAGTAAAGATTAAATTTGATACTTAATCACTAAGCCACCGGCCTTAATGGTTCCTTATCATGTATGCATGATGACATGCGAAATTGAGAATCTATGATTCTTTAATCCTAGTAAAGAAGACGTTTTTTAAGTTTTTCATAGATCACATAAGCTTAGTTAATTACAACTTAATGAGAACACTATATTTTTTTAATCATAATCTAATGGAGTAACCCCTGGTAAGGCCGAAAGGATCAAAATCGTAGAAGAGAGGAAGTCGTCAAACTGTTAAACTTTTTAAATAATGTAACTCGGCTAGACTATAGTTTCAGTTTCAAGACAAGTGATATCGACCTTATTGAAAAAAGTTAAATAGTTTGATCACTTCTTTCTACATTTAGATAAAAAAAAAAAAAAAAAAAAAAAAAAAAAGTAACTCCCAATGTTGTCTTCTACGGGTTACGGGTACCCAATACCGTTTCCGGTGTTTGGGGGAGGTTAAGATGTAGACAGCCTTACCCCTACCTAAGGTAGAGAGACTGCTTCCAGTTCTACCAAAGGTAGAAAGGACCTCTGGCCTTTTCTACATTTAGATAGGATCAAAAAAAAAAAAAAAAAAATCAGTTAAAATGATTGAGCTAATTGAAAACTAAGTTTACTTTTCTCATGGACTAACTAAAGAATAACTAGAAACACAATACATTGAACCGGGTGCATTTTAGAAAAATTCAGTGTTTTTACGAAAATTAGCATTGCTAAACAAATAATGTATAACTTTTCATAAATACTTCACTTTCTTACATATTGGAAATATAAGATCAAAGATGCACTAGTCGGGTATCCGCGCTTTGCGACGGCAGGTACTCGTGTGATTATATTTTTTGGCGATAGCAAGGTTTTTTCAATGCATTGCTTTTAAAGAAGAAAAAAAAGAATGTCCAACACAGAGGTTATTAATTGGAAATTTGATTGTTTTCTTACTTACGCGTTTAATAACATAATAAAAAGCTTTTATAGCAAGGTGCCTATGCGATTATATTTTTCTCATGATGCTAACTTAACACATGACATTAACTTAATGGAACTACTTTACCACACAACATTGCTTTAAAAAAATGTCAGACATGCATCACAATGCAACGACGATATTGCTAGTCGTTTAGGATGTGTAATATTATATAATCATTTAAAAATAAATGGTGTTTTAAAATAGCGGCTTTAGCACCATCTAGTGGTGTCTATATTGCTAATTTGTGCTGGTAAATGGTGGTCCGTTGCATGATAGAAAAATGTGGTGTCAGAAAGTCTGACTACATAAAAGATTGGTTTCCATGATCCACTTAATGATTTATAAATTTTATAGCTGGTGTTTTAAAAAAGAAATAAAAGATAAGATGATTTATGCGCTATTGTTGTACCATGTGATATATTAAGTGTACTTTTGAGTGAAAAGGTATTTTAATAATATCATTAATGAATTGTAAAATTTATTTAGTGGGTGTTTGAAAGATGTAATTGATAAAATGATTTATGTATTATTGTCTTGTACTATTTGATATATTAATTATACTTTTGAGTGATGCGGTATTTTAATTATATTATTAATGATTTGTAAATTTCATTTAGTGAGTGTCTTAAAATGAAAAATTAGATGATTTATGCATTATTGTTTTGTACCAAATGCTATATTAATTGTACTTTTGAGTGATAGTATTTTTATGATATCATTAGTTGTAGCATTAATATACTCAAATGTTACAAGTTAAATGATTTATGCATTATTATTTTGTACAAAGTGTTGTATAAATTGTACTTTTGATTATAATTTTATTGGGTTACTTTTATTAAAAATATTTTTTGTCTTAAAAATTTTAAGACTTCTTTATTTAAAATGTCTTAACCACTTTATATAGTAGTATAGATGGAGATACAATAAACATCAATATCAAATTGTAAGGGAAAACAAGAAAGATGAATGAATAAAATAACAATGTGAAAAAGTGTAACAAATGTTAGCAATGTATATGTGAATTGGAGTAAATTTGTTGGAGTTTTAGTGTGGGTTTAATCTTCCATTAAATTTGATAAATGCATTGAATTCGTAATTTAAGAAAAATTAAGAGAATTTATTTCGAGTTTTACGCGATTAGTTCTGTCTGATTGGCTACCCTTTTGGACAATCTTTAATTTGTCACACCCAATAACAAAATCTACAAAAACTTTATAGATTGGGATATTACAACTTTTTTTTAGATGATCAAGATGGAAAAATAAACAGTAAGGGTATGTAACTATGTTTGGTGAAATGAACTGTGGTAGTTAGTAGTAGTTATTTGTTTTGAAAAAACGTGTTTGATAATGTAGCTGTAATTATAAAAGTAATATTTAGTGTGTGTTTGTTGAAACTAGCAGTAGCAATTAACAGTAACAGTTATCAGTAGCAATTAGTTGTAGCAGTTTAATTTATAAAAGAATTTGGTAAAGTAGTTGTAACTGTAATTTTGATGTATAAAATGACGTAATGCTAAATGCTAAATGCTTTTTTAAAGAGCATTGAGAAACTACCATTTTTATAATTTTATAAATGTTATATGCTTTCTTTCAAACGAGCTTTGTAATAATAATGTAAAATGTTTAATGCTAAATACTAATTGTTATAAAATGTCCTTAAAAGTTGTGTGCCAAACACACACTTAAACAAAACAAAAATACTAAATACAAAATGCTTAAAAAACGAGCATTTAAAAATGTAATATTTAAACAAAATAAAAATGCCAAATACTTTAAAAAGCTTGTAGTCAAACATGCGCTCAATCATAATCAAATGCAAATCCATGAGGTTACAACTATTATAAATCAAAGTTAGAATTGAATTATATTGGATATGCTTTATGTTCTAGATATTGATAGACTCGTGAAAATTAGGTTATTATCGTGGTTCATAGAGGTGGCAAAACGGGTGGGTCGGGCGGGTACGGACATGGGCTAAACGGGCACGGGCTAGAATGGGCACATGCTTATACGGGCATGGGCTAAACAGGCACAGGCCAAACGGGCACATGTTATACAAATCGCTTAATAAAAGACCTAAAACGGCGAAATAAATTCCTTAAACGTAATATCTTATTTATATTAAAAAACGTAATTATATTATATAAAAAAATATTTCTTTAAAACGATCGTAATGTTCTACAATTGAGAAAAAAAGTGTGCCCGTTAGCGCTCATTTAAGTTTTCAATAGACTATATGAGCCCATTTCAAATAGGGGGAATTGCATATATATCCCTCCAAAGGTGAATAATTGCATATATATCCTTGGTACAAGTTTTTAATGCACATGGTACAATGATTTTTCTGCATGCCAAGGATATATATGTAATTTTACATCTTTGGAAGGATATATATGCAAATGACCCCTTTCAAAAAAGGAGGGGGCTAAATGTGCCAAAATCTTTTAAAAATTTGCCCATTTAGCTTTTTTTTTTTTTTTTTGCTTTTGGACACATTTTGCCACCTCTAGTGGTTCATTTAGGAATAGCAATAAAACTCGTATTTGATGGAGACCCGATTTTCAAACTGGATTTGAGTGGAGAATTCTTGATTTGATCGGGGATGGGGACGGGGATGGGGACGGGGATGAGGAATCCTCAAATTACGTAATTAGGTATGTGGCGCGGACGGGGATAACATCAATCCCTGAATCTGAACCCGAACCCGAACCCGAACCCGGCCCCGATCATTTTAATATATAAATATATGAAAATTATATGTAATATTGACATTTAATGTATACTCACGTGTGATATTCAAGCGATCAATTAGCTTAAAAAGTATAGACAATTAAACAGTAACGTAGTGTTTAGTACGGCGTAATGAGAGTAGGAATGAAAAAGATCATTAGGACGAAATGAAAAAAATATGTTTGTTTACAATTGTCAATTGCAATGACTCATTACATTAAAAACCACCATTTTCATTCATTAGGGGTTTCTTGTTATTTTCCATTACATCTTGTAATGGAATCATAATTACATAAAAGCTCTTTATTAACTACCCACCAAACAAAACAAATATATCATCAAATGCTATTTTAGTCTTTTTACTATCGATTCCGTTCGATCTATTATAATAACCAAACACAATTATAACTGTAATACGTTATTCCATTACTTCATTTATTCCATTACGACATTCATTCTATTCCGTCGCTACTTTATTCCATAATACCAAACAGACCCTAATTATTATATATTACTTAATCAATGTTTTTTCCGAATACTCACATACAATGCACGCTACTCTTATATTATATGTGTCGTCTCAATATCTTACCATGCCAGATTAACATTGTTACTAATTTAAGTATGAGCAATGTCCATTTTTTGAGACACTTGATGGTCAAATTTCTTTATATTTTCGATGACTTTTAGTTTTACATCTCCATCCCAACGGGGATCGAAGATCCCCGCGGTTATTCGGGGATTTTCCTTACCAAGAAAAAAAAATTTCCCCGGTGAGGATGGGGACGGAGATGAGGATGAAAGTAGGAAACGGGGATGAGAATAAGAAATACAATCTCTGAAATTCTTCGACCCGTTGCCTTCCCTAGATTCATTGGTTAGAAATTAAGTGGACCAACTTTGCTGTATCATATTGAAATTTTGAGTATGTTTAGTAAGACTAAAAGAACCATGCAACAAGATTGTGATGTGTTTTGTTAAATAAAAAAGGTGTGATGTTTACTCTTGGATACTATATGATACATTATACATGTGGTTTGATACTTCCGACATTTCTATCCCTGATGTCTGACTGGATCAGGGACGGAGCCAGGACTAAATATGATCGGGTGCACAAAATCTTTTGAACCATAATACTGGAAACACATCTCTAAGGACCGGGTGCATTTAAGATGCATTTAGGAAAAATCATTGTTTTTTTCAAAAATTAACACTACATCGAAAAAATCCATGGGGTTCCCGGGCACCCGCGGGAACCCCCTTGGCTCCGTCCCTGGACTGGATATATCTTAAACCTTTCAGTAACGTAGTTCCAAACCCTGTCAACACCTTCAACTGCAATTTCCACAGGTCGGTCTGTGAGATATCAAAGGGAGGCGGGGAAAGGTTTTTTCAACGAATCAAAGTCAATAGAAGTAACACACACCAAGTACGGATGCAACATAACATGACTTCCAGTTGATGTCACTTCATAACCATGGCACGCCATGTACTCATCTTCAACCCGTTTAACATTTACAGAGCAAAAAATCATTAACTATAACTAAAACTTGATAACCAATTAAAACAACATTGAAATAACCTGTTTGTAAATCGTAATATAATCCTAAAGGCTGAAGATTTCTACACATCCTTTCCAAAAGATGAACCAAAAGACAAGCCCAGCCAACAATTTCCTGCTCCATCGTTGATCCCTTCACTCCCTTATGATCCCAATAAATCATGCTGCAGCAGGCCACATACTACAATTCCAAATCCAATCGAAACACGCAAAGTCACAATGCATACATGGAATTAAGCTTGAATAATCAAAGATGGATTGGTTTCCTATTTCTACGGGAAAACAATTAAGGCAACTAAGGATAATTAAAGCAAATAAGATTCTAAGCTAAAAACGAATAACGGGAATGTAAAAACGAGCACACCATTAAAAAATTCAAGCACATCACATACAACGTTTCTTATTCTTGTTCTTCTCCCACACCTCTGGCGCGTACATCGATTTATCAATGAACTCAAGCTTCGATTCCAGGTCTGGTTTCTCCAAGAAGGCTCGTGCTGCCCAGGTGGATCTAGTGAGATTATTTTGAGCAAATTCAATTTGCTGAATAGTCGTCAACATGCCCATTCGTGACATTGAAAGTATGGTATTTCGTACTGCTTCCTCCAACTCCTCTGGTAAACTGGAATCCTCTGATTGTGAAATGTTTCGCACAAGCGAAGTGCTTCCTTCTGGCCTCTTTACAAGCTTACCTGGTGGCGTCTCTAGAACAACATCTGGATCCTTTTGGGTTACCGCAAAAGCTAGTAATAAATGGGCGTTTTCTACAAAAACCTGCTCGAGTAAGCTCTTGAAATTGCCAGAGAACCGATCTTTGTAACGATCCTGCAAACCACAAAATGTATATGAAATCAACTTGGTTAAAAAACAGATGCAACACTTACGAAAAAAAAAAGGTGTTAATATCACCTTATTTAAGTACTGCATTCCGAGGGTCGTGGCAAACTTTTCACACCAATCGGGTGACCAATAGCCTTCCAGAATTTGGGAGAATTTCTCGGCAAAAAGACTCCAGAATTGTGGATCAGTCGGTAATCCAATGGATTTTTCATCGCCCCTGCAAACTTCAGCTAAAAGCTCCAAAAATTTCATACTAGAACTTTCCCCCATCTACACATTACCAGAAATATATACATAAATATAAACACGGACATTATTTTGGGATCGAATTTGCACTTTTCCAATGCGGTGATAAGCATAAGGCATGTTGCAAACTCAATTTGTCTCTATAGTTTTTACTTTGCTATTTTCCTTTATACTTAAAATATGGAATGCTTCTGCGGGCAAACTTTGTATTATGCCATTAACTACCAACCCGATAGACCTTATTTCTTCCGGGGTCGGGGTTGCGGGTTAGTTTTTAATTTTTTGATAACCCGATAGACGACCCTATCAGCCCTTAACCCGACCAGATAAGCCAATTAACACCCCTAATTGTAAGGGTGATCAAAGTAACAAAACATTTGTCCCTTAGTGTATAAAAGTTACGTACGCTTCTAATTACTGTCTTTTCAGTTGAGGTGGTAACTCTTTTTGTTCGCTTCTTCTGTAAAAAGGAAAAACAAAAGAAAAAAGGATATTAATAACATTATAAACCCAATGTACTACGCGGGTGATTGGGAGTGCATTTGTAAGCGGGTTATTTGCTAATCGCGATTTGAAAACAGCATAATCAAGTACTTAGAGCATGCACAACAATAACACAAGTTAAAGTTTAACACCGTGCCACGTCAGCGTCACATCAGCTTTAACATTTCACCTTAACATCCAAAAAAAAACACCCACAATCATAACATTCTCAAGTTAAACTTTAACACTACACCGGAATAACACCGACCCTCCAACGGTTAACACCGAATAACGCCGAGATCGCGTTACTAATGGAAATGCTCTTACAACACAACAAAGAAAACACATTTGAATACTCTCTATTCTTTATAGGGTCGGGTTGCGGGCTAGTTTTATTTTTTGAAACCAGATTAATAACAACTTTTTTATATACACATAAAAAATAAAAAACTGAAATTAAAATTGAGGAAACACGTACCAAATGCAATGCATTTGATGAACAAGAACTAGATGATTCTTCAGGAAATTCACATTGACATAATTTATTAGTCTGAACTAGATGCTTGTCCATTATATATACAGGACTTTGTGTTCTTGAGTCAAAAATTGAGGAGAAAATAAAGGAAATGGAAAGAACTAAATATGACCTTGTGTTCTTGAGATTAATGAAAAACTGAAACCCAAGTGCGAAGTGGGTCAAAGCTTAAGTGAGAAGCTTGTGTATAGAATATTTTTTAAATAGAGTGATACCCGTGTAATGCGACGGCGGGTATCTTGTGACACTGTGACTGTGTTTGGTTAGGGGCTTAGAGCACAAGGTATCATGGATACCAATAACAGTTTTTTGGTATGTCACATTGAAGCCACACCATACACCTTTCAATAACTCACTAATAACTAAAACATCCTCCCTCATAACACACCACTAACATGTTATTGGGTCCCACAAAATACCTCACTAACATGTTATCGGGTCCCACAAAATACCTCACTAAAAATACTCACTCACTCACAAAAAAAAAAAAAAAAAAAAAAAAAAAAAAAAAAAAAAAAAAAAAAAACATTTTGATTCATGCACCACTATTTGTGGGTCAAAGCTTAAGTGAGAAGCTTGTGTATAGAATAATTTTTAAGGGAATTGATACTCACACTACACTTTTTGATTCATGCATCACTATTTGTGCATTACAGTATTGTACTGTACAACACTGTAATGCACAACCAGTGATGCATGAATCAAAATGTGTGGTGTGAGTATCACCTCCCATTTTTTAAACTAGATGGATACCCGTAATGCGACGGCGGGTATCTTGTGACGGTGGCTGTGTTTGGCTAAGGGTTTATGGGGCTTAAATTTCAAAAGCCTCTTTATAAGTCTCGTTTGGCGTAGAGGCTTATAGGAAAGCTTTTGAAATTATAAGCCCAAGCCCCAGTCCTAAAAATGAGGCTAAAGTTTTTATAAACCCTAAATATAAGCCTCGTTGGTACCAAATTAATTAATTACCCAAAAAATATCTAATATATACATATGTTAATTTAATTATATGTCCTTTTTAATAATTTTACAATAATAAACCCTAACTTAAACTAATTTGCCAAACAAGTTTATGAAAATAAAAATTTTAGTTTCGGCTTATAATATAAGCCTCAGATATAGCTCTAGCTTCAGCCCCAGCCTCTTGCGCTAAACATACCCTGTATTTTGCGGCGAGTATATGTTATCCGGCTAAGTGTTTTTCAAACGGAAAATTAAACAATCTCTGTAGTAAGTACCAGTAAGAGTTGAGGAGTGAAAGTGAGGATATATTAAGATACTATTTTTGCTGTAACAAAAAGCATTTATGTGTGGGAGATATAAAATGGTTTGTATGGAACTATATTATCGATGCGGTTACATATTTTTAATAATCATTATTGATAGTAATAATTTTAAACGATTACATGTTTTTAATAATTATTGAAGGTCGTTACAATGATGGTTTAAGCGGTTAAACGTTTTTAATGATACTACTTATTCTTTTTTTTTTTAAGATTTGAAAATGATAAACTTGGACAAATTCAATAATTATTTTTAACAGTGAACAATCACTATATAATAAAATGAAGAAAAAAGAAAATTATTGTAGAACGTAAGTAGTAGTTAAGTAAATTGAACAATTCCAAACACCCCAATAATCACAAATCAAATATTAAAATTCTAACAATTCGACAAAATAAAACCCCAAACAGGTGATCATCATCATCATCATCGATCATCAACTTAAAACTACAATCACCAAATCACTAACATAACATGATGAAAACAAAACTAACTAACATTCTCAGCCACTTTATCAAAAGTTAATATATTCAGGATCACGGATGCTTTGCAGATCAATCATTAGTTCACAAGACTCTATCCCTATCGATACTCTAGATCACTTCCTAGATTTTGTAGTGATTGTTCACTACATAATGAGGTTATTCCACGGGAAGCTCCCTTTTTCTTGCCCTATAGCTTCGTACCTTACCAAGAGCTATAACTAAATCGTTTTCTCCTCATTGCTACTCATCTCAACCGAATGCAACCAAGATAATGTTTACATTCCTTCTACAACTTCCAATGCTCATAATTTGACAATGACAACTCATGAGATGTGACATAACCTAGTCCAATACCTAACAAGTGATATAACCTCAAAGTCACTTCCTAGATTTCTAGACATCTGGTTGTTCCAGTTCCTTTGATTTCCTCTAGGCTTGTAAGTAGTTTGCCTATATTGCTCAGCATACCTAACTTGTTTCCTAACTGGTTTGTATTGAGGCTTAGGCTGAACAACTTCCTTCTTAGCAACACTAGACTTAGCTTCTTTCTTTTCTACCCTAGGTAGAGCAACTTCCTCATCATCATTGGTTATGCTACTAATGATTTACGAAAAACGTGAGCAAAATTTTAAATTTCACCGTTTTTAGTCATTTTTCCGCAAATAAGGGACAAGTAAAGTTCTAATTCTATCCACCCCCCCCCCCCCCCGCCCCCCACTTAAATTGTACAACGCCCTCGTTGTACTAACTAATATAATACAATGAAAGAGGGTAGAATTAGAAACTGAAAACTCCCCTGATTTTGCTCAGTATGATCCTCCATGGTATGAATGCAAGCAAGAATGTGTGCACCAGTTGTTCGTCGTCCCGAATCCTCGCTCGAACGTGCATCACATAGATAGTCAGCTGTATATATCACCACTTGGTTGCTTCATTGTTCCTGTAAAGCACACACCAAAACAAAAATAGAAAAGACTACTTTCGTAGTTTGAGTTGTTAGAATTAATAAACGAAGGTCTGTTCAGATCTAGAGTATCGATACGGCGTATTCATGAGATTCGATACGCCGTATTGATTGATCTGAGGTTATGATACCTTAGTCAAAACATTACAGGTTAGATGTTCATACGGCGTATTCAGAAAAAGGAATACGCCGTTTTGAACTGCCTGTAAAACAAAAATCAATACGGTGTCCGACTTCGAATACGGCGTATCCCAAAACAGCGATACGTAGTATCGAAGAAACTGACTGAAAGTTTATAATTAAAAATCCTAAAAAATGAAAAACAAACAAATACGGGTTATGCTCAAGGCCATACGCCGTATCCAGGAATTGGAACACGATGTTTTTTCTTGACAGAACATACAGTTTTGAAATAAATAGGAAATAAAATGGAAAATACGGCTCAGGTTGTCTCCCGAGAAGCACTTTCTATTTTTGCTGAATCGTTAAGTTCGACTCTCTTCATCTTCTATGCGAGCCTTGCGCACAATGCCCTTTCACTCTTCATGTCGAGCATTTTTCTAAACACTTTACTCACATTTTATTCAGTTCTTAGCATACCTCTTAATCCTGCATCTACCATGATCACATATTGTTCGCTTGGGCTCAATAAGTATTTGGTCTCCTTGTATTTTTCAACCACTGTAACGCCCCGACCCGACAAGGGTAAAGGAATCACAAGTAATGGTGTCATATCAAAGCAAAACATAAATAACCAAACAAAATCTTAACATAAATGCGGAAATAATTCAAGTCAAAATGACTTCAATACATAGGTCCCAGCGGAAGATAAACTTCAACAAAATATCTGAAATAAATAGTCTTAAATGGCATCATAAGAATCAAAGCTAAATATCTCTAAGGTAAGTCCACTCAATGCACTCATCCCAAAGCAAAACCCAGCTTCCAATGCTTAGATACCTGCCGCGGAAAAAAAGAAAATGCGGCTGAGCTTCAAAAGCCCAATGAACAGATATGAAAGCAAAAGAGAATACTAAACGATATCGAATATGAAATAAAGTGAATGAGCGATAGCAAAATCATAATCATTTTCAAAGTATAAATCACAATGTTCAAATAAAGTTTATAGTTAACTACCACGAGCCCAGAAACAAATATCAGATCATAATCATATTCTCATAAGGCAACATTTTTCGTAAGGCAACATTTTGTAGTGGAGACCTACCAGAGTTATGAAGGACGTGCATGTACGCAGCATCAATCATCAGATAACATATAACAGATAACAGATCTAGGATGCATCCATACGCCCCTTCCTACATATACAAAATATGCTTCACCATCCAGAGACGTGGCAGAACATCACTCTACTTCCCTAGAGTCATATCAGAGGTGCATCACTGATACGGACATGGAACCCCCATGACTAGTGAAATATTTGGCTCGGGTGTCAAACTATCTTAGGTCAAATCAGAATGTCATAACTGACACAGATCATATTTTATCAGAAGATTATTTACATTTCCAAAATCAGAGTTTTCATATCATATAGTTCAAAATCAGATGTTTCATAATTCAGAAATCAGAGTTCAGATAAGCAACAGCTCAAACAAATCAGAATGGGGTTCATAGCAAAGGCTTAGGAAACCCTAATAGAAAAGCTAACGAAAGAAAACTTTAAAAGGAACCTTTACTGAAAATGGTCAGAATATCTGTACCTTATTCCAAAGCAAATGATCGAAAAGCAGAAATACGGAAGACAAAGGATTACTCCTTCTTCTCAGAACCTATACACATTAACGGACGTCCATGTTATTTATGATTCCATAATCGTCGAAATGATCTTTTAATATTTGGTGTTTATACTTAGTGTATTCAGTGATCTTCATACTTTTAGGGTTTTATAATTAAATGAGACTTAAGTGTTTTATAATTAATATTGTAGATTAGGGTTCATTATGCCATTTATTAAAGTTTAGGGTTAAAAGTGAAAATAGTTTATATGTCATAACTCACACATGAAATAACGAATTACTATACTTAGCTCAAACCCTAATCGACTCTCATTTATGTTCTAGGGTTTACTCCTTCTTTAATACCTCATTAATATGCATTTATTTTACATGTTACGTCTTTTAATGACTCGCTACTTAACCTAACGCGTAATGAAAACAACCTTTCCTCTTATGTTTCATCATGCACGTTTATGATTTTATGCGACATACAAGTTACTTATTACTCGTATTAATTACACGTTTACATATCTACAAGTTCACTTGAGTTATAATAACGCACACATGATACATGATTCACAACTCATTAGGGTTTCGGCATACCTTATTCGGTTCACATATTAAACTAGGGTTTATGTTTTCATGATCTCTTACTTATTTAATACATGTTCAAAACTCTTTATGTGGTTCGGTTCACCTAGGGTTTCAGCTACCATACTTTACGCAAGTCCTAGCTCGTCTAAACACTTCACATATTCAAGTTATTAAGTTCTTACACCTTGGCCGAACATATACATGGTTCGGTTCTATTATAACTCGACATATTCATGATCCGATTCAATACTACTTATTACGTTACATGTTCTTTAATATTTAACAAGTTTAATTCATTAGGGTTTGCCTTGGTTTGGTTCACACGGCTCGGCCACAAAAAGAGAAACAAGAAACTCGAGTAAACGAAACATAACACAACATATTAACGCATGGTACATCAAAGGAAAACGAGAAACACGTTATACCTTAACTTGGTTGAAGCAAAAACTCGACACCAATGGTGCTAGTGTTCGGCCGAATAGGAGCAAAGAAAAGAAAGAGAGGCAACCAAAAACTAGGGTTTCACTTTTGAGTTTATGTATTGTATTTATAGCTAGTAACATTTAGTTTAGGGCTTTAAGAGGGGGGGTTTTTGGGTTCGGCTTGGTCCAACCGAGCACACAAGCTCACGCCCAAGTGGGCTTCGGCCTTTGATCCACTCGACACAAAACAAACGCCCCTTTGGGCTCTTGGACTCTCGGCTTGGCACAAAAAGGAAACGAGCCCATTTAGTAAACGAACGGCCCAAACATATTTGCGAAACGTTTAACTTTTTCGTCGTACCAAAATCGATCACGTAACATATTCGCTAAGTTTTATTATTCGTATGTTAGGTATTAATTTTCGTTAAATGCTTATAAACGTGTATTACGTATTTTATAGTTCTTCATTCCAAGGGCATTTTAGTCTTTATATATGTTTTAGATTTTCAGGTTTTACAATTCTTCCCCTCTAAAAAAAAATTTCGTCCTCGAAAATTGAAATGAAACGAAACGAAAACGAGATGAGAACATACCAAACTATTCAAAGAAATGAGGATAACTAGCTCGCATCGACTCTTCGGTTTCCTAAGTAGCCTCACGCTCTGGGTGATTTTTCCAAAGAATCTTAACGAACGGAATGACTTTATTTCTCATGACTCTTTCTTGTCTTTCTAAAATAGCTTCCGGTTCTTCAGATAAAGACATACCGGATTGAATTTGATCAAACGGATACGAAGCAACGTGTAACGGATGATAATTGTATCCCCTTAGGAGAGATACATGGAAAACATCATGAACATGCGATAACTGAGGCGGAAGTGCTAAACGATACGAAACTTCTCCTATACGCTCCAGAATTTCAAACGGACCGATGAATCGAGGACTGAGCTTGCCCTTGATTTCAAAACGTTTCACACCTCTAAACGGCGAGACTTTAAAAAATACACGATCTCCAACCCGAAATTCTAAATCACGACGATGCTTGTCGGCATAACTTTTCTGACGAGACCTAGCCTCCTTCAACTTTTCTCTAGCAACAGCTACTTTCTCATTAGTGATCTCAATCATTTCTGGTCCTTCAATTAAGCGTTCACCTACTTCATCCCAACAAATAGGTGCTCTACATTTTCTTCCATACAGAAGTTCAAACGGTGCTGCCTTAATGCTAGCATGCCAACTGTTGTTGTATGCAAACTCTACTAAACACAAATATTCATCCCAGCTACCAGTCCATTCCAAAGCACAAGCCCTTAGCATGTCCTCTAGGGTCTGAATAGTCCTCTCTGACTGACCATCTGTTTGAGGATGAAATGCCGTACTAAAATTAAGTCGAGTACCCCAAGCTTTTTGCAAACCTTTCCAGAAACGAGAAGTAAAACGCGGATCCCTATCGGACACAATAGATTCCGGAGTACCATGAAGTCTAACGATCTTTTGCTGAAAAATCTCCGCCAATCTACCAATACCATAATCCTTTCTGATTGGTAAGAAATGAGCATATTTGGTTAGTCGATCAACAACTACCCAAATCGCATCATGCTTCTTCTTGGTAAGAGGTAGTCCAGTCACAAAATCCATAGATATCTTATCCCACTTCCATGTCGGAATATCCAATGGTTGTAACAGTCCACTAGCTCTTTGATGTTCAATCTTAACCTGCTGACAAACCATACACTTCGACACAAACGTCGCCACATCTTGCTTCATGCCATTCCACCAGAAGTACTGTTTCAAATCCCTATACATCTTGGTAGATCCAGGATGGATAGTGAAAGGAGAACTATGAGCTTCAGTCATAACTTTCTCACGAAGTACCTGATCATTGGGAACACAAAGCCTATCTTCATACCATACAATTCCGTCATTATCAACCTTAAACTCCGTCTGCTTACCTTCTTCAACATTTTGCGCCACGGCCCACAGCTCGCCGTCATCTTTCTGAGCTTCTTTAATTTGCAGTATAAGGTTCGACTCCACCTTCATACTTGCCCAGTATCCATCAAAACCTCGTACACACAACTCAATGTCCAAACGTTCTAAGTCACAAATAATCCTAGGTTCAATCTCAATACTTGCAAGAATGCCTGATTTCCGGCTAAGTGCGTCAGCAACAACATTAGCTTTACCCGGATGGTACTGAATTTTAGTGTCATAATCCTTAAGAAGTTCTAACCATCTTCTTTGTCTCATGTTGAGTTCTTTTTGAGTGAAAATATACTTGAGACTCTTATGATCGGTGAAAATGTCACACGTCTCTCCATACAAGTAATGTCTCCAGATCTTCAACGCGAACACCACAGCAGCTAACTCAAGGTCATGAGTTGGGTAATTCTCCTCATACGGTTTCAGTTGCCTTGATGCGTAAGCTATCACTTTTCCATGTTGCATCAAAACACAGCCTAATCCTTTCTTAGATGCGTCGCTATAAATTTGAAATCCTCCAGAACCAGATGGAAGAGTCAAAATGGGAGCGGACACCAATCTCCGTTTCAACTCTTCAAAACTCTTTTCTCGTTCATCCGTCCATACGAACTTTTCACCTTTTCTCATCAGTTTGGTTAGGGGCAAAGCTAAGCGAGAGAAACCTTCTACAAAACGTCGGTAGTAACCAGCAAGTCCTAGAAAACTCCTAACCTCAGTCACTGTCGTAGGTCTTGGCCACTTAGTGATAGCCTCAACCTTAGACGGATCCATGGTGATACCATCAGCAGATACGGTATGACCAAGGAACGCGACTTGTCTTAGCCAAAATTCACACTTCGAAAATTTGGCGTACAACTTCTTCTTCCTCAAAATCTCCAAAACTATCCGGAGATGTTGTTCATGCTCTTCTTCAGACTTGGAGTAAACTAAAATGTCGTCGATGAAAACAATAATGAACTTGTCGAGGAACTCATGGAAAACACGATTCATTAGGTCCATAAATACCGCAAGCGCATTTGTCAAACCGAAAGGCATAACGAGAAATTCATAATGACCATATCTTGTACGAAACGCGGTCTTAGGAACATCTTGCTCCCTCACACGTAGCTGATGATAACCAGATCTCAGATCAATCTTAGAAAAGAACTTAGCTCCTTGCAGTTGATCAAACAAATCATCTATACGCGAAAGAGGATAACGGTTTCGAATAGTAATACGGTTGAGTTCACGGTAGTCGATACATAGACGCATTCTTCCATCCTTCTTCTTCACAAACAAGACAGGTGCACCCCATGGAGAAACACTAGGTCGAATGAATCCATTATCTATCATCTCTTGCAGCTGTTCCTTCAACTCCTTCAGTTCTACAGGTGCCATACGATACGGAGCTTTCGAAATCGGTTCAGCACCAGGAATTAACTCAATGCTAAACTCAACTTCTCTAGCTGGAGGAAGACCAGGAAGTTCATCGGGAAAAACGTCGGTGAATTCACAAACAACAGAAAGGTTTTCAATGTTAGGACTCTCCAAAGATGTGTCCTTAACAGATGCCAGAAAACCTTGACACCCATGAGCAATCATGGTCCGTGCCTTCATAGCAGAAATGAACTTAACAGATTTGAGAGGTTGAGAACCGTAATAAACAAATTTAGGATGTTTTATGTCTCCAAAGATCACAGTCCTAGCATAGCAGTCAATGGAAGCTCTATGATAAGCCAACCAATCCATGCCTAGAATGATATCAAAGTCGACCATATCGAGAGGATACAGATTTGCAGAGCGAATATGATCATCAAAACGAAGAGGACACTTAACGTATTTATGATCAATGATCATGTGGTTTTTCATAGGCGTAGATATCGATAAGTGATTTGTTAATGGTTTGGGCTTCATATTAAGTTTCTTAGCACATGTGACAGATATAATGGAGTGTGTGGCACCGGTGTCAAATAAAGCGAAGATAGAATAATCATCAATGAAAAGAGTTCCCGTAATGGTACCTGAAGTGCGCTCCGCCTGATTCCGAGTAGTAGCATAAACACGCCCAGTAGTAGGTGGCGGCTTGATGTAGTTTCCAGGAATCGCCGGGTTCCTCTTAAGGCAATCCTTGATCTTGTGAGTAGTGGAACCACAAGAGAAACATCCACCAGTGGCCTTGAAACACGGTCCCGGATGAGCCTTTCCACAAGTAGTACAAATAGGTGGGGGAGGCAAAACTTCAGCTGTCCTTTGCTGACCAGAAGATCCTGAAGTACGACCCTGATTTGATCCTCGAGCCGACTGATCCTTGTTGTAACGCTGGTTATTGTTACCTTGATTCTGACGATCATTTCCATTCTTACCAGCAGCTCTGCTATCCTGACTCCTCGCCTCCGGGCGCCTAGAGTCCACATTCCTTCCTGACTGACCCCGCTGATCATAACCCTTATCCACTTGTCCCTTCGAATCATAACTCCTGCCAGAATTTCCCTTATAATCATTACTTTGAGTCCTACCTTGAATCCGATCACCATCGCGATTACGCTTGTTGTAACCCGAACCCTCATGAAAGATCTCAATGTTACGAGCTGCGTCATTGCAGGCCGACACATCCTCATATTCAGTGTTAAGCAGTCGGTCCAACACTCACTTCTTCAATCCCCACTTGAAGTGCTTAGCTTGGCGTCTACCATCTCCAGCAATCGTTCCCACAAAACTTACCAGTCTCATAAACCTACTCATGTACTCATTGGAGTTCTCATGATCAAACTGGTAGATTCCCTGATAATCCCTCTCATACTTTTGCTGCTCAACATAAGGGAAGTAACGGTTATAGAAGATAGTCCGAAACTCAGTCCAAGTACAAGTAACAGCAAAAGCATCTCCTCCTCGT
The DNA here is from genome assembly GCA_019973895.1 of Chrysanthemum seticuspe. NCBI lineage: Eukaryota > Viridiplantae > Streptophyta > Magnoliopsida > Asterales > Asteraceae > Chrysanthemum > Chrysanthemum seticuspe. The sequence continues at coordinate 5,221,203 of BPTQ01000005.1, read as the reverse complement.
GCCTATTTCAGTGCCTTCCACCAATTCAAAGCATCACCTTCCAACTTAAATGCAGCCAAACGAGTCTTAAACTCGTCTCCACAACCCAATACTTCAAACAGCTTCTCAATATGAGTGATCCAGTCCTCGGCTTCAGTGGGAGTAGCAGCAGTGCTAAAAGAAAGAGGCTTGAGCTTACCGAAACGCTCGAGCCAAGTGTGAATGCCGGTGGGTTGATTTCCTCCACCACTACCCGAAGCACCATTCTGATTACGAATGTTGTTAATCACCTGTTCCATCATCTCAGGTGTAGTAAGACCAGGGAAAAGAGTGTTGAGAGCATTAGCAACCGCAGCATCAATGTTAGTAGCATCATCGTCTCCATCCGCGCTACCGGTAGTACGAGTTTCGAACCATCTGAAAGATATTCAAACGATTAGCAAAATGAACAAAGGTGAGATACGAAATGGAAGTTCGCAGAAGGAAACCTAAAGTCTACCCAATCCTCACAGGTCAAAGCCTAAGCTCTAAGGGAAAACCTAGGGTTCTTATGCTCACAGGTCCTGACTACAAGTCGTAAACCTGGGCTCTGATGCCATAAATTGTAACGCCCCGACCCGACAAGGGTAAAGGAATCACAAGTAATGGTGTCATATCAAAGCAAAACATAAATAACCAAACAAAATCTTAACATAAATGCGGAAATAATTCAAGTCAAAATGACTTCAATACATAGGTCCCAGCGAAAGATAAACTTCAACAAAATATCTGAAATAAATAGTCTTAAATGGCATCATAAGAATCAAAGCTAAATATCTCTAAGGTAAGTCCACTCAATGCACTCATCCCAAAGCAAAACCCAGCTTCCAATGCTTAGATACCTGCCGCGGAAAAAAAGAAAATGCGGCTGAGCTTCAAAAGCCCAGTGAACAGATATGAAAGCAAAAGAGAATACTAAACGATATCGAATATGAAATAAAGTGAATGAGCGATAGCAAAATCATAATCATTTTCAAAGTATAAATCAGAATGTTCAAATAAAGTTTATAGTTAAATACCACGAGCCCAGAAACAAATATCAGATCATAATCATATTCTCATAAGGCAACATTTCTCGTAAGGCAACATTTTGTAGTGGAGACCTACCAGAGTTATGAAGAACGTGCATGTACGCAGCATCAATCATCAGATAACATATAACAGATAACAGATCTAGGATGCATCCATACGCCCCTTCCTACATATACAAAATATGCTTCACCATCCAGAGACGTGGCAGAACATCACTCTACTGCCCTAGAGTCATATCAGAGGTGCATCACTGATACGGACATGGAACCCCCATGACTAGTGAAATATTTGGCTCGGGTGTCAAACTATCTTAGGTCAAATCAGAATGTCATAACTGACACAGATCATATTTTATCAGAAGATTATTTACATTTCCAAAATCAGAGTTTTCATATCATATAGTTCAAAATCAGATGTTTCATAATTCAGAAATCAGAATTAAGATAAGCAACAGCTCAAACAAATCAGAATGGGGTTCATAGCAAAGGCTTAGGAAACCCTAATAGAAAAGCTAACGAAAGAAAACTTTAAAAGGAACCTTTACTGAAAATGGTCAGAATATCTGTACCTTATTCCAAAGCAAATGATCGAAAAGCAGAAATACGGAAGACAAAGGATTACTCCTTCTTCTCAGAACCTATACACATTAACGGTCGTCCATGTTATTTATGATTCCATAATCGTCGAAATGATCTTTTAATATTTGGTGTTTATACTTAGTGTATTCAGTGATCTTCATACTTTTAGGGTTTTATAATTAAATGAGACTTAAGTGTTTTATAATTAATATTGTAGATTAGGGTTCATTATGCCATTTATTAAAGTTTAGGGTTAAAAGTGAAAATAGTTTATATGTCATAACTCACACATGAAATAACGAATTACTATACTTAGCTCAAACCCTAATCGACTCTCATTTATGTTCTAGGGTTTACTCCTTCTTTAATACCTCATTAATATGCATTTATTTTACATGTTACGTCTTTTAATGACTCGCTACTTAACCTAACGCGTAATGAAAACAACCTTTCCTCTTATGTTTCATCATGCACGTTTATGATTTTATGCGACATACAAGTTACTTATTACTCGTATTAATTACACGTTTACATATCTACAAGTTCACTTGAGTTATAATAACGCACACATGATACATGATTCACAACTCATTAGGGTTTCGGCATACCTTATTCGGTTCACATATTAAACTAGGGTTTATGTTTTCATGATCTCTTACTTATTTAATACATGTTCAAAACTCTTTATGTGGTTCGGTTCACCTAGGGTTTCAGCTACCATACTTTACGCAAGTCCTAGCTCGTCTAAACACTTCACATATTCAAGGTATTAAGTTCTTACACCTTGGCCGAACATATACATGGTTCGGTTCTATTATAACTCAACATATTCATGATCCGATTCAATACTACTTATTACGTTACATGTTCTTTAATATTTAACAAGTTTAATTCATTAGGGTTTGCCTTGGTTTGGTTCACACGGCTCGGCCACAAAAAGAGAAACAAGAAACTCGACTAAACGAAACATAACACAACATATTAATGCATGGTACATCAAAGGAAAACGAGAAACACGTTATACCTTAACTTGGTTGAAGCAAAAACTCGACACCAATGGTGCTAGTGTTCGGCCGAATAGGAGCAATGAAAAGAAAGAGAGGCAACCAAAAACTAGGGTTTCACTTTTGAGTTTATGTATTGTATTTATAGCTAGTAACATTTAGTTTAGGGCTTTAAGAGGGGGGGTTTTTGGGTTCGGCTTGGTCCAACCGAGCACACAAGCTCACGCCCAAGTGGGCTTCGGCCTTTGATCCACTCGACACAAAAAAAACGCCCCTTTGGGCTCTTGGACTCTCGGCTTGGCACAAAAAGGAAACGAGCCCATTTAGTAAACGAACGGCCCAAACATATTTGCGAAATGTTTAACTCTTTCGTCGTACCAAAATCGATCACGTAACATATTCGCTAAGTTTTATTATTCGTATGTTAGGTATTAATTTTCGTTAAATGCTTAAAAACGTGTATTACGTATTTTATAGTTCTTGATTCCTAGGGCATTTTAGTCTTTATATATGTTTTAGATTTTTAGGTTTTACAACCACAATAACCGGATGGGTTTTGTAAGGCATCCCCATCACTTCACATCTTCTTTGCTTAAAGACTTCTCTTTCCATATCAACATAGAACTCGTCCGATGGTGGACCAAACTATTCTTCCATAATAAATAGCAAGGTCATCATCTATCAACTTTAGGGGAGGATTGTTGGGATTAAAAGTCTCCAATGAAAGGTACACAACACTAGTAGTGCCCCTTTTGACGACCAAGTCACAATGGAAATAATGTATCTCTCTGGGGATGCGAAGAATATTTGAAAGCACTTTCGAACCATCACATGGATTCCAACCCAACTGCCCATGATATGGTAAGAACGGAATGGAAGGGAAAAAAAAGTCTTCTATGCGCGGACGTGAAAGCTCTATCAATAGAACTTACTTCTTTTTATTTAAAGAGGAACGATTCTCTCGTCTGAGAATCTTCATTCACGCACTATTCATCCTCACTATAAAAAGAGCAATTGAGAATCTCGAGAAACTTAAACAAAAACGCAGAAGTGAGCGTACCCCAAGGCTCTCCTCTATCCCTCTTTTTTAGCCAACACCATCAACCCCATTTTTCAGCTTGAATGGGTCAAAGCCAAAAATATGATTAATAGAAGGAAAGGAGATTAGGAAAATAGGCGGAGGCCTTATAGTAAAGGTCGGATGTTTCCGTGAGTAGTAAGCAGCAAACCCCCCCTTATTTTGGGAAAGCTGGTGGCCACGTGTGAATTCTAAGGCAATGGGCGGCCTGATTCGACATTGTTGTTTACTCTAATCCGGTCGAGGTGGTTTTCACCAGCGCGTAGGTCTAAGTTCCTATGACCGAGTACTTCTGTCCTATGTGAACATCTTTTCTTAATGTATTAAAGAAGGCCTCTCTAATCGGTGAAGGTGGGTGTCCACTAACGGCCATACCTGGCTCAGCTCCGATAACGCAATTCCGGGAGGAGTCGGTAGTTAGGCACTGGATCCCTTCGGACCTGGAGAACGTGTGACGCTGAGTCGGGGTTTGGTGAACCAACAGGTCGCTCCTCTAGTTGAAGTATCAGGCTCCTTTTTTGTTGCCTAGGTTACACCTTCGGAATACCTCAGAAGGGAATTTTTCTCTACTTCCCCCAATCTACACTTTACGCCAAGCCGGCTCCCCTTTCGTCATAAGGCGTGGAATTAGACCAAAGCGGAATCTCCATAGGAACAAGTCCTTTAGATTTCGCACATAGGAGATTGAGACACAGCCCCAGGGCTATCGGGAAAGATATAGATCGATCACCCTAGATAGACAACTACATAGAGGGTCTCTCTCTACAAGTCTGCCTATTCTTAGATTTCGTTCCCCCCTAACATCAATTAGTTTAATATTAAAACATGGTCATCATGGCCATTAAATAATCGAAATATTTATCTTATTCGTATGATTATTGCGAGAATTAATGTTGTTCTGCTCGCCTCGCTTTTGTTGCGGAGCTCAGTGCTTTTGGAGTAGTGCTTGATCAAGGTCCTAAGAAGTACCCACTACTAAGTACTTTTTAACGGAAAAATATGCGTTTGTCTTTCTCGCTTTTGCTCTCTCTCTCTCCCCTGGTCAGTCACGTGAGCTTTGGACTTCTTGGCATGAGAATGCATCTTTAACTCAGATATATGTAACTTAACTATATTGTTTTCGTTCTTGACATTTTATCTAACCACCCTAAATATTTTTTTGGTAAGATTTAATCTGATAGTTCTATATCATTTGACCACTAGCCCACCTTAGTGGGTCCTTATCAATTTTTTATTTATTTATGTATTTTTTTTATTTATTAAAGGCTGGTTAGTATTCTTTAATCCTAGTAAAGAAGACGTTTTACATAGTTCACATAAGCTTTAGTTAATTACAACTTAACGAGAACACTATAATACTTTTCTCACATACCAATGGACTCATCTCCACCATCCATCTAAAAAGAAAATCAATGGCTAATATTAAAAGAATTTTATTATTTCACCTATTTTTTTATAATTTAAATATCTCTTAACCCGTTAATTATTAAGTGAAAATATTTACACCATCGCGACGAACATTTAATTATCTTTCTATAGACGAGCACTTTGATATACTTTCGAAAAAAGAAAAATAAAATCGTTTTTTTTTTTTCACTTTTTTCGTTATTTTACGTTACTGAAATTTGCATGAAAAAAATCATATATGATAAAATACTAAATTGAATATCATATGTGATATTAGTGTTAAATCCTATATGATATGTAATATCATATGTGATATTACACTAATATCACATGTGATACTCAAATTAGTGTTTTATCATATATGATTTTTTAATGCAAATTTGAGTAACGTAAAAAAAGGAAAAAAACTTTAAAAAAAAAGGTGAAAAATACGAAATTTTTTTTTGTCGAAAGTATATCAAAGTGCCCGTCTATAGAAAGATAATTAAATGTTCGTCACAATGATATATATTTTTTCGCTCAACGATTACCGGTTTGAAAGATATTAATATTTTAAAAAAAAAAGGATGAAAATGGGTTTTTTAAATTGTTGTGATTAATTTCATCCATTAGATCAAATAAAAATGAAGGGTGAAGATTGATCATTTGGTATGTAAATAATCTTTTGTCCTCAAATGATCTTAAATCATAATTTAATCATAATCTAATGGAGCAACCCCTCGTAAGGCCGAAAGGATCAAAATCTCCGAACGCGGAGTTTGGTTAATCAAATTTTCACAGAAGAGAGGAAGTCGTCAAACCGGTTCAGCTTTTTAAATAATGTAACTCGGCTAGACTAGTTTCAGTAGTTGAAAGGTAGTTTCGAGACAAGTGATATCGACCTTAATGAAAAAAGTTGAATAGTTAGGCGACTTCTTGCTACATTGGATAATATGATCATTAGATCATAATCAACTCAGGGACGGAATCAGAGCCAAAAGTGACCCGGTTTACAATAGTATAAGGGATAAAAAATTGAAAAAAAAAATGATATTCAGTTAAAATGATTGAGCTAAGTGAAAACTAAGTTCGCTTTTCTCCTATTGATGTACTAACTAAATAATACAACTAGAAACACAATGTATTATGACCGGGTGCATTTTAGAAAAATTCAGTGTTTTTTTACGAAAATTAACACTACTAACCAAATAATGTAAAACTTTTCATAAATATTTCACTTTCTTTGTTCATACTTGCACAAACAATTTTTAACCTTTTTATGATGTCTTTCGCTTCACTATCTTCCAGAGATACCAGTCATGAGATCAAAATCCATGGAACAAACTTCAGGCGAATGATCCATTCTCAAAACAGCCATCTTCTGGCCAACGTAGTTCGTCTTGTTTCTCGGCCCACGAGCTAATTCCATCTCCGAACACATCTTTAGGCCAGTTAAAACTTCACTCATTGTCATCCTTTGGGTTGACATGGACCGTGTGCATGCAACCGATATTTCCATGGCTTTCCAAACAGAATCTAAGTTGTAATCATTTCCCATTTGTTCATCTATGATGCTTGTGATGTCGCCTTGTTCAAGATATGGGCCAACGTAATGCATAATGTGAATATGGTCTTTGTTCTTTATGATTGCGGGTTGGCCTGTGATTAACTCTAGAAGAACGATTCCAAAACTGTATACATCGCTCTTTTCATTTAGATTGTGAGACCTGCGGTACCTATATGGATATAAAAGGATCATAAGTTAAATAACGGCTGTTATGTTAATCTATATAACGGCCTATAGAGGTAGCTAAATGGCCATGTACGTAGAACACGTATAACAAAGCGTTTTGGGTCAGGTTGGGCCGACACCCATGTCTAGCTTTTATAAGCTTTGTGTTAAATATAACTTCAAAAGCTATATTTCACAGTATTTGTCTAACGTTTTTTATAAACGTGTAAAAGGTCATATGCACCAAAAGTTGTTGTAGTAAAGTTTAGGCCATTTTGCAAAAATAGATAAGGACTTACTCTGGATCAAGATAACCTGTCGTTCCAGTAACGTTTGTTAAAATATGAGTAGTGTGATCATCGGGAAGACCCTTTGAAAGACCAAAATCTGCTATCTTAGCATTCAGATTTTCGTTTAGAAGGATGTTGGCCGATTTCACGTCTCTATGAATTATAGCAGGTCTGCAACCATGGTGTAGATATTCCAATCCTTGAGCAGCATCTATTGCAATCTTGAGTCTCATTTCCCAGCTCAACGGATGAACACTTCTATCTGCGATAAAATTGATGAAGGTTATTGATGTATTATAACATCAAAATGAAAGACTATAATGTCAAAAAGCAAAGATATATATGCAATATATACCTGAGATATAACTCTTGAGGTTTCCGTTAGCCATGAACTCGTAAACAAGCGCCATCTTGTTATCACTGTGAGAATATCCGACGAAAGAAACCAAATTTCTATGATGAACCCTCATCAAGAGCTCAGCCTGCAAATATGTCATAAATATCAGTACATTGGTTGTAGGTTTCTTAAATAGTGATTGGATTGCTTTAAAATCACTTATTGGCAAAATTTTAAGCAGATGACCCGTTTAGTGTATTTAAAATGAAGCTGATTGTATGCTTATTTTAGAGTCAGTAAGCACTTAAAAATAAGCAGTTTTGATACCTACTTGATTTTTAAGCATATAAGCCATCCCAAACACACCCTTGTAATACATACCTCATTTTGAAATTCTTTGTACCCTTGAGATGACTTTGTCGAGAGTAACTTTACAGCAACTTGGCTACCATTTTTCAGGCGGCCGAGGTAAACGGTTCCAAATCCTCCTTTTCCAATGGCGGTGTCAAAGTTGTTAGTTATGCTTACCACCTCAGCGTATGTAAATTGCTTGTTATTGGATTCTAGAGCTCTTCCTTCTTCATTTGCATTTTCTTTCCCTATATCCAAGTAAATTTGTACTAAGAAACTTCCGCAAAAAAGATACGTTGCAATCTTTGGTAATAAGAAGATGAAGTGAGGAAAAGTACCCATTTTTCCTTTGCGTTTAATTCTCCAAATGATGATCAATAGAAGTAAGACCACAAAAACCGACACTAGTGATGCAACTATAGGCACAACAACCTTTTTCTTCTTATTTTGGCATGAACCTGAGTCACAAAGGTTTTGGCTATCCGCACTGTCGTAAAATGGACAGTTGGAAAAAACTAGTTAGACTAGTGCTTAAAAATTACTTAATGGGGTGTTTGGGTTTGCTTATTTACTTGGTGCATTGTTTTAAAGCAGCTACGCAATCCCAAACACACTATTAAAATCAAAACATAATCTTTTCGTGCAAATGAAAAGATCTAGGACCGAACCGTAGTGTGAGTAATCTGGTTCTTGATCTATCCAAGAGAGACTGCGGTACATAGCCAGATAGTTGATTTCCCCGTAAGTCCCTGAATATTTAGAAACCATAAGTTGGCGTAACTTCAGATTCCATTCTTTTAGACCATTTTCCTATGCGTACGTCGCATCTATAATTTTTGAGAATTGATGGGACAAGATGCAAGTTTTAGAACTTACAAGAACTTTAGATGCTGAAGGTTTTCCAGAAACTCGGGTATAGGCCCGGTCAAACTATTATTCGATAAATCCCTGATAATACCATATATCACAAAAATTACTTAGAAACACAACATAAATCAGAAAGCGTCTGAAATAGAATAAGGACTACTTACAATGTTTCTAGTGACGAAAGATTGCCAATGGAAGCAGCTATTTGCCCGGTTAAATCACTTGTCGATAGATTTCTAGTATCGGTTCAAAAGGTTATTAAATTTTTTATCCATTTCGTTATAAGATAACGGATATCTTGTTTTAAAAGATGAAGTAACTTACAAAGATATGATTTGAGGTGGATTCGAAGTGGTGTAGTTGCATCGTATACCTTCCCATGAGTAGTTCCTTGGGCCGCAAGGATCTCCTACCCAATTTCGGCTCACTTTATATGTTGTCCTAATATCGTCTATTGCATCATCTGTTTTAATAGCAACAACCAAACACAAGATTAGCAAACTGCCATAGTTAGCGGTATCTGCTTACTTTTCGAGTAAATAAGCTCTTGAAGATTAGCAGGTCGTTAACCGCTTAATAAGCAATACTAAACACCCCACATGCCCTGCATAAAGTTCTTTTTAACAACCAATGTGCGAAAGTACAATTAAGATGCATAAATTGTGAGCAAAAAAAATACCGTCTCTACTCAATGTTGCTGAATCGCTAAACTCTTGCACCCTATAAATCTCGACAGCATTAAGAATGGGCGGAACATTGCCACTACCACTTCTTTCAATAGAAACCTTGTGCTCGTTTCCCACCAACGCTTTCGAATTATAAAAAGTAGATGCATAATAAACACGAGGTCTCACATTTCCAAAAAGTGGACTTTCATTCCAAGAAACATTAAACTCTCGCGTTTGGTTCTTTCTCACCAAGTCAGCAAAGTACATGTAAATGTAAAACTGAGCATTCGAGTCAGAAGTACTCCAGCTAAACTCCAAAGACTCGGTTCCATTTTTAGGTGTAGCAGCCGTTTGCATAACTTCATTTGGTGCTCGATATCCATCCCCACTTACGTCTATCTCAATAGACGTGCGTAAAGAGTCCCATGATGGTGAAGTGTAAGGAGACCAAATCCGATCATACATATCATCCGTATATCGACCAGTACCATTAACATATCCCATATCAAATCTTTGAAACAGCACCAATGACCCCGATATCTCATCGTCAATTTCATATGTTGACTTATCGAGTGGTCTTAACTCTAGCCCCGATATGAAAGGAACACCTTTTCCTGTGTTTATAAGACAAATGCTAATAGTATCTTTTACAGCATTATGAACTATTTCTGTCGTAACAACATCAGAGGCGTTTATGAACTTTACTGATAACCAAAGATTTACACCAAGATAAAGATCAAATTCGGGTAATTTATCTTGTCCATCATAGTTTCCATACATGAATGTAGCTCGTAAAAGATTTAAACTATTTTTTCCACCATTCGGCCTTAAAGTGTAACAGTTTTTATTGCCTTGAGGAAATGTTCTAAGATCCGAAAGAGGCTGTGGGAGCATTGGGTTGTTCGGATACGCATATTCTGATGAGATGTTTCTGTTGACTCCGGTGTTTATAAATGATTCGTCTGAAGTGTAACTTATGCCCGTATCAAGATCCACATAGTTGAAATTTTCCGGCGATCCACAATCAATACTTATGTAACCTACACAACCGGAAAACATAGATAAACAGTTAACCAAATGGCTTTATAAGAAACTGAATATTATGCAATATAAGTGCTTTTCGGAAATGCTCATTCAAAGTTCAAACTACTTATGCGTCTTCTATTTTAAAATAAGCGTTAACAGATTATCAACTGTAACAAAACGCAATGATTAGATAAGCAGTTGTTTGATTAGTTACCGTTTATGCTTTTATAAGGACTTAAGAGGTAAATTATCAGAACATAAGCATTTTCAATACAAAGTTACAAAACTGCTTATTTCACCCCTGGAATAAGCCGATAATCATAAGCAGATTGTCTTTATCTAAATAATTGAAACTGCTTATTTGCTGTATCCAAATTCCAAAACACCCCTATAATGCATATTTTAAGACTTAGATAAGCACTTAAAATGTATACTGCTTATTTCACTTTAAAATAAGCAGATAATTGAAACAAGCAGTTAATCACAAATAGTTTTTCTCACCCTAATACTCAAAACTGCTTATCTACACTATGCATATCCTACAAGCAGATAAACAGTTATAATAAGCAATCTCAAGCACCCACACAAAAAGTACTAAAACGAATAATGCTAACCTGTTTGAACCTGTGCATGAACATAAACATGAACAAAGCCTGCAGCAATACACCAAAGAAGAAACACCCGAAGAACGTATACCATTATCAAACTTGCAACAAAACCTTAGCAGCTCGAACAACGACGAATGTATCGAGTCCAAGATAACTACTAAACATAGTCATGCAAAGTGGCTTGGCTATTTTTCAAAGAAACAAAATGTCAAAAAGTTGTTAAATAGTTATATTCCACCAAATTCAATCAACTAAAAGATTTTAAACATGCTTTTATATATATCAAAAGTCAAAGTAAGTTATCTTAATTAGCTAGGCTGTTTTGAAAACCAGTTGGCGTGTATTATTTTTATTAAGCTAATGTGTGTAAGCTAGCATGCTAAACAGCCAACTTTGAAAAAGACAGCAACTATATATATATACATTGTAGTTGCTAACATGATGGATGAAGATTTTGCTTATTACATAATAGGGCAAATGACAAAAAAATGCATCGAACTTAACACTTTATGTGATTGTGTGTAGCCAACTACTGTATTTTTTTTTCTTATTCTATGTACTGAACTTTCAAATTTCGGTCATTATGTGTATTTTGTGACTGTTTTGCCATGTAAAATGACCATTTTACCCTTCGAAAATTGAAAAAATTAAGGGTAAAATGGTCACAAAATAGACACAATAATCGAATTTTGAAAGTTCAGTACACACAATAAGAAAAAAAATAGTTTGCTACACACAATCATAAAAAGTGTCAAGTTTGATGGATTTTTTTGTCATTTGCCCTACATAATACACTAACTAATGTGTGTTTTTAATTCACAACTTGTTACATAATGGAAGGATTAGTGATAACTTTAATCATTTTTTTCGGGTAATTATCCCGTCAGGATATTTCAGAGCCTTTTATATTTTAAACCACGTTAATAATTCAATGATTAGTTAGTAACGACGTCACTAAACTATTATTTTGCGATTAAGTGACCAAAACTATTAGGTTAGTTATTGAATGGTATAGACTATAGATGGATAATTAGGGACACAAATTTATTTTTTAGTTCGTGAGTTTTTTTTTTTCTCGTTTTAAGTCATAATAAAGGTCAAACGTCAGAAAAGAAAAAAAAAATTGCGATAAAACATCCCGTGAGGATATTTCAGAGCCTTTTATTTTTATACCACGTTAATAACTCAATGATTAGTTAGTAACGTGATTTATAATAAATCGCGTCACGAAACTATTATTATGCTAAGTCACCAAAATTATTAGGTTAGTTATTGAATGGTATAGACTATAGATGGATGATTAGGGACACAAATTTATTTTTTAGTTCGTGAGTTTTTTTTTTTTTCTCGTTTTAAGTCATAATAAAGGTTAAAAAAAATGATAAAACATCCCGTGAGGATATTTCAAAGCCTTTGATTTTCAAACAACGTTAATAACTCAATGATTAGTTAGTAACGTGATTTATAATAAATCGCGTCACGAAACTATTATTATGCTAAGTCACCAAAATTATTAGGTTAGTTATTGAATGGTATAGAGTATAGATGGATGATTAGGGACACAAATTTGTCATTATTGTTACAAGCAACCTATTTAAACCACAAGTTAAATGGTCCAATTCAGTGTATACCCTATAATGTTTAAGCAAAGAAGATTCAACTTATATAAGTTGATACCCACCTACTTTCATTATATTTTTGTTTAAAAAATATTAAAAAGTTATAAAAGTAATATGAAAAGTCAACGCAAAAGATTTGAGACAGACCAATATCATCATGTTATGAGGAACACTTTGACCTTTTTTATGTCATCAGATTGTATTAACAGTCTGGATTTAATCATTTAATACTGTATTAAATATAAATAAAAAATCAAATTTATCAAGGTCGTAAAAGTTGTGAATCGGTGATCGGTCAGTTGACCATCTTTTATCTTGTAATCGGTTTAGATGGATTAATCAATAATTCATCGAATTAGCATTTCCGGCAATATTCAGGTTTTTTCTGCAACTTTTGAGTATTTCCGACAAGATTTTTTAAAAAAAAAAACACATTGTTTATAATAGATATAAACAATTACTATAAGTGATTAAAACATTTTTACGACGATTTGGATATTTCCGACAAGATTTTATTTACAGGTTTCCGGAAAGTTTGATCATCGTTGAACACAGTTGATCAATTTGTTCAACTGATTTACACAAATCGAAAAAATAGGTGGCCGATTAGAGCCTAGGCGAAGATTAATCAGCCTTGTAGGTCTTTTTTTCGACACGCGTATTTTTCTTTAAAAAAAAAAAAAAAAAAAAAAAAAAAAAAAAAAAATTCCATTGCCGGGAATCGAACCCGGGTCTCCTGGGTGAAAGCCAGATATCCTAACCGCTGGACGACAATGGAATTGATGATAGTTTTGTCTTTTTTAAATATATATTCACAAGATTAAAAGGCATTTGTAAGAAAATTCGTAGCCTTTCAAAATGATTACGTAATAAATAAACTATAGTCAATTCGATACATTCCACATTTTAATTTTTCGTAAATGCAAATGAAAAAGAACAGTTCTTTTTTATTAAAAATAAAATAAACAAAGCAATTTATCTACTTTCGGGTAAAAATATAACTGTCTACATTCTAACTTTTTTATATCTTGCTTTAACAGGATTGAGTATTCATTGTTGTCTTGATTATTATTGCTAAAAATATGACTAATGTCCTAACAAAGTTATGGGTCATTGCTTTTTTCGGCATGTAAATAAGTTGGTCGATTTGCTACAACTAATATAATGATATCGCGTAAATTTAGGTATAAAATAACGCAATCATTTTTGTTCTCTGGTCATTTCTTTAACAATAAAACGGTGTCAAACAAAGATATAAATGAACAAAAAGTTTTCTTTGCTAAACAAGTATGATAAAGGCTTTGCATATGGTCAAATTGAGACTAGAAGTAAAACAATGTCTCAATGTACTATGCTCACAAATTAGCACAAAAACGCAACTAAAAACAAGCTTTAGCATATGACATAGTTATTGAATCATATTTTAAGATTTACATTTTGCAAAATCTTATACATTAATCATTTATTCATTTCGGGGGTGTTTGGCTTAGCATACGTGTCGGGTATATGGACTTAATTAAGCTTATAAAACATTATAAGCTTATTTTTTTGTGACTTATAAGTTTATGACCTTACATAAATTATAAGTTTAACTTGATAACCTTATAAACAAAAAACTTTGGCTTATAAACTTTTTAAGTTTTGTTATAAGCTCATAATCTCATTATACAGGACTGAACAAAACAGATTGAAAATGGAACCGAACTGAAAAACTGAGCCGAACCGGTCATCAAAACCGAACCGACCATATTCGGTTTGGTTTATGGATCTGTATATTTATGATTTTCAGTTTCGGTTCGGTTTGGTTCGAGCCAAATCGAGAAAAACACGTACACTTAACCGTCTAAACCGAACCGAATGAACCGACATAAAACCGAACCAAAAAGAGTGACTCGGTTGGATTTTCGGTTCATGTCTTTTACAAAATCTGTTTTCAGTTTAGTTCAATTTGGTTCGGTTTTGACCTGATGCTCGGCTTGTATAAGCCAACACAAACACTTTTTCTTTTTTTTACCTTTTCATAAAATAAACTATTTCGATATAAAAAACCAAAAATAAAAAGAAAGAATATTCGACAAAGTGGCAAACAAATCATTTCCATTTCCATGTGCTATCACAGCTCAATCCTACCTACACAATTTCAATGTAACGTGCAGCCATTCTCCACCCTACACGTGGCACTAATCAACGGCCAACATATGTTCTTAGCCAATTAATCATCTTTTTAATCATACTTAACAACCACAATCCAGAGTGGTCGTTACCTTTTAAGCTAAAAATCAATAAATAATTAGTTCCTAGTTTTATATTTATTCTTTAAGAGTATGTTGCCAAAACCGTCCTTATAGTTTTTCCAAATTACATACCGAGTTCTTACCTTTTTAAAAGTGCACGTATGGTCCTTGTGAGAAACTTTTGATGTGGATATAATCCTGACTTAAAGTGAAATGACTAAAATACCCTTCGCTTCCAACCCAAGACGCACGGTATTCTGGCCATTACACTTCGAGCTAGGATTGTATCAACACCAAACATTTCTCACAAGGACTGCACTTGCATTTTAAAGAAAGTAAGGACTAAATGTGTAATTTGAGCAAACGACAAGGATGATTTTTGCAATTTACTATTTTTTTAACTTATGTATCTTTGTTCTTCCCTCCAAATATTCCCTCAACCTATCTCTATATAAACATCATGGTACACATTATGACAATATGAAATAAATAGAGATATTGGAGTTTTGAGTATTTTCATTTTTTGGTTTTTAGAACTAAAAAGAAAATCAAACATTCGAAAATGGAAGGCGCGAAAATGAGCTTTGTCATGGCTATTTTCGTTGTGTTGATGTCTTCTTTGATTCTTCCGAGTACTATCAATGCTCAAGCTCCAGTTCCAGCTCCCGGCCCTAGCCCTTCAAGCGACGGTAATTTTTCTCTCTTGCATTCTATATTTATAACCACATTTAGAGTTTTGGACACTTATTTGTAAAATAAACACAAATATATATCTAGAAAATTTTTTGTTTACATATATAAAATCAATGAGCTAATGTGAAGAACTTGTTACCTACTCGACTCTTTGTTATATATAGCATAATCGATAAAAGATACACAGAATAACCGAAATTTAAAAAGTTAGTTATTAAACAGTCTGATCCTAACGATGGCACATATAACTTAAAAAATTTACAAGTAAGATACATTTTCGGCATGTGTTTTATGAAGGTTTTATATGTTCATCGAATAATTTTCACTTTTCATGGTGGTAAAAAATGTTTTTACTGATATTGGGTATGCCTACAGGGGCAACAATTGATCAAGGAGTGGCTTATGTGCTTATGATGCTTGCTTTGGCCTTGACATACATCATGCACTAGCTCTATTTTTATGTTCCATAACAATTTATTGGGTTTATTTTGACTAATTTTAAAGTCAAACTTAATTCTTTGTAATGTAGAGATTCAATATTTTCATCTCATTTAAGTCATTGATTCAATTCTCAAATGTAACTAGTTGATATTTGTACTTGTGATTCTTTTGTAGAGAACATATTGTTTGTCGTTCGTCATAAATTATGTCGTTTGAACTTAGAGATGGTATATGGCTATATGCTTCTTTGGTAACTTTATACTCTATTTCGGAAAAACTTAAGTACAAGAGTAAATTACGAAAAAAGCACATTCCAAAATATCTCAAGTTAAATGAGTACTCACGGCTCGCCCATATTCAATTTTCAGTTGAAAGTTAAAGTGTTGCAATGACCATAAACATTGTTTAGTTAGACGATAACAGTCTAAAATTTCCATTGGACCCGGCTACGTGACTATGTTATGCCTTTAACAGCTTACTTCTCGGATGAGTTTGGGCCCCTATTCTTTCCGAAACCAACAACTGCAAATCAGATGTAAATTCGTTAAGCATGTGAAAACCCGATTGTATTTTTCACTAATAAACACCTTAGTTGGCCATAAAATAACTCGAGCGCTTTAAAATGTGTATGTTAAATGACATTGCCAAGAATGAGCTGCAAGTAGACTAGGAAAGTGTTTAAAAACAGCTCAGATTTCAGCTTATATACTTATTATAATTTGCATATGAACACACTATAATAAGCAAGTGCTAATTGTCCTTAATAAAACTTAAAAGTTAGCTGATAAGTTATCTCAACACTCAAAAGTGCATAACAATTTACTAAAGTTAGCTAATAAGTTATCTCAACACTCAAAAGTGCATAGCAATTTACGAAAGTTAGCTAATAAGTTATACCAAAACGACGGCAGATTGTGATTCTCATCATTTTCTCTCATTAGTACGAGAAATACTATATCCGCGTAAACTTTACAAAAGATTTTCACGAAGAGAAGCGTAACAAAATGATTTGTTAAAAAAAAATAGTCGGTTAAGTGAAAAAGTAAATAACTGAGCCAAGTGTCATGTCACGTCACGTCCATGAAGTTTGTTTGTGAATATTAAGAGGACTAGGTGTCATAACAAGTCTCCTCTCTTCATTATTAGTGTCACCGCAGAGCCACATCAGCATTCTATTTTTTCACAACTAATCACAACAACCCCCCCCCTCCGGTGTCACTCATAACAAAACCTCTTCATTTGGGGCCCACCACTACCACTTATTGTTTTTATTCAATTTTCATTTCCAAATAAACTAAATTCATTTCATTCGAAATAAAAATACAATACATAACTTAATAATAAGAAAAGTAAAAAACAACACTTACTAATAAAAACGATACGAAAATTAAAAAATACAACACATACTAATAATACGAAACCTAGTCATCTCTTTGCTGATATTTCTTGATTAGACGTTCCTGCCTCTTGCGGATAATTTCTGTTTTTACCGGGTCAGGATTCAAACTCGGATCTATCATCAGAAAATCTATCTCTATCTTCTCTTGGAGAGTTTTTTCCTTCTCCCGCCTCGCCTCGTAACAAGCACTTTGAGCGTCGGCTTTTTGAGCATATATTTCGGATATATGTCCCGAAAAACTACTCGATTGACTTTCACTGGAGCTTGCAGCGCTCGACGTTGAAGTCGACTTCTGTTTCTTTGCGGCTCGTTTGCCTCCATCTCTTTCAGGCCGAGGTCGTCTGTCCGGCCCGAATATATCCTCGAGACATGTAATGTCAATGGGATCTTCGGTATCCTACTTGGGATAATTTTTCAAAACATATTCCAACATTTTTCATACGTAAACTCCTTCCCAGCATAACGCTGCGCAAAGCTATCTTTGGCATTCTGGACATTGTGAGATATTATGGTGGGTTTGAGTTAAGTAAGTTTGTGAAGTATCCTCCGTCATTTGGGTTTTGAGACATTGTGAGATATTTTTTTTTGGTTAAGTAAGAATGAAAGATGTAGGAGATGATATGATAAAAATGGTGGAGATGAAGATGATATAAATAGGGGTGGTGGGTTTTCTTAAAAAAAATAAAAATAAAAATAAACTATATATATCCGTTTAATAACGGATATATATCCGTTGCGTCCCACTTTTGTCAGCAAATATGCTTCGTCGTCAGAACGATGCTTCAACTTACGTCGATTGACGGCGAGGGGGGGCGGTGTCACGGCGACCGACGGCGAGCTGCCACGCTGGACGGCGAGCTCTCACGAAAAGGCGACACCGTGCGCTTTAAGTCGAACCTTTGTTAATACTAACTTTTTGGGGGTCCTAATTTTATAATGTTTTGGTATATAAAAACGGGAAGATGATTTGCACACTTTAAAATTTGATTGGCGCACTTCAATGTATATCCTTAAGGGCGGAGCTATTAAGGGACCGGGAAGGGTCCCGGCCCCCTAGACCTAAGTCTGTTAGTGTATTTTTTCGCGATTTCATGTGTATTTCTGGAAAAATATTTCGGCCCTACCATTTAATGTATTTCCCCAAAAAAAAAATCGGCCCTCCCACAAAAAATTTTCTAGCTCCGCCATTGTATTTCTTATTATATATGTATAACTGTTTAATGCAAGGATTGGAGTGTGCCAATCAAATTGAGAATATGCAAATCATCTCCGATAAAATATGAGGACAGTAGCTTTACACATGTTGAAATTGAAGTTCGGCTAGCTCTAGAGCAATTGCTAGAATCAAAAGAGAAGCGAAGGTCCTACGGTTATGAATTTGGGCTAAATGGGTTTTTAGGTTGGTGTATAGTAATGGGCTGTTTTGGGCTTACTTATTCTTTTTGAAGTTTGGGCTTGATCATGGGCTTAACAAAACAGAAGACGTTTGGATCAGGGGCATCCATCGGTTCGGTTATCGGGTTATTCGGTTTAGTAAGTTCAGTTAATTTTTTTCTAGGTCAAACTGAAAACCGAACCGAACCGAATTCAAATTTGACTCAACCGAACCAAATAACTGAAAACCGAACCCTATAACCGAAAACCGAACCAAATAACCCGAATTACATAATTTTAGTTATTATTTTATTTAATTTTATACATTTTTAGTACAAAATTTATTTTCAAACTTAAATAATGATATATTATACTAAAAAATAGTTTTAGTAATTTTTTTCATATAAATACATAAAAAAATGTTATATTTATACTAAAAAAAGACTTTTAGTATTTTTTTTTTCTTCGTATAAATACATAGAAAAAATATATATTTATAAGAATTCGGGTTTCGGTTCAGTTTTCGGTTTTCATTGCCATAACCATATCCAAACCGATAACCGAATATTTAGTTCGATTCGGTTCGGGTATGACCAATTCGTTTCGGTTACGAAATCGGTTCAGGCTTTTTCGGTTCGGTTTTCGATTACTGTGGATATTACCCGATCCGTGAACACCCCTGGTTTGGGTACACGAGTCTTTGACTCATTTGTAAGCGTTGAGCACGGTTCAAAAACCGAACCAGACTAATCAAAATCAGAACAGACCAAAAATTGATTTGACCTAAAATATTTGATCGAAGACCAGACCGAAATGTTTATCCGGACCTGTTCAGTCCGGTTCGCAGTCTATAATGCACAGCCGTGTCTAGTAACCGGCTTGCGGTCTATAATACTATATGTAGTCCAACCAGGCATTTCAGTGTGTCTGGTAACCGGTTTGCGGTCTATAATACTATACGTAGTCTAACCAGGTTATTCAAGTAATCGTTTTTGTTTTTACTCTAACCATCCTCACACGTGCATCCAATAAGTTTTTTGAACCTCAGATCTTTTTAAAAGAAGGTTAAAGCTAAAAAAAAAATACCACACAAATAAAAAGTAAAAATTTGTAAATCCAATCCGCGAACATGTTCAAAACTCATTTATCACCCTTTCAACTTGATCCGGTATGTCATGCCATGTCAAAGTTACTTATGCTTGGGTTAAGGTAAGGATCGACGTCTCAACTAAAATATAATCCAACATGTTCAGGTTGTCTTATACCTATTCGCCAAACCGACTCAACCTATTTTTTTTTTTCCAGTCTGATTTGATCAAAGACAAAGTCAGAAATTTTTGCTCGAAGGGGCACAGTTTGATAAATTTTAAAAACTATACTACAAATTTGTTCTTAAGGGAGCAAATTACAAAAACAACCAAATATCTTAAAAAACTAACACTATAGCTTTTATCAGGTTCGTAACCCCGTGCCCCCCTCCTGTCTCCGCCTATGGATTTGGTCATACGATCTCAATATTCACAGCTAGGGGTGTCAAAAATCCTGACCCGACCCGGACCCGAACCCGACTAAGCATATTCGGGTCGGGTTACTCGGGTTAGAAATTGAATTCGGGCTATTCGGGTCAACCCGAATACTAAATAGGGTCGGGTATCGGGTTGAGATTTTTTGGCTAAGTCGGGTTCGGGTCAACCCGTTTGACCCGAATAAGAATTTTATTTTTATTTTTTTCATATATTTATTTTAGAAATTTTCTATATAAATTAGAACAAATAGGCAATTTTGTCACTATTTAACTTATATTCGGGTTGACCCGAACCCATAGTTCTGAAAGGCTCAAGGCGCACTAAGGCGCAAAGGGGGGCATAGAGCCTCGAGGCGAGGCGCATTCCAAGGCGCGAGATTCATGAATACGAGGCGCACTAAATAAATTAATTTTTTTATCACATATGTGACCATATATGTAGCTTAAATAACACAAAATAACATAAAAATACTTAATACATGACACATATTGTCATTATAAATATTAAAATAGATCAGTTGTCACTTCTCAAATGGATCAACTCTTTGGCTCGATGACCTATATAGAGATTAAAATCTATATTAGACTATATATGCTCGTGTCCTACACTTGCAGAATTACATCAAACAAAGCTCACAATTTAACCCAAAATATCAGGCAAGCAATGCATTAATATTCAAGGCATAATGTCATAGTTTCATGATAATATGTCATAAAAAATACTTAATAAAACAACATAACTTCTTAAAGAAAATTTCAATCAATAAATAAACATAAAATCAGTTCAAATTTACAAATCAGACAAATACTCAACCTATGACTTAAAAGGTCCATGTATAGAACTTATAAGGCCCATGTTTCTTATCCTAATATTTAGAAAAAATTCCCAAAAACCAGTAACATGTCCGAGGCGCACAAAATCCCCAAGGCGCAAAGGCGCAAAAAGCCCCAAGGCGCGCGCTTTTTGTGGGATTCATGCATGTTGTGAGCCTCGATCTAAAAAAAGCCCAAAGGCTAGAGCCTCGTGCGCCTTAGCGCCTAGGCGCGCCTTAGGCGCGATTTTGACAACTCTGCCCGAACCCGAATTGACCCGAACCCGACTAACCCGAGTTCAAATAGGGTCAGGTTCGGGTAAATTATTTTTAGCCCTGACCCGACTTTGACCCGACCTGAATTGACCCGAACCCGACCAACCCGACCCGACTCGACTGACACCCTACAGCGATACAAATATATAAAAGAAAAACATTATGTCACAAATGAATGAAAAAGAGAAGTAGGAGGATATGTTATGCAACCTTAACATATCTCATGTTTCATATTTACAGTTGTCGAAATAGTAACTTTTGATAAGTTGTAAAAATGAAGAGACTGGCAAGAAGCTGGAGGAATATAAGCTCTGATGACGACGATGGTGATGGAAAATACTCCCTGCCCACAAGCTCCGATTTCCAACCCCTTGATACCCAAGGTATATCATTACATATTTTTATATATATATATATATATATATATATATATATATATTTTATAAGGCTTATCGTCTGAAAATGTATCTTACTTGTCATTTTTTTTTTAGGTGTTTGTACCATCGTTTCAGTCGGACTATTTAATATCTAACTTTTTGATTAGATTCCCAAGAATATTTGATTCGATACCCAAAAATACGTCAATCGATACACAGAATATCGAAACTAAAAAAGTTAGTTATTAAATAGTATGATTGAAACGATGGTACATACAACTCAAAAAAGTGACAAT
The DNA here is from genome assembly GCA_019973895.1 of Chrysanthemum seticuspe. Lineage (NCBI taxonomy): Eukaryota > Viridiplantae > Streptophyta > Magnoliopsida > Asterales > Asteraceae > Chrysanthemum > Chrysanthemum seticuspe. Next base: position 5,199,182 of record BPTQ01000005.1, on the reverse strand, counting down.
TTGTCCTTTTTTTATTAGTCTCAAATTAAGTGTCTATTTTTAATTTGCACTGTTTAAGAAAAGTGAGATCATGTGAGAAACATCTTGATTGGTAGGGTGTTTTTTTAAGCTTATAGGTTGTGTTTGGTGCGGGGCTTGTAAGGGCTTATATATAAGGGGCAGAGCCAGAAAGTTATGGTCGAGGGGCAAACTTTGATAACTTTTGGAAACTGCATTACAAATTGGTTCTTTAGGGGGGCAAATTACGAAAATAGCCGCATAGTTTAGAAAATTTACACTATAATTTTTTTCGTTAGGGAGGCACGTGCCCACCCTTCCCCCCTCTGCTGGCTTATGAAAATAAGTTTTGTTTGTCACACATGTTTATGGAAGCTTTTATAAACCATAAGACTCCATAAAAACGGGCTTATGGGGGCTTATAGTTAGTCAAACTACTTAAATACCCTTGAAAATGTAATGGATTATCACGTAAAAGCTGAAAATATATCTGAAAACATATCTTAATTTAACTTGATGTATTTTTATGTGATTTTACATTAACAAGGTTCAACTCCAACTAATTTGCCATCTTTACAAACATATAAGCTCTAGTTTTTGGCTTATAATATAAGCCCCAGCTTCAGCCCATTTCGCCAAACATACCCTATATGTGGGATTGTGGGTTATAAACTTATTTGATTCGGTCTTATATTTCATAAGCCCCATATTATTTTGAGACTTATGAGTTCATACGAGCTATAAGCTTATATCAGCTCATAGGTCTCAAAATAAGCCGGGGCTTATGAAATATAAGCTGAAATTAAATAAGCTCACAAGCCCACGTATGAGCTTAAACAAACACCCTCTGGTTAATATTTGAAAGTAGACACTTATTTTTTACACAAAGGTGGACATTTAGTTTTAGACGTAAGGAGTAGTTTTTATTGTTTTGGAATGAGTGATTAATGAGTTGATGAATGTGGGAACAGAACAGGAGGAGCTGGTTAGGTCACTTGAAAGATCTCAAGCTCAACAATCTCGCTTCTGGAGGGTATTTTTTTTTTCACTCATTTCAACACAATGCATTAATTATGATCTTATTATTGTGTTATTACGGTCCCGGGATTAACCCGGTGAGGCCACGTACATCTGAGTCAAAAAAGGCTCACCCTCCCGGCCTCCCTAGTAACCTGAACATGGAAAAAACCTCATCGGTTTACCCTACTTATGCTTTTTGGAAAAAGCAGTACTTATGCTTCTGTTTATGAAACACGATAATTAGATTAAACAGATGTTTGAGTGATTGGAAAGTTTGGTAATTTAAGAATTTTTAGAAGATAAAATCTTTAGAATCCTATTCAGAACTACTTATTTTGCCTTCAAGCGTTGTAAAAAAAGCAGATAATCATATGCATTTTGCTCATATCCAAACGCTACCAACTGGTTATGTGTTGTTCTGAAACACGTTAGGTAGATATGAGCAATCCTAAGCATATAAGTTATTATATCAGGAATAAGAATATATAATTTGTTACTGCTTATCTGTTACTGTATATTATAAAGATGTTGTCTTTTGATATGTTATATGTAAATATGATTTTATGTTTTTCTTGTAGCATGTGTTTGCGGGATTGCTTCTCTGCTTTGTGGCGTTTCTCATTTTCTCCATTTATGGACAAACAACAATGCCGTGGGAACTGGTATGTTATATCTTCAGACGTATCTAATACGCAAATATGTGTTTCCATCTGTTTACGCTGTTTTATCTGTCAACTTACACTTTTGGGAATCTGTATCATGTGACTATACGAATTTTATATGAATACTGTACAGTGATGTTTTTTAATGACAGCGTTACCATGCTTACTTCATGGATGAGATTGAATCATGGACTGTGATTGCTGCAGGTCAGATTGCTCACTTACTCACTTGAATTTGCAATATCTTTTTTGTTGTGTGATCTGCATAGCCGATATTCTATAATCTGGAACTTCTTACTAGAACTCCGATATTCTATAATCTGGAACTTAATCACTTGAATTTACATATGTTGGCATGATTTTCACATCTGCCTTCTATCGTACCTTGAAATCAGTCTTATGTTGCCATCAACTCAATGCATTTATGAGATTCTTTTTACAGAATTTGAATAGACTGCACGTAGCATGATGTGTGATTAGTGATTATAGTAGACTCCACTCACCAATTCATATTGCGATTGGTTAAGAAAACTATCACATTTGATTGCCTATCAATTTATTCACTAAAACCACTGAATCTATCAGTTAATGCAGTAAAAATAACCCTAGGCAAGGATTCTTTTAGTAAGCCACAAGCAGTCTTACTAGCTAGTTTTATCTGCAACTCAAAATTATCTGTTTACTTATTAATATCATTATAAAAAGATGGGAGGGTGTCTGTCCTAGATACTATTTGATAACTAGTAAAACAGTTTATCAATAATTGCAACCGCTATATTGCCTTATAACTTTCTGCAATATGATTCACAGACTGGGTGGCTGTTCTAGTGTGTTTGATGGCCATTGCTGGCTTGCTTCGTAGCTCAAGATCTCGTAGACAATGGCTTTGGGTTTCTTGCTGCTCTGGTGTTTTGCTAGCTGTTTTCTGGCTATATAATATGCTCAAGTAAGAAAGCCATACATATTTGTTTACGTGCATGCAAGATTTGCACTCTTTATACCATCTTAAACTACACAATGACTATATAAGAGGCTACGAAATTCGCGGGTGGTATATTGGGTAATGGGTCAACATAGTAATCATTAGTGCAGATATCTGATGCATTTGCTTGCTTGTAGGTTGCCCAAGTTCCGATGGGATGTTATTTGGCTCCCTCTTGGTCCTTTAAGGTACTAAATTTTCTTTTCTTACGCTTATCTTCCCTGTGTTCATTTGATTGTAAACCTTACATTAAACAAACTGTCAATCCTGTTGCAGTGGAGCCGGGTTTTGTCTCTACGTGGATACGCTTCTGAATGAATCATCTGAGGAAGTTAAACAACTTCGAAACTACATGTATGCTTACAAGGCTCGTTGACTATACAAGTCAAGGAAAAGACGATTCACACTTTACATGGTTGCAGTTAAATCGGGTGATCTAAAGTACAACTCCATGAGATTAGCGAAGCAGTAAAAAATCTGAACTTGGTTTATAAGACACAATTTTGTACATCAGATGGAGGGATGAAGAATGAGTTTTTGTTCAAGGGGACTTGCATAAATAATTATGAGACTTATTTTTTTTCTTAAGGTGAACATGTCCTTATTTTTTTCTAGCAGTCAAAGTTGTGTCGATTTATGAACAAGTATATCATCTGTGAAGACTACGAACTCATGTTTACAACGAAGACCTAAACACAAGTAGATTAACGTATTCATTTCTCTGCGAGTAAAAACATCAACATGGTTACATGATGACCATTATTTCTTGAAATACACTTTACGATACTTTTTGACGATAGATCCTGCAGAAGCAAAATTGACTGTACTTGGTATCAAGCAGGGCTTCTTTTTGAAAAAAAGCAGGAATACCCACCGGCTTTCGTAGCATCAAAATTTGACACTCAAAACCTGTGAATGTGACATTAAAAAAGGATGACAAAGTTGATTGTAGCACATAAGTACAGTAACTAATCAAGACATAGGCCTCTTATCTATTTGATTACTTCGATATATGGTATATATAGCTTCTTGTCAAACTTTAACTACCTTGTACGAGTAAAGCCAGAAGTATGAAAACACGACAGGCATCAACAAGTGCTATAATCTTTTGTAGAATTTGACAAACGAGTACCAAAATCTTTCATCACATGCAACATAAGATTGGTTCTAAACACCCAAAACGTACACTTGGAGAAAATGTAGATACTACGACCGTACTTAAAGTAACAAAAATCAAAACTCAGCTGCATAATTCAAGAAAAGATATTTTTGATGAATCAATCTTCATCATCAATGACCTTAGTGCCAAGACCTTTCAACCCTTCTGCTGGGATCTCCGCAACAGTGACAAGGGAGTAGAGTTCTTCCTTTGCGTCTTCATCATCATTCCTCTTGCGAGCAATTCTAACTCGGACTCTTCTTGGAACACTTCTGATTCCACGGCTCCACACGTGTTTGTTTAGTTTGACATCCACTCTCACGTCTGTTGTCCCCATGGCTTTTTGTGCAAATTTCTTAATCTCCTTGATGGCTTTTGGGGCCTTCTTCTTGAAAGTGCTGTATTAGAAAGGATAAAACAGATCAAAGAAGATGATTAGTCCAGTGTACAATAACTTAAATCCCTTAATTGACAAGAACGAATTATTGTGAGAAGCGATAAAGCTCAGTCCATTATACTGAACAAGTAAATTAAAAATAAGAAAATGTACGAAATTTTTTTATCAGTCAAATACACAAATAACACAGTTAGATTGCAATGCAAAATGTAACGCCTAACAACTTGATAGCTTTTGTATTCAACTTGATGTATTACTGATTTACAAAATTTGTTAAGCAGATAAAACAAATGCCAGCATGTCAAACAAACCAGTTATCCATGAAACATGATTTGTTCCACCTCTTAACAAAACTTACACAGCCAAATGCACATATCGCAATATATAACCCACACAAAGCATGTCTAGAAACAATAAAGTATGTATGTGTCAATAGATTCAGAAGAAGATTTGTATGACATAGTTCTATGATGCAATGTGAGAAATGCATCAATGAAAATATGCAAACCAAAGGTTAACCAATATCTCATGACTTAGTTCACAGGCCCAGCTTCTATCACTAAAAACAATGTTCACGCCCATGTTTGTTATATATTTTTTTGGCTAAACCAAGAGCCTAGGTTTCCAATAGCATCATTAAAAACAAACAAACTAAATTGGTCAACTGCTCCCAATTAAACAAACTTAAAAGTATACAGTACTTGTTAAAAACAGCTTATCCAAATTACAAAATCAGTCAGGTTCTGCTAGTTGCACACCATGTGAAACATACTAAATACTTCAGAACCACCAACGCAGGCATCCAAACTCTTATAGTTTCAGAAATTTAGGTGTATCCATCATCACAAGCACCTTGTTCCTGTCCTAATATAAAACTTAAAGAAGTAGCTATGCCGCATGCATTTAAGTACAAAGTCAAAATTTTGTTTACCAAAAGTAACTCAAATTCTTCTTATACTTGTTGTCACTTTACCTGTTTTAAGACTACACAACCTGACACATTAAACCCCGTTTGTTATTCAAGTAAACTAACATACCCTAACCGTTTAATAAAAATAACTAAAACACTATAAACTTTACATATATCACTAGCCCAAGGTTTCAAAGTAGCCATAAGTAGTTACAACAACAATTTCTTAAATATGAGCACACATAAAACAAGGCCTAATTGAAGCATCAACAATTTGTAATATGTGCAAGGCAGATAGTGTCGTAACATTGAGCAGCACAAAACACAATTGAACAAACAAATAACAAATAACCAATAATAAAAACAAGGCGATAAAAGGTTACCATCCATGAAGACGCTTGTGGAGATTGATGGTGTACTCCCTAGTAACAACTTCTTCCTTTCTTCCCTTAGTCTTCTCCACCATTTTTCTTAAGCTTAAACCTTACCTACAAAAACCAACAATTAAATACAATCTTATATTATACAACTCGCAACACAAACACATTAAAGATTCAAATAAAAAAAATAACACATTTAAGTCAATGTTACAATGTATGAATTCTATATAACCCTTAAATTCAACAGCTAGTTAACACCACAAAACGAAACAAAAAAATCACTTTAAGGGGGATTTTGTTTAAGCTTATTGGTGGGCTTATGAGCTTATCTGTTTTAGCCTTTTATTTCATAAACTCGACTTTTTTAGCTTATTCTATATTTGTGTGCTTATACAAGCCCAAAAAACTATTTGTGGGCTTATGAGCTTATGAATTTTCAGCTTATTTTATATAAGCTTTTAGGTCACAAAATAAGCCAAAAAATTTGTGGGCTTATGAGCTTATGCATTTTCAGCTTATATTTCATAAGCTCAACTTTTTCGGCTTGTTTTAAACTTGTGGGCTTATTAAGGTTCTTTTATAACATAACATAATCAACTTATATAAGCTTTTTTAAGTCCCAAAATAAGCCAAGAAAACAAAGATTATGAAACATAAGCTGAAAACATATAAGCTCATAAGCCCACAAATAAGCTTAAACCTAACCTAGAAAAACTAACAACTAAATACAGTCTTATATTATACAACCTTGCAACACAAAAAATAATACTCGACAAATAAAAGTTTCAAATCAAATAACAACACATTTAAGTCAATGTTACAATGTATAAATTCTATGTTTTCCAATCAACGCAAAAAGGGTCAAATTTACACTTCAACTCAACAGCTATTTAACGCCACAAAACGAAACAAGAAAGATCACTAAAAGGGTTTTGTTTAAGCTTATTTGTAAGCTTATGTGCTGATCTATTTTCAGCTTATATTTCAAAAGCTCAACTTTTTTAGCTTATTTTTTATTTGTGGGCTTATACAAGCCAAAACAATTTGTGGGCTCATGAGCTTATGAATTTTCATCTTATTTTATATAAGCTTTTAGGTCACAAAATAAGCCAAAAAAAATTGTGGGCTTATGAGCTTATGAATTTTCAGCTTATATTTTATAAGCTCAACTTTTTCGGCTTATTTTAAACTTGTGGGATTATAAAGGTTCTTTTATAACATAACATAAGCAACTTATATAAGCTTTTAAGTCCCAAAATAAGCCAAGAAAACAAAGATTATGAAACACAAGCTGAAAACATATAAGCTCATAAGCCCACAAATAAGCTTAAACCTAACCTAGAAAAACTAACAACTAAATACAGTCTTATATTATACAACCTTGCAACACAAAAAATAATACTCGACAACATAAAATTTCAAATAAAAAAGCATCACATTTAAGTCAATGTTACAATGTATATATTCTATGTTTTCCGATCAATGCAAAAAGGGTCAAATATTACCCTTAAATTCAACAGCTTTTAAGTCCCAAAATAAGCCAAGAAAATAAAGATTATGAAACATAAGCTGAAAACATATAAGCTCATAAGCCCACAAATAAGCTTAAACCTTACCTACAAAAACCAACAACTAAATACAGTCTTATATTATACAACTCGCAACACAAAACATAATACTCGACAAATAAAAGTTTCAAATCAAAATATAACACATTTAAGTCAATGTTACAACATATAAAATTCAACATTTTCCTACCAACGTAAAAACAATAATATATAGTTATATACCCTTAAATTCAACAGCTAGTTAACGCCACATAACGAAACAAAAAAGATCACTAAAATAACCATTTTAATGACAGTATTAATTAAAAGTGTTCCCCCTACAACCAACAAGTAAGAGGGTGTTTGTTTAAGCTCATATAGCAGGCTTATAGCTTATTTGGTTTTAGGCTTATGTTTCATAAGCTCACCTTTTGTAGCTTATTTTGAAACTTTAACAATAAGTTCATTATGACATAATGAACTTAAATAAGCCCAAAAGTTTCAAAATAAGCCACAAAAAATGAGATTATGAAACATAAGCCCAAAACCAAATAAGCTATAAGCCTACTATATGAGCTTAAACAAACACCCTTTAAATAACCAACCTTAAATTTAACAATTTTTAACCTTAACTAGATGCAAACAACAGGCAGAATAAAAACCTTAAATTTATAAACATTAAAAACATAGTAAATAAATAAAAAATAATCATTTTCAAGAGTAGAATTTAATGAATAATAATAAGACAATGATCAGAGATGAATGAACCTTTGTGTTTAGGGTTATGGAATGAGAGGATGGAGGCGCTAAAAATGAAAGTGAAAGAGATGACAGGTTATTATAACAACCCTAATGGGCCTTTACCCGATATTGGGTTTCTTAGTTTATTTTGGGCCTAGTGGTCTTTTATCGTGGATTTGCTTTATGAGCTATTGAGTTGTTTATATTTAGCATTTGGCATGCTGAACTAGGGGTGTTCATGGGTTGGGTAATATCCGAATAAACCGAAAACCTAAACCGAATCGAACCGAAAATAACCGAACCGAACTCGTAACCGAACCAAAATTGCCAAAACCGAACCGAACCGAAATAAAAGTTCGGTTTATGGTTCCAACCGAAAACCGAAATTAAATAAATATATATATTTTTTTATATATTTATATTAAAAAAATATATTAAAACTCTTTTATAATATATATATAATATTTTTAAGCTTGAAAATTATTTTTTTTTTTCAAAAAATACATATAAATAAATGAAAAAATTATCAAAAATAAAAAAATAAAAAAAAATCGGTTATTCGGTTCGGTTATTCGGTTTTCGGTTCGGTTGGGGGTTTGGTTTTCGGTTTTCGGTTATACCCAAAAAAAAATTAACCGAACAAACCGAACCGAACAAACCGATAACCGAACCGATGAACACCCCTATGCTGAACTTATATATATATATATATATATATATATATATATATATATATATATATATATATATATATATATATATATATATATATATATATATATATATATAGTCCCTTTATTTTCAGAACCCATCTTATCTGCGAGAACTGCGAGAACCACTTATGTACTCATAATAATGCATAAGGTGCAACATATCAATGCAAAATAGCATTTTTGAAAATATTTATATTTTTTTTTAATATTAAACTTTTTTATTTAAATCAAAAGGGTATAATAGTAAAAGACAATTTTTAATTTTTTTATTGAATTTTTATACTCAATCCCTTTTTTTTTTCTTTTTTTTTTTTATAGTTTTTTTTTTAGTATTTTTCACGTTTAGTGCATGTATGTTTTTAAGGCAGCATGCTTAGTTTTTAAGGTAGTATGTTTAGTGCATATATGTGTTTTTTTTAAATAGAATATTTCTAGATTTAGTGCATATGGGTTTTTTAATATAATGAAATTTATAACAAACCAAGAACATAAATGTTATACACAAACTTCAATGTTGATTGAAATACAATTAAAATACAAATTTATAAAAAGCATAAATTATCTAATCGATCTATACACGTGGGCACTAATAATATTCAACACAAATGGACAAATGTTCACACTCATTGTTATCATCATTTTTAGAAGTCGGACATATATGCACACGCGTAGCCGTCAACATTTTTTCAAAAGTCGAACATATATGCACACTCGTAGCCATGAACATTCTTGTAATTACACCTGATACAAAGAAAAATTACAAAAATTAGCAACAATTATATTATTAAAATAGAATTGCGGTGAAATATATATATTCAACTACTAAAACATCTTCAAAACATTATTTATATATTATTTTTAAAATTGTGTTGAAACTATTAAACATACATGAAGTTTTTTGGAAAAAAAAAAAACAATAATTAAATTTACTAAATAAACATACATGTTCATGAGTACATATATGTTTAGGAAACATACTTGTTTGGCAAACTCGAAGTCTTTGAAACAAATAACAATATCACTTGCTAAATAAAAAACATACTTGTTTTTAAAACATACATGTTTTAAGCATTCCATTTATAAACAATCATTTTTAAAACATATATGTTTAAAAACATCATGTTCTCAAACATATATGATTTTCATAAGTTATATCACACTAAAAAAAAAATACATGTGTATCGACAACAACCAAATCATAATTCAAAACATGGTCATCAAACAAACGTAATTCAAAAAACCAAACATGTCTTCCTTTTTCACATATTGCAACAATATCAAACTGCCAACCAAATCTATTAAATAATTATAAAATAAATAATTACATTTAAAAAACATAACTTCAAATTGCGAGCCAACCAACCAAATCAATTAAACAATTAAAAATAGATGAATGTTTATCGACGGCAGAAAAAAATGTTATGAACAAGCATCTATTGTGCAAATAAAAAACATAAAAAAATAACAACAAGATTAAACCAATACTGAACATGTGACCAAATAATTAAACCAATATAGATCATATAAAACTTAAACATCATTTTAATATCTAGAGTTACTAATTTTTACAGGTATAGAAAATACAAATACAACTTTCGATTCACCACCAGCGACAAACCGAAATCAAAATCAACTTCAATAAAGACAAAAAATAAAGCGGATTCAATATGAACAAAAAGAACAAACCTTAAATCAATGAAAAATGGTGTCATATTTCCACGATTAATGAAACGAGACGGTGGTTTAAGATGACAGAAAATAAGGTGCATCCAGAATTCGGTTTATGGTATGATCAAAGAAATGAGACCGTGGTTTAAGGGTGATAAGATGACGGCTAGAGATCGGAGAAACTATGGGGGATAACACCCGTATCGGCGGCGGCTGCCATGAACTAGGGTTGTAGGGGAGAAGTCGGTTCTTTTGAAAAAGGTAGAAACTGTGATTTTAATACTATCAACCGAATATGATTCAATATCTAATTAATAAGAAACAAAATCCCTAAAATACCCTCCGGCCATTTTCAAAAGTTTACCTAGTGTTTCACTTTAATACATTTATGGCAAAAGTCATTTTAGCCCTTGATCAATTAATCTAATGGCTAAAAAGTAGTTCTCGCAGTTCTCGCATTTAAAGTGGGTTCTGAAAATAAAGTTTCACTATATATATATATATATATATATATATATATATATATATATATATATATATATATATATATATATATATATATATATATATATATATACTATTTTTCGAAGCCAGCCCAATGGGCGGGCATGACTTATAATTATTTGTTTGTTATTTTTTGTTAACTAAAATACATTTTTTAAAATTGTTAACTAAAAGGCATATATAAGATCTTCAGTGAAGCTACAATTATTAACAACATTTGAAGATTTACAGGGTTTGTGTGTGTGTGCGCGCAAATAGATAATAAAAGCATTTTAGAATTCAACTGATAATAAGATCAAGTTACTTTGTTTGTGTGGACATAAAACGATGATAACTCCATCACTCTATATGTGTGTGTATGTGTGTATGAATGCATTCATTGACTTGTTACCGACAACGTTACAATATGTGTGAGAGTATAACTATAGACATAGGGCAACAAAAATAACGTTTAGCACTAACCGTGTGTGATCGCAGAAATAGACTCACTATTTGGAATGTACGTACTCAAGCAAAAATAACAGCGATTTGCAGTATGTACACTCTCTCAAATACATTAATAAACCGATAATAATATCGTTGACATAATTGCAATAGCGAAATTATCGTTTTGAAAAAATAAGTTAATAGAAAATAAGATATACACATACCAATTTTTTTATTGAATGCATTAAGAACGAAAAGAAATAAACGGTTATCGAATATGAGAGAAAAAAAGTTTCAAAGTGGTACGCAAGAATAAAGTATCAAAGCATAGCTCGTTCGATGGGCGAGCAAGCCTTATAAAGAGCAAGCCTTATAAATATCGTTAAAAAACTTAAGTTAACGAAAAATAAGCTATAGGTATAACCAACACTTGATTGAATCTTTCTAGGATGTGCATATCGAGCTATCTGAACGGGAATCATTAATATTAAATACTATACAAATACGCATTCAGTTTAAAAAAAATACATAATGTAAGGAATATGTGTATCATTATAGGTGTTTATTGAATCATCCTCGTATTCTTTAGGGTTAATATACAAAAAAGTTACTAAACTTTCAAAAATATTTGTCCTAAGTCACTAATGTTTATCTTCTGTCATCTAGGTTACTATACTTTACGTAACCGGTTATCTTGGATACCAATAGTGAGACGACCTACTGTTGCCGGTTAAATGCTGACGTGTATACATACCGATGTTTCATTCCTGTCATCTAAGGTACTAAACTTTGCGAAAAATTTGTCCTAAGTCACTAATGTTTCATTCATGTCATCTAAGGTACTAAACTTTGCGAAAAATTTGTCCTAAGTCACTAACGAAAAATTTGTCCTAAGTCACGAGTTGTGGCACATGTTACTGAACCTTTAAAATTATACGTTTTATACGATTTTATACACCTTTTATACGTTTTTATTCATTTTCATTCGTTTTTATACGTTTTTGTTTGTTTTTTTACGTTTTTGTCCGTTTTTATACGTTTTCGTCAGTTTTTGTCCCATTTTTTACGTCCGTTTTTATATGTTTTTATGTTTTCATCCGTTTTTATACGTTTTTGTCAGTTTTTATATGGTTTTATACATTATTTATACATTTTTTTTCGTTTTCATCCGTTTTTATTCGTTTTCTTACGTTTTCGCCTATTTTCTTATGCTTTCAAACATAAAAAAGGGACGAAAATGAATGAAACATAGAAAAACGGGCAAAAACATAAGAAAAATGGATGAAAACGTAAAAAACAGACGAAAACGTATAAAAACGGATGAAAAAGAATAAAAACGTATAAAAAATGTACAAAACCATATAAAAACGTATAAAAACGGATGAAAACATAAAAACGGACGTAAAAAATGGGACAAAAACGGACGAAAACGTATAAAAACGGACAAAAGCGTAAAAAAACAAACAAAAACGTATAAAAACGAATAAAAATGAATTAAAACGTATAAAAGGTGTATAAAATCGTATAAAACGTAAAATTTTAAAGGTTCACTAACATGTGCCACAACTCGTGACTTAGGACAAATTTTTTATTAGTGACTTAGGACAAATTTTTAGCAAAGTTTAGTACCTTAGATGACAGGAATGAAACATTAGTGACTTAAGACAATTTTTTCGCAAAGTTTAGTGACTTGTTTGTATAGGTTTAGTAACGTATGTGCCAAAGCCGGTTACCAATCCTTCGAGTGACTAGGGTGACACTTATAAAAAGGTTTAGTAACATATGTGAAAAACCCGTGAAGTATAGTGACCTAGATGACAGAATACAAACATTAGTGACTTAGGACAAATATTTTTGAAAGTTTAGTAACATTTTTGTATATTAACCCTATTCTTTAACATACCAATAAAAAATTGATTCTTATGTACTGATAATGGACTCAACAAAAGAATGTTACATAGGCCCTTTTTCATCAGTCTCAAAAAGTAAAGCATCGAGTTTAATGTTAAAATAAACGTAAGAAAATTACAGTTACTTTATTGTGTAGTAAAAAAAAACTTATAATATATTAAGAACTTCTTTATAAAAATAGTTGGTTGTTGAGTTTGTGTAGTTGTCGTCTTTGTCACTACAACACACTTTGTCGGATGGGCTTATAATCATTCTAGGTATAGGGCAACCTCACCCAATTTACCACCTGATTTAATCTTTTCCTCAATGTTATTGATTCTCATTCTCAAAACCTTGTAATCTAGTTTCATTACACAATCCACCTCTTTGATTAATGTTGTCAACCCGCCTGATAAAAAAAAAAAAAAAAAAAAAAAAAAAAAAAAAAAAAACAAACTAGTGTCTTATAATATTGTTTGACAATTTTAAAAATATATACAAGTTATTTAAAAACAACAAACAAATGATTAAAAGAAATGCCCCACCAATCGTCTTATAATATTATTTGACAAATTTTAAAAACGTATTTACGCTAACAAATCAGACCAAAGCTGAATTCTTGAAAATTATAAGCTCTTTTCATCTCTTAATCAGTAGCTTTTTGGCTAACGTGGTTCAGGTCTCCATAAGCAACTAACGTGGTTCAGGACCATTTCTTAGAAGCTCTTTTCAGCTAAGCAAAGTCGAGGAGTTGAATTTGTGGCTTATGGAGACCAGTAGCTTTGGTCGATGAAATGGGACCAGGACCCATGGCTTATGGAGACCAAAGTCGTGGTTCAGTTTTCACAAATTCAGCTGAGCATCTCTTAACCACATCATCCCAAAAAGGCCGTCTCTAAGTTTTAACTACATGTTTTCAAAAGCCCCGGTCTGATTGCTTATGCTTATTAGCTATTTTACTTACTGAAAATAACAATACTCCTTTTGAAATAAGCTCACCCAAACACCGTTAAACTGCCATAAAGTTCAATAACTGTAGCATGTGACTCTGTTAATCTGTTTGGTTATTAGTTGACTCTTTAACTTAGCACAAACTCATTAGACATAAAAAATCACCCAATTTGTCCCGTTTATCTGTAAATAAATCAAAATAATATCTCTAAATTGTTACTTGTTCAATGAATAGTTAAGCATGGTTTAGAATCTTAGAACCCTAAACATCGTTTAGTTAATGTATTAAAAGCGCAAACACAAAAGTTGGTTACACATTGCATATGTAACAGGTTCATAAGCAACTTCAGAAAGAGATTAAAAAAACTCACCATCCTTTAAGGGCAGTAGAAACTCCCAATCTTTTGCATGTAAACCACACTCGTAAATCTACAATAAACTATTAACAGGGAATCAACTAAAAGGTGCCTTCATTCTTACAAAAAAAAAATACTTGAACCATATACTCCATCTTTGTCCCTTGACAAGTTTTTAAGCACTCTTAGCTTCATAACCTATCACGGTAAAATTATCAAAATAGTAAAATTAGCATTAGAATCACAGTTTAGCTTCAGCCATGTCCAAGCAACCTAAGAGCTGTATACATGCTATTAGGTATGGGTTGTGACAAACCTTTGTTTTGTGTCTCTAAATCATAACCGTTTCTAAAACATGGTGGAAGGAGATGGGTGCCCATCCTTTTTTTTTTTTTTTTTTTTTGATATCTGGTTTAAATAAGCGGTTAACAGGCCTGCAGGTTTTGGACCGTTCCAAAGTGAAACCCGGGCTAAACCATAGATCCACAAAAGGAAGCATTATTTTATGAGTTAAAACGGGTATTCCAGGACTATACTCTCGCCCTATAATGTATATAAGCAGATTGTATGCAAACATTCAGCTGTTTCTATATGCTATAGAAAAATGCTTATAGAATCTCTCGATCACAAGAAGAGTGAAACGATTGAGAACAATATATCTAAATGAATATGCCAATGATAGTATATGTGAGTTCAAAGAGGTAAATTACCGGATCAATTCCTCCATGCGCCTCAAGGATTTTGCACATTTTCGAAAAACCTAAGCTATGTGCATCCAGTACTGTAGAAGTAAATAGAGGCCTCGACATGTGTAAAATTGAACTTTTTAAAATGACCTAATCTGCATAAATGAGTTAGATCTGTATTACAGCTTCATTTTTTATCTGGTAGTGCAAACGCAAACGCTGCAGGCTCAATAATAAAAAAGTTATTGCTTTCCTTCTAAAAAATGATGTGATATCTTGATTGGTTAGTTGAATAATACAATAAGGTTTATCCTTTCCATCTTAGTGATTAAAAATGATTAGACGATGTAAAACAAAATACGCATATTCCACTATCAATTTACACTTTGCATCCTCTTCAGCAACTACAATCTCTTCAGCGTGTTTCTTCAAGCGGCCTTCATCTTAAAGTAATATGAGCATGGTAAGCTAAAAAAAAAAAGGTCTTTCACTGTGAACTGCTAGGCTTAGATAACAAAAATAAAAAAAAGTCTTTCAAGCGGCCTTCATCTTAAATAAGCTGTGTGATCAGAGGCGGAGTCACCATCGTTTGTTACCACTACCGTCGACGTGCGTGGGCAGTGATGATTTTGGATAGAGGGTTATTTAGTAAGAAGAGGAAGCTTGTTTATTTGTGTGAAGTCAAATCGACTAAGAGAGTGAATTGGTTGTAATATTGTCGTTGGAGTGACACAAGATCAGAAGTTGGTTATTTTTGGGCACAACCTGAGAATATTAAAACTGATATCAGGAAGTGGTAAGAAGTAATAACAAAAGGGTGTAAGGAGGTGCTGCAAAAGAGGCGCTGAAGACAGTGAGTGTGGTTTAAATATGGTTTTCAGGCTAAGCCACTTATTCAAGATAGAATCAGGCAAGAAGATCATGTCTGGGCATGTTGCAACATCAGGGAGTGATAAGGGAGTAGGGCTCATAAGATAATCATTATGATCCAAACTATTCATAAGAAAATGCATGTATCTAAAGTTCCACAGTTATAAGACCTCCAAACCATTCTGATGACATGCACCATAGTTGATCTCTGGCTGTAACACCCCGACCCGACAAGGGTAAAGATATCACATTACGGTTTCATATCAGAACTTTAATTACTATACAATAGCGGAAGCCTTACAAAAACTTACAAAAGATAATATAAATAACTTATATTCAAAATAAAACTAAGATCTCTATGGTCAAAAATCTTGCTCTCATCTCTACTCTCAACCCAGATCAGCTATCCCATAAGCTCATCTTGAATGCTTAATACCTGCCGCAGGAAAAGAAAAGTGCGGCTGAGCTTACAAAGCCCAGTGAACAGATATAACGAAACAAAAGCTAAAATAAAATAAATAACGGGTAACGAAATCAAATTAATAATGACGAGGGATCTTTTAGGATTCTGCGGAAGCACAAATATACAGAAATCCAAACAACCACATAACAGTTTAGACATCACATAGCATATCAATGATACAAACACAAACATATCAGAACAACCAAACACATAGCATACCAAAATAATAGATTACGTATAAGCCAAACGGAGAGTCTAATGACTAACGGAAACACTTCCTAGTAAATAAACATGGCATTCATATAAATCAAGAAATCAACATCTATAGCACTTAATGCAATATTGTAGCAGCGGAATTAGCAGACAAGTCATAGCAGACATAATAGCTAACCAGTTCTCATATCAAATCCTAACCTTAGCAGAGTTTTAATATGGCAGGTCACATATACAGACAAATAATTAACCAATTGACAAGGTTTACAAATTTAGCTGAACCATCATACATGTTAACCTTCAAAACACTCAAATACACACTAGCACATTCATCTCATAGATCAACGCATTCACGTAACGATAACAAATCATAATATCAGATATACGAATCATGTTTTAACGTATTAATCCTATCCTAGCATGGCAAGCGGTAGTCACATAAACATGTAAAAGCATAAACATCTTCAATAAACATATAATAACTCAGTATGCAAATAGAAGTATTGGCAAATACAGAATCATAAACAGAATTCACAAAACATAATTAACAGATAAGGTTTAGTCATCCACCACGAGCCCAGAAACATATCAGATAACATATCATAAGTAACCATTGTATTCGGAGGGGTGACCTCGGAATACCATATATAATATGAGGGGAGACCTCAAGTAACCAATGAAGTAGCTAGCTCCCAGAATTTTGTGAAGACGCGTATTGCACACGACATCATTCACCAGAAAGCATATCAGATAACAGATCAGATCTAGGATGCATCCATACGCCCCTTCCTACATATTCAAAAATATGCTTCACCATCCAGAGACGTGGCAGAACATCACTCTACTGCCCTAGAGTCATATCAGAGGTGCATCACTGATACGGACATGGAACCCCCATGACTAGTTAAATATTTGGTTATTATCAACCAACTTAAGTCAAACAGATTTGTCATAAACGACACAGATCATAATCCAAACCCAAAGGTCACATATAACATATCAGATAGTCCATATCATAAGGTTCATATTCAGATATTCAGAAATCATAAGTTCATATCATAGTGGCATATCATATATTCATAAGCAGGAGTTCATATTCAGAAGTTCATAATCAACCATAGCAAAGTTCAACAGATGTGCATATCAAAATCTTCCTAACATAAGTTCACATCAGATATTGCATAGTTCACTAGAACATAAGTTCAGATAAGTAACAGATCAAACATTCAAGAAAAAGGGTTCATAGCAATGGCATTGGGAATCCTAATAAGTAAAATAGAAAAGCGAACGAAAAGAACATCATACGGAACCTTTACTAAAAAGGTCAGAATATCTGTACGATAACACAAGTGTCTTAAAGTAAGACAGAATATCCGTACCTTAAAGAAATGAAAGGAAAGCAAACGAATGAACGAATACGAAGATGTAACGTCGCGTCTCCTCCAACGAATCTACACGGATTATGATTTATTTAATACTTATTAGTATAACGGATTAATCTCATTAATACTTTTAGAGTTGTCAGATTATTCTCATTTTTAGTGACAGACGGAATTCCAACGTTTTAGGGTATTAATCATTAATTAGCCAAACATATGGGTTGCAAATGACAACGGTAAACTTAAGGGCTTAATATGATAATTATCTTATTTAAGAGCTTATATGATCATCTTTCAAAGCATAGGGTTTACAAATGTCAATAACGGATTTTAGGACTCTCTTTCAAATAGTTTACATAATCTTTTATAACGTACATGAAATAACGAAATTACACACTTAGCTTTTAACCCAAATCAACTTCCTATTTATGTTCTAGGGTTTCTCATACCTTTAATATCATTTATTACGCATTTAATTTACATGTCACTTCTTTTAATGATTTTCACTTTGACCTAGAACGTATGAAAATTCAAACGGAATTTAACTTAACTCATGCATGTTCTTACGTAATTTGTTTACACATGTCGACCCATAATTACTCAGAATTACACATTACACCCTTAACATCTTTAAGTATATGACCTAACCTTATATTATCAGATTTTACACTTTTAGCCCAAAGGTTTTAGAATTTACAAAACATACCCCTTTAAGTTAAATACCATTCAAATGGCCCTCTAAATATCCAAAATTACACGTTTAACCCCCATACTTATTTTTATACGTTTATTACCTTTATTTTACTGTTTACAAAAATAACCTTTAAGTTTCATAATTTACAAAACCAACCCAAACCTTTTATGTAGAACCGAATATTGCATAACTCAAGTACAAGCCCTAAACCTAGATGTAACTCATCATTAATCCATCATTACCACTGCATTAATGAACCTTAATGATAACAAGAAAACCCTAGTTTTCATAAACCCTAATCGTCCCTTTTTAAATACTTTCCTTTTTCATACGCGATCAAGTAATAAAACCCCAAACAAATTATACAAGCTTCGAATCCATGGACATGTATTTTATTCAGGTTGTATATCATGTAAGAACTCCCAGAAAAATCAGATCATGGTCCCAAAGTTTATCATATGCTCGTTCGCTATTTTATACGTTTTCTAGGGTTTTAGTTCCAATTAATTCCATACGACTTATTTAACATGCATGGCCAATTTTTATGTGTTCCCTATGACTTATAGGACTGAAAATAACATTAGGAACTTACCCTTGATGAGCTTTGGTCGTTAGAACAAGAAAACACAAAAACCTCACTTGCCGAAACCCTAATCCACCCAAAAACTCACCACGATCAAAACAGCAACTTAGGACTTCGAATACTATTTTTCTCACCTTCTTTACCTTCAAACTTGTCAAAGAAAAATGGCTTTAAGCCCTGGAAACTGGAAGTCGAATTTTGGAGGGTTTTGGAGTCGGTTTATGTTTAATCGGCAATAAGGGTTGGAATAAACCGTATATTTTGTATATATATAATTTTCCAATTTTTCTTGTGGGCTTAATAATGTATTGGATTAAAATAAATGGATTCTTGATTTTTATAAAGTTATATTGGGCTTTTACTAATTAAATTCTTTTATAAAATAAATTTAATATATACGGCTAATAAAATAAAATACAAAACGAATTTTATAAAATCATAAACTATAAAAATTACCTTTTACAAAGTGTTTAATATTTATTTAGATCATGTGTGATATTTCTCATAAATTTTCTGAATTTACATAGCTTATTTGGTATTCTTTTGAATTAATTAGTCATACTTTTGATTATGAGGGTATTTTGGTCTTTTGTGAACTTTAGAAATTCCAGGTATTACAATTCTTCCCCTCTAAAAGAAAATTTCGTCCTCGAAATTGGACAAGACGGAACAGAACAGAGAACGAATCGGATTTCAGAATTTCTAGGAATATATCGAACGTTAACCTTATCTCGGAACA
Organism: Chrysanthemum seticuspe; assembly: GCA_019973895.1. Classification (NCBI taxonomy): domain Eukaryota; kingdom Viridiplantae; phylum Streptophyta; class Magnoliopsida; order Asterales; family Asteraceae; genus Chrysanthemum; species Chrysanthemum seticuspe. The sequence goes on along the minus strand of BPTQ01000005.1, from coordinate 5,179,252 downwards.
AATGGATTTCTTATCAGAATATTTGAACTCATACTTATTCAGAAATCAAATCAATAGTCAAATACTTATAATAGATAGTTATTTACTTATCAAGTAATGGCGGAGAACAGATGAGACGCAGAAAATCAAACGACAAATTTTAACTTATTCAGATATCTAATGATGAGGACATCATATGCATAGACGGAATAAATCCTATCGGCCTCAATAGTCGCAGAAATATGTGAAGACATATAAGCTTAAGGTGGTCATAGCAATCTATGGGTTTGTACAGATCATAACAACTTCGGATTCCCAACGTACAAAACCTATATGTAACAAATATCGACGACATCTCACAAATAGGTACGGAATTCCAAACGACATGAGAAGCACCAAATAACATATACAAGTCAAAATCTATACACACATCAATCACAGGCATTTCCCAGACTTCGTATACCTTCAATAAGTTCAGATTATGTGATCTCGGTATTATTACGTTGATCAGGCGTCATAATACTTGCATCACATAACAAGTTCTTATTGTCACTATATTCGGTCTCGGGTCATGACAAAACACATAACTAATATCATAACAAAACATACCACGTACAGGTAACATACAGATAGCAAGTAACATATAATAACAAACCAGATACACCTGAGTATACCATCATGATGGTCATACTTCAAGCGGTAATTAAACAACATCACTAAGAGAATAAATAGCAGACGAAACTTATGAGGACTAACGGAAACTTAACGAATCTAACAGAAAGGAACAACAGACAGGAACTATACTTTCAAATTTTGCTTTATTTCCATTAATCAAACAAAATTTGCAGAATCGTCTAAAGATGAACTTCCAAAACAAAACCTAAAAATCCCAGATTCAAACGTCAAAATGAAAACAAAAGGACTTAGCTCAAAATCAAACGTCAGAAAATTCTCATAAGGAGGACAACTAATCAGAAGCGAAATTCCTATTCTTGTGTCGGATTAAACCTACCAGTAGCCGTAGATTCTAAATCCGAGTCCACCTCGTATTCTTCCTCATGACTTATTACTGACGATCCAGGAAGAAAAGCTGAGATATACCAGAATGCTAAACGATAAAACTTCACGATTCACACCGAGTTCCGAACAAATCAGAGAAAAGCAATACAGATCAGAATCACTTATCAGAATATCAAACCGTCTTGAAACGCATGACAAACGAATCAGAGTGACATAAGTCGCGCCCAAATCATATGAAGTAGATGAATCTTCTCAGCCACCGGTTGAATCTTGTCTCCGTCTCTTGCACCTTTGGTTGGTCCATCCAACTTCCTCCAACAACATCCAGATGTCTCCGACAGCACAGCAGTCGAGTGTGGCTTCTGCTTCACGAACCTCTCCAGCACAGGAACCATTGCAGCAATGCAGGGTCGGCACCATCTTCTTCGGCTCCACGGGTAGTCTCCATCTAACGATCGACAAACGGACGAGCGAAAACAAAATAACAAAATTCGATGCGAACAAAGGAGGGCCAATTCAGTGAAGGCAAAAAGGATATCGAAGTCAAATCAGAACGACCATCAAAAGGAATCGAAAAATATCTGAACAGACGGAAACCTAATGTCTACCCACTTCTCACAGGTCATAGCCTAAGCTCTAAGGGTCCTAAAACCTGGCTCTGATACCATAATTGTAACACCCCGACCCGACAAGGGTAAAGATATCACATTACGGTTTCATATCAGAACTTTAATTACTATACAATAGCGGAAGCCTTACAAAAACTTACAAAAGATAATATAAATAACTTATATTCAAAATAAAACTAAGATCTCTATGGTCAAAAATCTTGCTCTCATCTCTACTCTCAACCCAGATCAGCTATCCCATAAGCTCATCTTGAATGCTTAATACCTGCCGCAGGAAAAGAAAAGTGCGGCTGAGCTTACAAAGCCCAGTGAACAGATATAACGAAACAAAAGCTAAAATAAAATAAATAACGGGTAACGAAATCAAATTAATAATGACGAGGGATCTTTTAGGATTCTGCGGAAGCACAAATATACAGAAATCCAAACAACCACATAACAGTTTAGACATCACATAGCACATCAATGATACAAACACAAACATATCAGAACAACCAAACACATAGCATACCAAAATAATAGATTACGTATAAGCCAAACGGAGAGTCTAATGACTAACGGAAACACTTCCTAGTAAATAAACATGGCATTCATATAAATCAAGAAATCAACATCTATAGCACTTAATGCAATATTGTAGCAGCGGAATTAGCAGACAAGTCATAGCAGACATAATAGCTAACCAGTTCTCATATCAAATCCTAACCTTAGCAGAGTTTTAATATGGCAGGTCACATATACAGACAGATAATTAACGAATTGACAAGGTTTACAAATTTATCTGAACCATCATACATGTTAACCTTCAAAACACTCAAATACACACTAGCACATTCATCTCATAGATCAACGCATTCACGTAACGATAACAAATCATAATATCAGATATACGAATCATGTTTTAACGTATTAATCCTATCCTAGCATGGCAAGCGGTAGTCACATAAACATGTAAAAGCATAAACATCTTCAATAAACATATAATAACTCAGTATGCAAATAGAAGTATTGGCAAATACAGAATCATAAACAGAATTCACAAAACATAATTAACAGATAAGGTTTAGTCATCCACCACGAGCCCAGAAACATATCAGATAACATATCATAAGTAACCATTGTATTCGGAGGGGTGACCTCGGAATACCATATATAATATGAGGGGAGACCTCAAGTAACCAATGGAGTAGCTAGCTCCCAGAATTTTGTGAAGACGCGTATTGCACACGACATCATTCACCAGAAAGCATATCAGATAACAGATCAGATCTAGGATGCATCCATACGCCCCTTCCTACATATTCAAAAATATGCTTCACCATCCAGAGACGTGGCAGAACATCACTCTACTGCCCTAGAGTCATATCAGAGGTGCATCACTGATACGGACATGGAACCCCCATGACTAGTTAAATATTTGGTTATTATCACCCAACTTAAGTCAAACAGATTTGTCATAAACGACACAGATCATAATCCAAACCCAAAGGTCACATATAACATATCAGATAGTCCATATCATAAGGTTCATATTCAGATATTCAGAAATCATAAGTTCATATCATAGTGGCATATCATATATTCATAAGCAGGAGTTCATATTCAGAAGTTCATAATCAACCATAGCAAAGTTCAACAGATGTGCATATCAAAATCTTCCTAACATAAGTTCACATCAGATATTGCATAGTTCACTAGAACATAAGTTCAGATAAGTAACAGATCAAACATTCAAGAAAAAGGGTTCATAGCAATGGCATTGGGAATCCTAATAAGTAAAATAGAAAAGCGAACGAAAAGAACATCATACGGAACCTTTACTAAAAAGGTCAGAATATCTGTACGATAACACAAGTGTCTTAAAGTAAGACAGAATATCCGTACCTTAAAGAAATGAAGGGAAAGCAAACGAATGAACGAATACGAAGATGTAACGTCGCGTCTCCTCCAACGAATCTACACGGATTATGATTTATTTAATACTTATTAGTATAACGGATTAATCTCATTAATACTTTTAGAGTTGTCAGATTATTCTCATTTTTAGTGACAGACGGAATTCCAACGTTTTAGGGTATTAATCATTAATTAGCCAAACATATGGGTTGCAAATGACAACGGTAAACTTAAGGGCTTAATATGATAATTATCTTATTTAAGAGCTTATATGATCATCTTTCAAAGCATAGGGTTTACAAATGTCAATAACGGATTTTAGGACTCTCTTTCAAATAGTTTACATAATCTTTTATAACGTACATGAAATAACGAAATTACACACTTAGCTTTTAACCCAAATCAACTTCCTATTTATGTTCTAGGGTTTCTCATACCTTTAATATCATTTATTACGCATTTAATTTACATGTCACTTCTTTTAATGATTTTCACTTTGACCTAGAACGTATGAAAATTCAAACGGAATTTAACTTAACTCATGCATGTTCTTACGTAATTTGTTTACACATGTCGACCCATAATTACTCAGAATTACACATTACACCCTTAACATCTTTAAGTATATGACCTAACCTTATATTATCAGATTTTACACTTTTATCCCAAAGGTTTTAGAATTTACAAAACATACCCCTTTAAGTTAAATACCATTCAAATGGCCCTCTAAATATCCAAAATTACACGTTTAACCCCCATACTTATTTTTATACGTTTATTACCTTTATTTTACTGTTTACAAAAATAACCTTTAAGTTTCATAATTTACAAAACCAACCCAAACCTTTTATGTAGAACCGAATATTGCATAACTCAAGTACAAGCCCTAAACCTAGATGTAACTCATCATTAATCCATCATTACCACTGCATTAATGAACCTTAATGATAACAAGAAAACCCTAGTTTTCATAAACCCTAATCGTCCCTTTTTAAATACTTTCCTTTTTCATACGCGATCAAGTAATAAAACCCCAAACAAATTATACAAGCTTCGAATCCATGGACATGTATTTTATTCAGGTTGTATATCATATAAGAACTCCCAGAAAAATCAGATCATGGTCCCAAAGTTTATCATATGCTCGTTCGCTATTTTATACGTTTTCTAGGGTTTTAGTTCCAATTAATTCCATACGACTTATTTAACATGCATGGCCAATTTTTATGTGTTCCCTATGACTTATAGGACTGAAAATAACATTAGGAACTTACCATTGATGAGCTTTGGTCGTTAGAACAAGAAAACACAAAAACCTCACTTGCCGAAACCCTAATCCACCCAAAAACTCACCACGATCAAAACAGCAACTTAGGACTTCGAATACTATTTTTCTCACCTTCTTTACCTTCAAACTTGTCAAAGAAAAATGGCTTTAAGCCCTGGAAACTGGAAGTCGAATTTTGGAGGGTTTTGGAGTCGGTTTATGTTTAATCGGCAATAAGGGTTGGAATAAACCGTATATTTTGTATATATATAATTTTCCAATTTTTCTTGTGGGCTTAATAATGTATTGGATTAAAATAAATGGATTCTTGATTTTTATAAAGTTATATTGGGCTTTTACTAATTAAATTCTTTTATAAAATAAATTTAATATATACGGCTAATAAAATAAAATACAAAACGAATTTTATAAAATCATAAACTATAAAAATTACCTTTTACAAAGTGTTTAATATTTATTTAGATCATGTGTGATATTTCTCATAAATTTTCGGAATTTACATAGCTTATTTGGTATTCTTTTGAATTAATTATTCATACTTTTGATTATGAGGGTATTTTGGTCTTTTGTGAACTTTAGAAATTCCAGGTATTACACTGGCTCTGCATTCAAACCTAGGAGAGAAATCATTTTAAAATGGATTTGAGGTAGTGGCGACTGGTCGAGGCTCAGGCTCAGGTGGCAACTCTCCTGAAGCATCACTATTGTATGCTGATGTAGCTTGTGTTGCAGACTCCTCATTTGCTTCATGAGATTTGGGTTAAAATGTCGAGACTTGATAAAGTTACTGCTACGTCAATATTGTGGCAACGTACCTCGTCGGATTAGCTTAACTATAAGCATTAAAAGTTGGTCTCCTTACTTTTTAAGATTATATGATTTTGCGTCTTAGAAAAATTGGTACTTAAAATAACGATTCCAGTAAGTAAAGATTGTCTATGTGAACTACTGAACAAATAAGTACCTCAAAATTTATGTAATGATGGACAAATCAAGAATATAGTTTGATCATCAGCCCATCTTTAAACTTGTTTATGAACTGAGCATCCTATAACTATTGTGCAATGTTTGTATGCTCATGGTTACGTATTTCCTTTCGCCATTATCTGTGCCATTGACATCCGTAAGTAATATGCAAACCCCGTCATAACAAAACATAAGTAGAACACTAAAAAGAAACTAAGAAAATCTAATAAGCTAACTAACATAATAAATCACAATCTTAACAGAAATGGATCAAATGAGGAAAATTTTGAATGAAAAAGTGTTCGTAAAAATTAATAAATCAATAACTAAAGACCATACATGGTCTTCGATCAAAATATTTTTTAAATGAGCTATTAACTCGCTGTCATCAGAACCCGCCTTGCATTGGTATATGTAGCTGTTGGTATGAATGTTAAGGATAAATTGGTACCTTTTACTTAGTCTCATTACTGTCAACTTTAGTTTGTTGTTTTGATCGGTGTTCGTGGTTTTGGATTCGGGGGGGACTGATAACCAACACTCTCGAATCAAACTCATCCAACTGGTTCAGCAATTCCAACAAAGTTCTTTGAATTTCACGTTCACCACCAGAGTGAGCGTCATACCTATGCATAGATAATATAGTTAGACCTCACATCTATAGGAAAGGTTAAAAGACACTGATTCCATTGAATGTACCTCTTTGTACCAACATCATCAATTTCATCGATAAAGACGATAGAAGGGGAGTAATAAATCTGCAACTCTAAAAAGTTTCCTAACCAGTTTAGGGCCATCTCGAAGGTACTTTTGAATCAACTGCTGATGTGGAATTTGCCACTGCCTGAGCTCTACTTGAATATGCCATATACTTAAACAACTAACTATCTAATTATCACAACTATATATGACCCAACGCACCCAAAAAAAACCTTGGCTGCAGCCAAGCCCATTATGTTACAGCTGATTTCTGATACAACTTAGTTAAAGCATACTCAGTATTTTATAATGGGATGCTTCTAGGTTGATCAATACCCATATAACATGTAGACATTCTAGTAGTACACTGCAGCTAAAACCATTGACTGATGATGGTAAATTATAGACGCTTCTGCAGTAAAAGCTACTATGGGGTGGCTTTTAGGAAGTTATTGATGATACGGCCTATTCCATCCCAGGTGTAGCCGATCCATGGGATTGAAACAAAAAGAGACTAAAAAGCCTATAAGGTCAAACGGGTCAAAAGCCAGGATGGCTGAAATTTTTTTGAAGTCATGGTCGATCTTACCTAATTGCCACCTCTAAAAAATTAGTATTTTCTTGTCATATACCCATTGGGAGGACTGTGATACAAAAAGGGTGTTTAGAAGTGGCAATGGAGTGTGACGATGGGATCTGTTCCTGAAGATAGGGATGATTGGCGTAGAACGTTTGTTGTCCTCCGTCAAAAACATGCAAATAATGATGGTAAACAGATTGACCTACATAAACAGATAGCATACTCGATTCAGAACCTGTGATCATTCTCATGCTATAACAACTTGTGTGAATTTTAGCAAAATAAATGAATTCAATTTTCATAAACATCACAAGAATATAACGAAATCAATTTTCATTGAAGGAATAAGCAATGATATCGAAGAAACTTTTACCCTAATAACAGTCCGATTCTTGTATGCACCAGGAGACCACGAGCTTGGGCTAAAAAAACCTCATGGGATCCCTTTAGGGACACTTCCAGCTGGTGCATAGGCGGATAAGCTCTTTTCATCGACCAAAGCTGAAGCACGACTTTGTGATAAGCTACTGATTAAGGCTGCACTTCTAATTTTTTCACGTTGAAAAGCTACTGATTATGGAGACCAGGACCAGTAGTTGCTTATGTCTATGTAAAGAGAAATGGTCCTGATCCACAAATTCAACTCCGGCTTATGAAAATTAGTAACACAGACCTGAACCACGTTAGTTGCTTATGGAGACCAGGACCCATTTCATCGACCAAAGCTACCCAAACATACCTATTATGCAGGATCCTACTGGGAAACTGTTTTGTAATTGTTTGATTATCACCTTTGCTCCACGCAAACTATTCAAGTTGGAGCTTAAGAATTTCAGAGTGATGTCACATTTACGAATCTGTAAAATGAAATGCAGGTTTTTATTTATTCAAAATGATCGTAAGTGATAAATGAAGATATTAAATCAATTAAGGTGTTACCTTATCAGTTTGCTCCTTTAATTGCTTGAATCTTGAGCGGCGATCAACAGCAAAGATTCTAAACCCTGCAACAATGAAATTGATTCCTGGAGATGGACCTTGAATGTAAACCATTACTTTGCTAGGTTGCTTTTCGATCCTAAAAGACCCACAAATTTCATGCCACATGTCATCGTTAATCTCTATTTGCCCACCATTCACCCATTGGTCGTCCACTCCAATAGCCACGCTTACATTCTGTGGACCACAACCAGGAGACCCTAGTCGAACCCACGCTGATACCTGGTATGTGACAAAGAGTTTGACTTTGTCTGTGATTATCTGTGCAGGACCCATCCAGGTGTGACTACGATTGGTGGAATGAATAGAATGACCACTTAGTATCTCTCTAGCTACATGAGGTACCAGATGAGGTGAACGATTCTTAACAACACCCAACCCACAGTTTCCTAGAAAAAACCACCCCTTTGTTCCATCACGAAAATTGCTATTTGTAATGATATCAACACCATAATTCTGATGTCGCCCACAGTTTTGTTAACTTTTAGGCCACCCATGTGAAAAATTGAGTTGCCTTGTTTGTCAATCTTATTAGTGGCTTGCTTGACTACATGATCCAAGCTTAAGCCTCGAAAACGTAACTAACTTTGGGCAGAGCACAGCGGACCAAGCCCATACTAACCACAACATAGCTTGTAGCTTGGCAGAGCACACCTGAGATGGTAAAACTGGACTTAGGTGAGTAAGCAGGTTGCAGTTTGTGACCCTCGAGGCTGCTTATTCTCTGAATCATGTCATCGTTATTGTACCAATGTGGTCGTAAACAGTTGCCTTGAAACATTAACTGAAAAAAGAATGTAAATCACTGTGATTAAGTATATATTAAATTTAGGAATTATTAGCTGCCATGTATATAGTTATTATGCTTGTATTTTTTTTACTTAACCTGTACTACTGGGGTTGTTTGTGACCTTGATTCTTGGCGTTGTGCACGTGGAAAGTTTTCAAATATCTTGCATTTGCAGGTCGGACACCTGTGGCAGTACCAAGGCAATTTGGTATCGATCTCCAAGATAGTGGCTACAACCGTGAATCGTACGCCTGCATCAACCATAGAATGTTTTAGACTGCAAATTTTTGTACAATTGTTTTACTGAGATAAATGTTTGTTACCTTCTGGATTTGCGGGTTTCACGTAGCAGCTCATCTAGTGCTTACACGCTCAGTATTTGTTCTGTTTCCTGAATGCCTGGATTTAGGTAATAGTGTGTTGGTGGGGTTGCCGATAGTTGGAGGCCTAAAACATGTAATGTATCTATTAGCAAAAATGCTTGTGACAATGGTAAGCATACCTGTAAGCCGATGACTTTGCATATTTAATTTGTCACTCAACATGAATTGACAGCTATTATCGTTGGTTTTTAATACGAAATAAAAGGATATTATATACCAATGAACTATGAATATCGTTTGAATGCGAAAACAGGCTCTAACTTAGTCAACCTGATTGTAGTGGTAACCATCTTATAAGTTCATCATATAATCCGTAGACTTACGGAAACCATAAAAAACAGATAATACTTGTAGGTTAAGATCAACTTTCTAATAAATTAATAGAGATTAGTTGATTAAATGAAGTGTTACTTTCATTTTTGGAAACCTAGGCACACAACTTTGTTTGTTCAAAGTTTTTGAAGTAGAGCTCTTTACTTTAAATTCAATTTAATAACAAAGCATAAGAAATAGTATACAGACCCCATTTTGAATGATAAAGATTCATTTTCGGCATACCTTCAATTACCTCTTCAGTTGATCATGCTCTTTATTAGTCATTCTCAGGTTACCGGATATATAAGCTACTGAAGCTTGTAACAACTTCTGTTAATTAGAACATGCAATGTGTATACCACAACACAAATATGTCATGCATAAACATTAGGTAATTGTAAAGCTAAATAGGTGACATGAAAAACAATTACAAAGTACCCATAATTAACATTATTACACTGCTTAATTCCCACATTAGTTCTGCCTTACCTACTGCTACTGCCTTTTGGCGACCATTATGGCTAGGCGAACTACCAACTACAGTTTACACCTGCGTGCATTGACGCGAAACAGCAAGTACTTTTTTCAACAGGACCACCATACCTAAAAAAAGAGAAAATATAAAGCTTTTGGTAACACAATTAACAACTTGTAATACATCAGTGATAATTCTAAATCATAAGAAAAGGATAAACATATTACGTCGAATAACAGGTTGGGTATGCCTATTATACACATCAGTAGCAACAACAACATTTTTACTCCCACTACATCAATCTTTAAACAGTAGGCTACATGAAAAGGAGAATGAGAGGTGGATGCCTCACCAATAGGCCTTGTTATACATGAAAAGGAGAGCGGGCTCAAATATAAACTACAGATATATCATATACTAACAGACTGTGAACATATTTTATCTATTTAAACTGCTTTTGCGTATTTTTAAATAACTGATTTCATTTTTTGTATAAAAAAGAGGATGAGTAGTTGTTTAAAGGAGACACCTCTGATTTTGACTTTAGCTATTATAGGCATGTGGCAATTGAATTTACTGAACTCATCATGCATCACGTATAATATCTAACCTCTAAGAACCAAAATATGAGATATCTAGGGTTTGTAATCCAGTTCACTAAAAGTATTTGTATCCGGTTCACCCTCATAGAATATTAAGATCCAGCAGCAGGAGCAGTCAAGTTTCATGAATGCTGCAAAATAAAATAAAATAAAATAAAAGCTCAACAAAGAAACAGACTTTGGTGTTCAATAACTACACTCAAACACATGGAATGTTTGCATACCGAAGCTTTCTCTTCATACTCCACAGATGCATCAGACGTTACAAATCAATAATATACAAACGATGAGCATAAAACAGATTAGCACTGGCAATATTCACAATAATCACAAAATTAAATAAAAATTTATAATCAAAGCTAAAAAATCAACAAAATTGATAGTTAAATGACAAACACTTTTGATAACGCTACACGCGTCGTTCGGGGTCAAGGAAACTTCCTTTTCTTCGAGCAAGTTTTATAACACCCTAGGCAGTGAACCTAATCGTTGTAGTGTAGTAATTAGGGTAAGCCACGGGTATTGATATCGTTCTCTAGGGGAATAGGAATGCTAGTAAGGAGTTACTACGCTAAGGTTAAGGTTGAGGAAGATTATTTTTTATCTTTTTATGTTTTATGAAAATGGAAAGGTACGAATCTCGGGTATTGGATTTGGGGGGTTGGTATTTCTACCGATTACTCTACTATTATCTAATTATCTAAACTAAGGTTGTGGGAGTCTATGTCTAATTAATGTGTGCTCGTATGATAGTTTAAAGATGTGTTTACTTAGATTGTATTACTCCTTAATTATCTCCTATTGATGGTTGAGTGTCACGTCTTATTCCTAGTTGCGTTGTGAGTCTAAAGTTGTAGAGTATGCGTTTCTCCCTAACTCTTTGAACTTACCAAAGGGTCTTGTCTACAAACCCACTAGGGATTATAAACTCCTACTCTAAGGCTTTTTGGATGGTTTAGCCTACAACTACTCAGGTAATTATATTCTAAGGTTCACAAAGATGAATCAAGCATTAAGTACACAACGAATGACCTATCGCATTACTAGATCATTAATCAACTAAGATAAGAAACAACCAATCAATATTCAATAATTAAGTTTCATACTTCCTAAGCAAACACACAAATAAATTAGCCGGACATGGAGAACATGCAAGCATACACACAAATAATCAAAGACATAATTGAATTAATGAAGTAAAGACTTATCTTGATGTAAGATAGGGTTTAAAACCCTAAAATATTGTACAAGACACCTTAGGTTCGGTTTTAGGTTTTTACTCCAAAGACTCTCCACACAAAGACTGAAAAATTCGGATTATATATATAAGATTACAATTGCGACGGCGTCACCTTATGTTTAGTGACGCCGTCGTGTCGCCGCCATTAGGGTTTCGTCTTGGCCATGTTAACCTTGCGACGGCGTCACCTTATGTCCGTGACGCCGTCCTCTTCAGTTTCTGACGTCGTCTGGATTGCATCTAGGCCGTCTGAGTAGCGACGGCCTACTCTTTTACCACTGGACGTCGTCGCTTGAAAATACAAGTTTTGGGTTCTGGCCCGTCACAGAAATATTGGGACGGCGTCGCCAATAGCACCTGACGCCGTCGCCTTCTAACTTCAGCAACTGTGAGTGTCTCGATTCTGACTTTGGCCATTTTCTTCATATATTCGTGCCTTTTCGTCCAAATAAGTGCCATTCTAGTATTTTGCCTTCACGAGACCTAAAAAGTGAAAAGGAACGATATTAAGCAATAACGGATACAAAAGTGATCAAATAAGGACTTAAACGACCCCTCAAAATGGTACCTTTTAAAACCTTATCAACTTTTGACACATAAAATATTTAAACTTAGTAATCTATATCACATATTGTATAAAAGATTTCTAACCTGGTTCGAGGATGGATGAAAAAATGTTTCCTCTGTCTCTCTACTTCTCTCCATTGCACCATCGTGAAAGTATGCGGCTCATTCTGACTCAAATCGATATTCTTAACCGACTCATGCAATTCTCTGGAGGATGAATGAATGATATTAAGGTTTTGATAAAAAGGTGGAGTAGGAATTATGTAAAGAAAAAATAAAAACCCTAATTTAGATACATTATCAAAGCTCTAAGAACAGCAAAACCTGCACAAAAACAGAATAAAAATCGTATAAAAGAAGTGAACATCAGTAAACCTGTGATGAAGGAATTAGGGTTTTTGAGAAAAAAATATAATGAAACATATATGAGTTTTTATGTATGTGTTTTGTTTAGGGTTACCTAAGTTGTAGTGATTCTCCTACATAATTTGTTGCATAGATTTATAATTTTGGACTTGCAACATATATTCCAAAAAGTCATGTTGCCTTAGTGGTAAACACACATGTTATTCAACCAAATAACCAAGGTTCAATCCTTGCAAGGCTCCTTTTTTATAAATAATTTTCAAAAAAATTTAATAAAAATCCGAATTTTACAAAAATAACTATTAAAAATCTTCAAAAAAATTTAATAAAAATCCGAATTTTACAAAAATAACTATTAAAAATCCGAAAAATAAATAGGATTGCTTAGGTGGATGAAAAAATTGCTTAGTTGGACAACAAATGCTTATGTGGCATATAATGCTTATGTGGCATTGAGGTGACATTGACGTGGCATTGAGGTGACATTAATGCCAAATGCCTCCTGTTATATATAATATATATATATATATATATATATATATATATATATATATATATATATATATATATATATATATATATATATATATATATATATATATATATATATATATATATATATATATATATATATATATATATATGGGCTTTATTTTCAGAACCCTATTAAGTGCGAGAACCGCGAGAACCCCTTATGTACTCCTATTAATGCATATTGTGCAACATATCAATCCAACATAGCATTTTTTGAATTATCAAACCATTTTTTTAATCCAAAAGGGTATAATAGTAAAAGTCAATTCCTCTAGGCCAGGAGAGTTGCCGGAGCTATTCCTTGTGGGGTGGACAATGGCTAGTGCCAAAAGGCACCCGAGGTCAGGGTGTTCCCGCCAATCTACACCTTTTGTGGAATAGTAAAAGTCAATTTCATATTATACTATATAACATTGTTAACTTTTTACACGTGATAGCAAATAATGTCATTATACTATATAACATTTATTGAAGTGGTTTGGGGAGCCGACATTATTTTATAGTCGTCAGCTTGGAGATCGGCATGGGAGCACTGTGGAGAAGCTACGGTTTGAGCCGACACTGTTCATACGCCGAGAAGGCTTAGTGGGATTAAAATATTTGGCTAGTGCGGTTTATTTTAGTGGGTGCTTTACTAACTCGCTACTTAATTGTTTGGCCTAATTGCATGTGTGACACTTGTTCTTCATTATCAGAGAGTGTGTGATGTTCACTCCATGTTATACACTTGTTTCCATTATTGATCTGATAAGTTTTGTTTAAGAAGATTGGTGTTTCATTTGTTTGGTTTTTTATATTAAAGCTCACACACACAAAATATATTCTGGCTACCACAAGCAGCACTGGAAATCACAAACTTGAATGTGAGGTAAAATTTAATGTTCTACAAACTTATGATGTTAACTTATTATCTACAGATAGCCATATTTACTTTACGTTGTTATACTAAAATATGAGAGGAAAAAGAAAACATGAAATTGAAACTAATAATAAAAATTTTGGTGTACTTGTCACATCTAAGAGACAAGGTTTAAGAAGACGTGTTTTGTATAATCATTTGGGATAGTTTGATACCAACGTTGTGCCTCAGTTAGAGGTTTTTCATGATGATTTATGATAAGGATTTAAAATGTACTCTTTTGAGGGGCCATTTAAGTCCTTAATTGATCACTTTTGTATCCGTTACTACTTAATTTCGTTCATTTTCACTTTTTAGGTCTCTTGAAGGCAAATTGTTGGAATGACACTTATTCGGACGAAAATGCGCGAATATATGAAGAAAATGGCCAAAGTCAAGAATCGAGACACTCAAGCTGCTGGAACTGAAGGGGACGGCGTCACAGCTTAATAGCGACGCCGTCACGACACACCTTGAGACGAATCAGAGAGCAAATTGCTATTTTGCACTTGACGGCATCAGGTTTAAAAGAGTAGGGCGTCACAACTCAGACGGCCTAGATTTGGATCCCGACTGCTTCAGAAGATGAAGCCGACGGGGTCACAAGCATAAGGTGACGCCGTCATAACGTTGATGTGGCCAAGACGAAAACCTAATGGCGGCGACCCGAAGGCGTCACAATTAAAGGGTGACGCCGTCGCATATTGTAACTCTATATATAGAATTCGAATTTTCAGTATTTTAGAGAAGTAGTTTTGTGGAGTAAAACCTAAACCAAACCTAGGTTGTCTTGGACAGTATCTAAGGGTTCCATACCCTATTTTACAACAAGATAAGTGATTTACATCGTTAATTCAATTATGTCTTCAATTGTTTGTGTTTATGCTTGCATGTTTTCAATGTCCGGCTAATTTACTTGTGTGTTTGCTTAGATCTATGAAACCTAGGTATTGAAATTGATTGGTTGTCTCTTATCTTAATTGTGATTGACCTAGTATTGCAATAGGTCATTCGTTGTGTTTTTAATGCTTAACTTAAGTAATCTTTGTGAACATTAGTTTATAATCACCTAGAGCTATTGTAGTCTAAACATCCAAAGATAACCTTAGAGTTAGTTTATGAGTCCTAGAGATTTCGTAGGCAATAACCTTAAGGTAGTCTCAAAGAGTTAGGGAAAAATGCATACCCTACAACCTTAGAAGACACAACGCGTTAAGAATAAGGGCGTGATAATTCAACCATCAATAGGAGATAACTAGGGAGTAATAACATCCAAGTAAACACATCTTTAAATCATCATAAGAGCACACAACAATAGACATAGACTATGTTAATACAAATATACCGTAAAAACGTTTATTTATATTTTACGATCTTCTAATGTTTTATCGATAACAAACGTAAAATCATTTTAACGAAACAAATAAAATCCGTAAATGGTTTGAACTAATAGTTTCTAACATATTCACATTTTCACATAAAACACTAAAACAAGTATAAGTGATTTTATGATTTAATATTACATATGTACAACAACTAGTGTTTAAATATTTGGGTAAAATATACACATAACTAGTATGTAGTATATTGGGTAATATAAATGGGTAGAAACTTAAGTATCATAACCCATTGGGCAAATACATTGAATGTAGTTGGGTACAACCCAAAGCCCATGACCCATGGAGCTTGACCCATAACCCATTGCATGACATCATGCTTATATCATATATGGATAATATCCATAACCCATGATATTGACCCATACCCAATGTCTAGATACATTGAACCCTTGGTGAGCACTCAAGAGAATGTCTAGATACATTGAACCCTTGGTGAGCACTCAAGAGATACATTGTATCTAGCCAAAGATCCATGGTTCAACCCATGACCCATAACCAAAATACCCATGGGCAAAGAGCAGCGTACCACGGATC
>BPTQ01000005.1:5041408-5161232 GCA_019973895.1 Chrysanthemum seticuspe | reverse complement strand
AAGACACAACGCGTTAAGAATAAGGGCGTGATAATTCAACCATCAATAGGAGATAACTAGGGAGTAATAACATCCAAGTAAACACATCTTTAAATCATCATAAGAGCACACAACAATAGACATAGACTATGTTAATACAAATATACCGTAAAAACGTTTATTTATATTTTACGATCTTCTAATGTTTTATCGATAACAAACGTAAAATCATTTTAACGAAACAAATAAAATCCGTAAATGGTTTGAACTAATAGTTTCTAACATATTCACATTTTCACATAAAACACTAAAACAAGTATAAGTGATTTTATGATTTAATATTACATATGTACAACAACTAGTGTTTAAATATTTGGGTAAAATATACACATAACTAGTATGTAGTATATTGGGTAATATAAATGGGTAGAAACTTAAGTATCATAACCCATTGGGCAAATACATTGAATGTAGTTGGGTACAACCCAAAGCCCATGACCCATGGAGCTTGACCCATAACCCATTGCATGACATCATGCTTATATCATATATGGATAATATCCATAACCCATGGTATTGACCCATACCCATGTGACTAGGTGCATTGTACTCAAGAGATACATTGTATCTAGCTAAAGACCCATGGATCAACCCATAACCAAAATACCCATGGATAAAGAGGAGCGTCCCACGGATCCCTAGCTTTACGCTAGACGAATCCCTTGTGGAAGGGATCCGTGGGATCCGAGGAACAGTAGAATTTTTCCTCTATAAATAGTGAGCCATTTCTTCATTGTTGCTCACCCCTTTCCAACATACTTTCCCCTAGAGTTAAAAACTCTCTAACCTCAGATCCAAGAGATCTATGTTTGTAGTTTTGTTTTTGTGTGATCTTCTAGGTTCCTTTTAAAGGCGAGATCACTACCTTTGAAGTCGAGCAAGCTCAAGTCCATGAGTTGCTATTCTTCCTCATCATCAAGACTACTGAAGTCTTCTTGTTGATGATTGTTTTTCTTTTCCTAAGAAGTGTTGAAGATATTTGTGAAAGATGTCTCAAGTGTCAATACGAAGATATTAGTGAAGGGTATTTATCGTCCATATCATAAGCACTTGTGGTAGGTGCTTAGAAGTCAAGACTAGAAGCATTAGTGAATGGTGCTTAGAAGTCAAGACATAAGACATTAGTGAAGGGTGTCTTGAAGATCTAGTTAAAGGCATTAGTGAAAGGTGCCTTAGATGTACATTCGATATGGTGTGTTTCGATGTACAAGATAGATTAGTACTAGATCCAAGGATATTGATATCTTTGATGATGTTGTAAAAAGGAGTGGATCTCCTTTGGGATTAGTCATTGGTGTAGTGTTGGGAAGTAGTTCCTCCATTGCAATGGAACTAGGTGCTTATCCTAGTACCTAATAAAGGGTAGGCGACGTTGTGTAGGTGTGGTTCACCTTGGTGTGAAAGAACTAGGTACTTAGCCTAGTACCTGATAAAGGTAGGCGACGTTGTGTAGGTGTGGTTCACCTTGGAGTGAAAGAACCCGGTGGTTAGCCTAGCACTGGAAAAAGGGTTGGCGACGTTGTGAAGGCTTCTCCGCCATAAGGAGCTGGTGTAGTGTTTACGAACTCTCGAGTAGGTGACTCGGGGAGTGGAGTAGGGCAAGGAAGGTGTCCTTGTAGCCGAACCACTATAAATACTTGTGTCGTGGTTATGTGCTTCTTACTCTTTATCTTTCATTGCACTTTTATATATCTATCTATCAACATCAAACATACACATCTAAATAGATTGACATAAGTCGATCCATATATTTTAAAACGAAGTTTTAATTGGTTAAACTATTCAACCCCTTCTAGTTTTCCACAATTGGTATCAGAGCTTCGTTACAAAGTTTTTTTTAGTATATTGTACTTTGAAAACTTGATATGATCTGTGTATGTTTGAAAACTACAAAGAAGGAAATTTCTTAAAACAAAAAGTCATGTTATTAGAAATCATCATATGTTGGATAGTGATAGATCATTCTAATATTTTCCTTTGAGAATTCTTCATACTAGGATTTGGGTATCTTAGAAGATCATGAAGTATTTCGCGCCCATGGTTTCTAAAATCATACAAAAGGAATACAACAAAGGTATGTTCTCTTAGTTACAATTATTAGTCAAAGACGTGCTAAATTGCTTGTGGATAAAATGGTAATATATGCTTCTATCTTATAATAAGCATAATATGAAAAGTGTTTTAGTGATTATATTTTTTCTTTCTTTGAAGTTTTGTGTTTGATATATGTTCATTCAAGCTTGAATAAAGATTGTAATGGGTAATATAACCTCACTAAAAAGTCTACAAAGGTTAAACCTTTTCGTCGGTTAAAACATGCATTTTTGTAATTCTGTGTCAGATCCACGGATCCCTCAGTTTACACTGGATGGATCCCTCAAGCAAGGGATCCGTGGTACAGAAGACAGTTTTTGTCTGAATTTCAAAAATTCATAACTAATTAACCGTAAGTCGTTAGAAGTCGTGCCACCTATCCTTTTAAAGGTATTTGAGTCTACTTTCATTTAAAAATGATTTCATAAACTGATTCAAAACAAAAATTTACAGAATCATTGATTTATAATAGAAAGTCATTTTTTGGTCATAACTTTTGCACAAACTTTTGATCTAATTGGAGATGGATGTTTTCATCTTTGAATAACAAAGTGTCATCTTTTGAAATTAAGGTTTTGATCATATTTATAAAAGACACTAATCAAGCTTGGTATACATGTTTAATACAAAGCGATGAAAAGAACTTTCGTATGCTATGCTAAATGATAAATTGTCTTCCTTGCATTACTTGATTATTTGCTTATCTCAAATAGCTTTTGTGCTTGTTCGATTGAATAACATATGTGGTTTCCTTACCTTGCTATTCATTCTCTTGCTTGTCGATTTAGTAATACTCTACTAATCAATGTGCTACTTGAAGGAGTGTTTTGGGATAGCATCTAGTTGTGTCGAAAATGTTAGTTTTATAAGTTGAAAAATGTTTAAAACATATTACACACTAAATGGCTTTTTGATTGAGTTTGTCATATGTGCAACATAAATGTTTTATGTGCTTATATGATTTCTTGATTTCATATTTTCTTGTATCGTTTTCTAAAAACAACAAGAATGTACATCGGATCATAACCTACACTTGTGTTGATGATGTACTCTCCCGTTTTCCTTTTCATGATCGCTCTCCAAGCTTCATAGTAGGATTGACAACTTGATTATTTCATACGATATACTCAAGTAAATTATTTTGCAACGCAAATATAATTGTTCATATCCGAAAGTCCAAACTCTAGCTTCCCAACAACATATGTTGAACTAGCTCATCCAACCATTTTTTTTGTTCACCATATGGACAACTTTTAATTATTTCTTTTTACACCTTCATCACCTTAGTTGTTTCAAGTATAATATTAATAAAAACGAAGCAAAGTATCATCATTGTTACTCTTCGATAGGCCATTGTAGGAATATAAATTTTTCTAACTTGAGAATGAATACTGGAGAACTTATTGCACTAGAAACTCAATTTGACCTAACGGTTGAATTGCTTCCTTGATAGAAGTTGGGTAAGTGGAATCGCCCGTAAAAATGGTCGTGTTTAGCCATAATTGAGCACCGCTAGTAATAGTCTCATATTCATTCTCTCACTTGAGAAATTTATACTCATATGTTTTCCTAAAGTAAGTTTACAATGGAAATACTTTGCATTGTCTTAGGATTACTAATCAAACAAGTTGTAAAATTAATTTTTCTTTTAGTTAATCACAACCACTTGCCTCATTAAGAGATTATCTTACTTTGATCGAGAAGAGCTACATGACTTCATGGACGAAGCTCATTTTATGCTAATCATCATCCATAATAACTAGATTGTCCTAAACTAGCACCTCACAACTCTTTTGTCTTGAACACCATCATTTGCTCTTTTCTTTCAAGACACATACCTTGCACGTCATTGTTAATACAAACGATTTACTAATATGTTTTGAGCCTCTTGAATAGTATTTGTTAAGTTTGATAAACCTTTGTGTTATTTGTGAGCTAGATCTCATATTAATTACTTATGTGTTATTCTTACATGCTCTCATTGCTATGTTTTACTTGTATACATATTTGCTTGCTGTAAGAAATCATTAGTTTCAAAATTCGATACATAGAGCAAAACTTGTGCAACCCTTGCATACCTTTAGTAAAGGTTCTACTTAGCAGATAGACGGATCCCAAAGTTTGTGCTAGACGGATCCCTACTCTTAGGGAACCGTGGGATCCAGCAAACAGAAAATGAAATTACAATCATTGTAAACATGTCTTTAGAACACTTCACACCAAGTTAGACATAATGCCTTAAGGCAAATTGAGCACTTACCAAGCTAAGTAGATCTTTCCTACTTACACATAACTCACCTAGATCACACTCAAGACGCTTGTAGATCTATCATTTTAACTTAAACCCATTACTCTTCCGCTCTCAAGATCACTCATCACTTCTCACATAATCCCTCGCATCTAGCCTTGGAAATCTTTCAATTATGGCAAAATTGATCATAATCATCCCTACCTCAAAATTGATCTAATTCTAGTTTTTCCATCTTAAGCCTTTAGGATATTTTTCAAAGGATTAATCTAAGTCACTATCTGATCTCTAGGATCATTTAGCTTCACTTAACACTCTCAAAATCTTTAGTGTCATCCTCGTTCATTCATTGGTACTCATGAAAGTTCCAATTTCTTCCATAAAAGGCAATCATTAGCTACATCACTCATTACCTTCAAGTACTCAAGCACACCTTCATTTAAAACACTTAGGAGGACTGAAACACTCAAGATGGTATAGATCTTAGACATTAGAAACATCATTTTTATTCTTTCATAGCTGCTGAGAGCCGGATCCCTAGGATTAGCCTAGACGGATCACTCTGAGGAGGGAACCGTGGGATTCGGATGACAGATTATGTCAAATCTTGCTAAAACAATCATTTCAAGCTCATCTTTCTAACTCAAACACTCCATCTCATCTTAAATGAGTTCCTAGATCAGTACAAACTCTGAAGTTGACTCTTGTGCATGTTAATCATCACATTCCAATGAATTTTAGTGGCTTAAGGCTTGAATGCACTTGCCAAATCTCTTGCCTTATAAACCACATTATTAGGACTTCCATAGTCATCACCTTCATCCTAATTTTCAGCACTTAAGAAATCCTTACAAACTTCTTGAAATCATCTCATCATGAGGAAAACTCCAAGTAGTAACTTATCCACCAAAGAACTACCCAAGAAAATTGCTTGTGTTGTACACGAAATCTCTTCAACCGAATCATCTACGGTCAAGCAAACAAATGCAAGGAACTCTTCTCAACCAATCAAACCAATTCCTAAAAGGATAGTACCCACAAAACTACCTATGCCAAACACCACCATACCTCCTAGGCCAAACAATATCATCTCCACTAAACCATCACCATTGGTTCCTAGAGCTATCTCTTTTACATCTCCACTATCATCACCACACCTCTACAATTTAGAGGATTTGCCTCCTAGGCCGTCTCATCCTCCTCCGCCGACAACATTCTCCTCATTAGGAGGAATAATTGTACAAAATCAAGGTGTTGAGTCAACATTAGCTCCGGCTTCCTTTTCGCCGTTTCCATCATATAATCCCATTTGGATTATGAGAAATCATCAAAGTCAACCACCAGACCATATGGAAGTTGACACTTCTCTACCACCACCATCATTCTTGGTCGAGCCATTCTCAAATGCGCCTCCACCAATCCCTCCGTCGTTTGAGGCTCCACAAGCCGCTTCACTTAATCCTTTGCATCAAGCCATTTCATTTCTTCCACCACCACTACCTAGCCATGACAAAGATTGTTATCATTGTCAACATGTTGAAAGTTTGATACATGAAGTATGAAAAGACCAACGTTTCATGTTTTATCACCTCCTCGAACGTTTCGATGAGAGTAAACCTAAACAAACTTGAGCTAGAAGATTTTAGTGGTGTCCTATTATCAAGCATTAGTTGGTCTAGAAATTCTAGTTTTATTAAATGAAATTACATGCTACTTGCTATATTTCTGAGTATATGATTATGTTGTATAATTCATATCTCACTTTGGTGATAACATTATTTGTTATGCCACCATTTGCTGAATTTATTCATCAGCCAGACGGATCCCTTTAATTTGCCTAGACGGATCCCTACTAGGAGGGAACCGTGGGATCCGTGATACAGAAAACTATTTTTCTACTAACTTGGATCACATATGCAGGAAATTGTGCATTATACTTGTTTTCTAATCTTTGTTTTGTAGTTATTCAATTTATACATAAGACTTTGACATCCAAAATCTAGGGGGAGTTTTGTGTCAAAGCAATACATTGCAAATTACTTGCAATATTAGGATTACATTTCTTGACATCCCTTTGCATAATTGCAATCATCAAGGGGGAGCACATTCGTCACTTAGACGAAATCTTTTGCAAACTTAGTTGCAAACAAACTAGCTTAGTATTACTTTCTTGACGCCCTTACATAAGGATGGACTCGTCAAGGGGGAGTTAAGACGAGATCCTTTCCCGTTAATTGCTCTCTAATTCTTCTTTTCACACGTTTTTCTTAAAAACATTGCGTTAGTTATCTTTCGAAGCTCTTTTTGTTTCGACAAAAAGGGGGAGAAGAAAGTAAAAACTACAAATTCAAACTTTTACGAATTTTAGCTTTTCCTTAAAATAATTTTATGTTTTGTCATCAACAAAAAGGGGGAGATTGTTAATACAAATAAGCCGTAAAAACGTTTATTTATATTTTACGATCTTCTAATGTTTTGTCGATAACAAACGTAAAATCATTTTAACGAAACAAATAAAATACGTAAATGGTTTGAACTAATAGTTTCTAACATATTCACATTTTCACATAAAATACTAAAATAAATATAAGTGATTTTATGATTTAATATTACATATGTACAACAACTAGTGTTTACATATTTGGGTAAAATATACACATAACTAGTATGTAGTATATTGGGTAATATAAATGGGTAGAAACTTAAGTATCATAACCCTGATAAGGTTTTAAAAGGTACCATTTTGAGGGGTCGTTTTAGTCCTTATTTAATCACTTTTGTATCCGTTATTGCTTAATATCGTTCCTTTTCACTTTTTAGGTCTCTTGAAGGCAAAATGCTGGAATGACACTTATTTGGACGAAAAGGCGCGAATATATGAAGAAAATGGCCAAAGTCAAAATTGAGACACTCACAGCTGCTGAAATTAGAAGGCGACGGCGTCAGGTGCTAATTGCGACGCCGTCCGAAAATTGTTGTGATGGTTCAGAACCCAAAACTCGTATTTTCAAGTGACAACGTCCAGTTGTAAAAGAGTAGGCCGTCGCTACTCAGACGGCCTAGATGCAATCCAGACGACGTCAGAAGCTGAAGAGGACGGCGTCACGGACATAAGGTGACGCCGTCGCAAGGTTAACGTGGCCAAGACGAAACCCTAATGACGGCGACACGACGGCGTCACGAAACATAAGGTGACGCCGTCGCATATGTAATCTTATATATAGAATCCGAATTTTTCAGTTTTACAGAGAGTCTTTTTGGAGTGAAAAACCTAAAACCGAACCTAAGGTGTCTTGTACAGTATTTTAGGGTTTTAAACCCTATCTTACATCAAGATAAGTGTTTACTTCATTAATTCAATTATGTCTTTGATTATTTGTGTGTATGCTTGCATGTTTTCCATGTCCGGCTAATTTATTTGTGTGTTTGCTTAGGAAGTATGAAACTTAATTATTGAATATTGATTGGTTGTTTCTTATCTTAGTTGATTAATGATCTAGTAATGCGATATGTCATTCGTTGTGTACTTAATGCTTGATTCATCTTTGTGAACCTTAGAATATAATTACCTGAGTAATTGTAAGCTAAACCATCCAAAGAGTGCCTTAGAGTAAGAGTTTATCATCCCTAGTGGGTTTGTAGACGAGACCCTTTGGTAAGTTCAAAGAGTTAGGGAGAAACGCATACCCTACAACTTTAGACACACAACGCAACTAAGAATAAGGATGTGACGACTCAACCATCAATAGGAGATAATTAAGGAGTAGTACAACCTAAGTAAACACATCTTTAAACTATCATACGAGCACACATTAATTAGACATAGACTCCCACAACCTTAGTTTAGATAATTAGATAATAGTAGAGTAATCGGTAGAAATACCAAAACCCCCCAAATCCAATACTTGAGATTCGTACCTTTCCATTTCATAAAATATAAAAATACAAAAATAATCTTCCTCAACCTTAACCTTAGCGTAGTAACTCTTTACTAGCATTCCTATTCCCCTAGAGAACGATATCAATACCCGTGGCTTACCCTAATTACTACACTACAACGATTAGGTTCATTGCCTAGGGTGTTATAAAACTTGCTCGAAGAAAAGGAAGTTTCCTTGACCCCGAACGACGCGTGTAGCGTTATCAAACCCATTGGGCAAATACATTGAATGTAGTTGGGTACAACCCAAAGCCCATGACCCATGGAGCTTGACCCATAACCCATTGCATGGCATCATGCTTATATCATATATGGATAATATCCATAACCCATGGTATTGACCCATACCCATGTGACTAGGTGCATTGCACTCAAGAGATACATTGTATCTAGCTAAAGACCCATGGATCAACCCATGACCCATGACCCATGACCCATAACCAAAATACCCATGGGTAAAGAGGAGCGTCCCACGGATCCCTAGCTTAACGCTAGACGGATCCCTTGTGGAAGGGATCCGTGGGATCCGGGGAACAGTAGAATTTTTCCTCTATAAATAGTGAGCCATTTCTTCATTGTTGCTCACCCCTTTCCAACATACTTTCCCATAGAGTTAAAAACTCTCAAACCTCAGATCCAAGAGATCTATGTTTGTAGTTTTGTTTTTTTGTGATCTTCTAGGTTCCTCTTAAAGGCGATATCACTACCTTTGAAGTCGAGCAAGCTCAAGTCCATGAGTTGCCATGCTTCCTCATCATCAAGACTAATGAAGTCTTCTTGTTGATGATTGTTTTTCTTTTCCTAAAAAGTGTTAAAGACATTTGTGAAAGGTGTCTCAAGTGTCAAGACAAAGATATTAGTGAATGGTATCTATCGTCCATATCATAAGCACTTGTGGTAGGTGCTTAGAAGTCAAGACTAGAAGCATTAGTGAAGGGTGCTTAGAAGTCAAGACACAAGACATTAGTGAAGGGTGTCTTGAAGATCTAGTTAAAGGCATTAGTGAAAGGTGCCTTAGATGTACATTCGATATGGTGTGTTTCGATGTACAAGATAGATTAGTACTAGATCCAAGGATGTTGATATCCTTGATGATGTTGTAAAAAGTAGTGGATCTCCTTTGGGATTAGTCATTGGTGTAGTGTTGGGAAGTAGTTCCTCCATTGCAATGGAACTAGGTGCTTAGCCTAGTACCTAATAAAGGGTAGGCGATGTTGTGTAGGTGTGGTTCCCATAGAGTTAAAAACTCTCTAACCTCAGATCCAAGAGATCTATGTTTGTAGTTTTGTTTTTGTGTGATCTTCTAGGTTCTTTTTAAAGGCGAGATCACCACCTTTGAAGTCGAGCAAGCTCAAGTCCATGAGTTGCTATTCTTCCTCATCATCAAGACTACTGAAGTCTTCTTGTTGATGATTGTTTTTCTTTTCCTAAGAAGTGTTGAAGATATTTGTGAAAGATGTCTCAAGTGTCAATACGAAGATATTAGTGAAGGGTATTTATCGTCCATATCATAAGCACTTGTGGTAGGTGCTTAGAAGTCAAGACTAGAAGCATTAGTGAATGGTGCTTAGAAGTCAAGACATAAGACATTAGTGAAGGGTGTCTTGAAGATCTAGTTAAAGGCATTAGTGAAAGGTGCCTTAGATGTACATTCGATATGGTGTGTTTCGATGTACAAGATAGATTAGTACTAGATCCAAGGATATTGATATCTTTGATGATGTTGTAAAAAGGAGTGGATCTCCTTTGGGATTAGTCATTGGTGTAGTGTTGGGAAGTAGTTCCTCCATTGCAATGGAACTAGGTGCTTATCCTAGTACCTAATAAAGGGTAGGCGACGTTGTGTAGGTGTGGTTCACCTTGGTGTGAAAGAACTAGGTACTTAGCCTAGTACCTGATAAAGGTAGGCGACGTTGTGTAGGTGTGGTTCACATTGGACTGAAAGAACCCGGTGGTTAGCCTAGCACCGGAAAAAGGGTAGGGGACGTTGTGAAGGTTTCTCCGCCATAAGGAGTTGGTGTAGTGTTTACGAACTCTCGAGTAGGTGACTCGGGGAGTGGAATAGGGAAAGGAAGGTGTCCTTGTAGCCGAACCACTATAAATACTCGTGTCGTAGTTATGTGCTTCTTACTCTTTATCTTTCATTGCACTTTTATATATCTATCTATCAACATCCAACATACACATCTAAATAGATTGACATAAGTCGATCCATATATTTTAAAACGAAGTTTTAATTGGTAAAACTATTCAACCCCCCCTTCTAGTTTTCCACATACTACACTCACCTTAGTTTAGATAATTAGACAATTAGATAAGTAGAGTAATCGGTAGAAATACCACCCCCCAAATCCAATACCCCGAGATTCGTACCTTTCCATTTTCTAAAAAATATAAAAAGATAAAAAATAATCTTCCTCAACCCCAACCTTAGCGTAGTAATTTCTCACTAGCATTCCTATTCCCTTAGAGAACGATATCAATTCCCAAGGCTTACCCTAATACTACACTACAATGATTAGGTTCACTGCCTAGGGTGTTGAAAAACTTCTCGACGAAAAGGAAGTTCCTTTGACCCCGAACGCGCGTTGTACACGTATCAAGTTTTTGGCGCTGCTGCCAGGGAATAGAATAGCTAGTTAGATTTCCACCTCGTTTAGGTTCCCTTGCTTGATTCCTATCAAGTAGGCTTTTTTCCCATTTTTAGCTTCCTCGTAGTCTATCCCCCTTCTTCGTGACCTTTGTTCGTAATCCTATCACCCCGCCAAGAGGCCGTACTCTTGGTTAATACTCAAGAGCAAGCCACCTAGGCTATAGAAACACCATTGAGCTTCACGACCAAGCCCAAACTACGGCCCTTCGATCCGACACTATCCGGTTGGTGCAAAATGGATGTGCATTCCATGGACTTCGTTCCGAAGATCCTGATCAGCATCTTAAGGATTTCCTTAAAATCGTCGATTCCATGGACCTTGATGCTACTACTCAGGAGACCACGCGCTTGCGTCTCTTTCAATTCTCTCTACGGGACCAAGCTAGTAATTGGCTTGAGCGAATTCCCGCCGGCTCTATCTCAAGTTGGGATGATCTCACCACTCGTATCCTTGCCCAAATTTTCCCACCGGGGAGAACTACTAAGCTTAGGAATGAAATCTTGATGTTCCAACAACGTCAAGGTGAATCTCTCTACGAAGCATGGACTCGATTTGAGGACTTACTCCACAGAGTCCCTCGTCACGGCATTGATCTTTGGCTTCAAGTCCAACTCTTTTATGATCATGTCAATTTCCCAACTAAGCGATCCATTGACCAAGCGGCTGGTGGTAAACTTAGTGATCTCACAGCGGAAGAATCGTGGGGTATGATAGAGGACCTTGCTCTCTATGACAATGAAAGTTGGAATGACCCCCGTGAGTTGCCTAAAACCATAAAGGCAATCTCCTTGCCTCCAATTGACTCACAATCTTCCGATCGTAGGATGCTCGAGCTTGAAGATCAAGTCAAATTCCTAATGAGCTCCTACAAAAATCCTAAGTCTTCACATCAAGTGAACAAAATCACCCTACCTTGTGAGTTGTGTAGTGGTCCCCACGACACTCGTGATTACACAAGACTCCCCGAACAAGCTTTTGCGGACTACGCCTCCACACGTACCGACGGAGAGGGAGAGAAGTGGTACACTTTCAAGCCCGAACAAAACAACTTAGGAAACTCCTATAACCCCTCATGGAGGAATCACCCTAACCTTAAGTGGAACCAAATGTAGTCCACCTAATAGGTTCAACCCTCCAAACACCGGGAACCCTACTAGTCTTGAGGCAATTGCGTTTAGATTCATGTCATTTCAAGAAACTCGATTGACTAAGCTTGAAGCCGATTTCAAGCAACGACAAGACGAGATGACAAACACGCTTGACGCCCTCTTAAAAGCCTTCAATGACCAGGAAATTGGAGCACTCCCAAGTGATACTATAAAGAACCCAAAAGTGAATTCGATCTCGTCAACTTCATGTTCTTGTTCAACATGGGAGAGTGCGCATCCATGCCCCTCACACCCAAAGATCCACTCGGTAAATGCTATCAACAAGGGTTCCAAGCAATCTCAAATGAGGTACCAAGGCCCCGCACCATTGGTATAACCTACTCTTGAGAAACCCGTCAACCAAGAACCCAAACCTAATATAGAGGAGGAGTACAAGGAACTCCATCAAGAAAAACCGGTTCTTGAAGTCTTAGCTCATGCACCTTATTATAATGCTTTAAAAGAAAAATATGAGCGGGAACTAAAACTTGGAAAACATGGGTCCGCGTTTGTGCAAAATAGTTTACCTAAGAAGTTAGACGATCCTGGACTATTCACTCTTCCGTGTAGGCTTGGAACTTCCAAACCTCTCGATGCTCTAGCCGACTTAGGATCATGCATCAATCTTGTTCTATTGTCCCTCCATAGAAGCCTTAACTTAGGTAAGATAAAACCAATGGAAACTATCTTAGGTCTAGCGGACGGTAGTATTGCATATCCGGTAGGGATAATAAAAGACATGGTAGTACACGTGGGAGAATCGACTCTTTTGGCGGATTTCCATGTGCTAGACATGAATAAGGACCCGACATGCCCATTGTTAGTAGGAAGGGGATTCTTAGCTACCGCTAGTGCCATCATCGATTGTAAGATGTCCAAAATAGTGGTATGAAAAGGGAGTGCTAGGTCAATTTACGATGTAAAAAATCATATTTACTACAAGGAAGAGGAAATCCCCCATGAGATTAGGTTGGATAGAACGCCATTTGGGTATGGACCTTAGATTAATAAAGACTTCATAGGTCCTCAACGGCCTTTCTATCTAGATGAAGCCTTTGCTAGTAAAGCAACTTTCCATGAAAAAGAATTGGCTAGGGACATGGAAGTGAACCCGTTCGAGGACGCCTTAGTGTTTAGGAAGATGACCGAGTTCCTAGGATGCTTGCCCGTCAACCTTCTCATGAATAAGTGGAAAGTTGAGAGCGATAAGCCTAAGCATAAGTGGAATTGGGATAGACCGCCTAGTGATGGTAATGAAGAGTGGCACATTAGGATAACGATCTATGACCCTGATGGAGAGAAGTTTGAAAAGGCATACCGAACCAAGCGTACCATTAGGAACTTAAATGATAAGTTTGATCCTTATGACATTCTAGAGGATAAGCTTACTTATATCGATACATAGGGGCACGACTTCGAGTCTAGCTACAAGACTCATAAATAAAGAAAAGCGCTTCGTGGGAGGCAACCCACGCTTAATTGTTTACTTGTTTGTGTGTCGTATATCTTTTATTGATTGTTTATTCTCATGTTTGAATTTGTAAAAATGCTTTATTTTGTCTTTAACCTTGTCTTAATTACATATAAAGGTATTTTGCAAAAGGGATAAGTGTAGGGAGGATTACACACGTTTTCAAAAAAGGAACGTGAACATGAGAATTACAATTATTAAAAAGATGTACATGTGTGTTTGTTCGAGTCAAATGCTTGTATCGAGTCATAATGGATGTTTTGCAGGAAATTTTTCTAGATTCTAAAGATATAAATTTTCCAGAATTTTTTCCAGAAAATCGCAGATCAGTTTCTGTCAAGATAACCTGACGGCGTCAGGGTCGCAACCTGACGGCGTCAGGAGGAGTAGAAACAGCTTCTAACTTTTTCTGGTTATCTGAGTTACTTGTAAAATTTTGGAATTTTCTAGGTCTTAAGTTTCCAGAAAATCTGTAAACATCCATTCCACAAGCATTATATCCTAGTTTAGTAGAGTCTTATATATATTGTTACCGCCGATTTTACGCGAAGGTTTCGTTTGTTTTCTTCAAGTGTGCAGGTTTTATTTATCAAGAAGAAGATACATAAGATTTGGATAGAGCTTTTCGCGCATACTTTCTTCTTGGAAAGGATTTAACCACTACTTCACACACGGATCCTACCGAGCTAATCAGAGGAGTATTAGTTTCTTTCATTTTTAATTACCTTCCGTTATCATAACTTTGATACTTTCGGGGAACATTGGGGACAATGTTCAGTTTAAGTGTAGGGAGGGAAAATAAAACGGGAACTTTGAAACTATGCTTATCCTTGACTATTTGCTTTGTCCAATTTCATTTGTGTAGTAAACCATGAGAAAGATCGGTTAGGGTAATTTTGGCACCAAATTTAAATTTTTTTATGACATGTAGGAGTGGGTCATTAGTTTTAATAAAGCGTCTCATGGATAGGAAGTTATATGACTAGCACAAAAACCCTTTACCACTTAAATTCCACCCAAAATGTGAGGATCGCCCTTAGATTTGTAGGAATTAAAGCATTCCACTTTAATGCTTCGAGTGTGTACCGATAGTATATTAGATTCTAGAACTTGTTTTGTGATGCATTCCGAGATCGCTAGTGAGACTACACTTGTGTAGTTAGGAATAACTAAATGATAAGAGGCATTATGATAACCCTTGTTTGATACCCGTATTATAATTACTTCTTCCACATCGGTTGAGTAATTCTCCCACACCCTTGCGTTGTACTCATCTTTAGTACACGATACCCCTAGTTAACCCCTTAGAGCCTATCCTTTTCACGATTCTCGTGATGTTTCAGTTTTTCGGAATATCAATGAAGAACATTGTTTACAATCCACCCCCAAATGTACACCCAAATTGCCTTAGCCTACCTTGTATGCACTCACTTTTAGTGCATTATTGTTATCATACTAAACCCTTAGTTCAATTATCTAGTTGCTTGCATAAGTTGCTAAGTCAAGTCATATCCTTTGTACACAGTTTTGGGACTATTGGGACTCATGGGAAAAGTTAAATTTTATGAAATGACGGGAAGGAACGTTAAATTTAAATTCCCTTTATTTGCGTAATAATGTACTCCAAGTGTTTTGATCTTTTCAATTCGGGTCAAATTAGTGTTAGAGTAATAAAAACTCAAGTGTAGCGATGTGCCTATAAATCCCTATTATTTTGATGTTATCGTAGAGGATGGTAGAGTAAAAGTGTATGAAAAAAAAATCGAAAAAAAGAGTGATTCAAGAAAAAAAAAAGAAAAAAAAGAAAAACATACGGGGTACCATCCTACATCTATATTTAAATTTATGTTTGTTTGTTTCAATTTATATAGAGTTTAGAGTGTCGAGTCTTGGCTTAGCAACGCCATTCTTCTCATGCTTGTAACATAAAGATTTTTGACTTGCCACCACTAAATCACCTATCCCACTAAACCCTTTGTTTCCCTACCGTAAGCCTAACGTTACAACCCTTTAAAAGACCTCTTGGATAGTTTTTCCTAGGTGCTTACGCCAAAGCGATGGAGGTTTGATCTAGTCTCTCCTATGGTAATCTATGTACTAGGACCGGTTAATGAGTGTTTATCTTCCATTTACAACTTGATATATTTCATATACACCCGAGAGATGAGAGTATCCAAACATAACTTGTGAGGTGCTAGTATGTAATTTCCGTGCTTGTTATGACTTTTGCGGGGCTTATACGTGTTGTGAATTGTTCTAAACTAATGTTTCATGACCCTTAACTTATAAATTAATTGGCTAAAAGCACATTTTCTTGAGGACAAGCAAATACCAAGTGTAGGGATATATGATAAGGATTTAAAATGTACACTTTTGAGGGGTCATTTAAGCCCTTAATTGATCACTTTTGTATCCGTTACTATTTAATTTCGTTCCTTTTCAATTTTTAGGTCTCTTGAAGGCAAATTGTTGGAATGACACTTATTCGGACGAAAAGGCGCGAATATATGAAGAAAATGGCCAAAGTCAAGAATCGAGACACTCAAGCTGCTGGAACTGAAGGGGACGGCGTCATAGCTTAATAGCGACGCCGTCGCGACACACCTTGAGACGACTCAGAGAGCAAATTGCTATTTCGCACTTGACGGCATCAGGTTTAAAAAAGTAGGGGTCACAACTCAGACGACCTAGATTTGGATCCCGACAGCGTCAGAAGATGAAGCCGACGACGTCACAAGCATAAGGTGACGTCGTCACAACGTTGACGTGGCCAAGACGAAAACCTAATGGCGGCGACCCGATGGCGTCACAATTAAAGGGTGACGCCGTCGCATATTGTAACTCTATATATAGAATTCGAATTTTCAGTATTTTAGAGAAGTAGTTTTGTGGAGTAAAACCTAAACCGAACCTAGGCTGTCTTGGGCAGTATCTTAGGGTTCCATACCCTATTTTACAACAAGATAAGTGATTTACTTCATTAATTCAATTATGTCTTCAATTTTTTGTGTGTATGCTTGCATGTTTTCCATGTCCGGCTAATTTATTTGTGTGTTTGCTTAGATCTATGAAACCTAGGTATTGAATATTGATTGATTGTCTCTTATCTTAATTGTGATTGACCTAATATTGCGATAGGTCATTCATTGTGTTTTTAGTGCTTGAGTAATCTTTGTGAACATTAGTTTATAAACACCTAAAGCTATTGTAGTCTAAACATCCAAAGATAACCTTAGAGTTAGTTTATGAATCCTAGAGATTTCGTTGGCAATAACCTTGAGGTAGTCTCAAAGAGTTAGGGAAAAACGCATACCCTACGACCTTAGAAGACACAACGCGTTAAGAATATGGACGTGATAATTCAACCATCAATAGGAGATAACTAGGGAGTAATAGCATCCAAGTAAACACATCTTTAAATCATCATAAGAGCCCACAACAATAGACATAGACTACACTCACCTTAGTTTAGATAATTAGACAATTAGATAAGTAGAGTAATCGGTAGAAATACCACCCCCCAAATCCAATACCCCGAGATTCGTACCTTTCCATTTTCAAAAAAATATAAAAAGATAAAAATTAATCTTCCTCAACCCCAACCTTAGCGTAGTAATTTCTCACTAGCATTTCAATTCCCCTAGAGAACGATATCAATTCCCGAGGCTTACCCTAATACTACACTACAACGATTAGGTTCACTGCCTAGGGTGTTGAAAAACTTGCTCGACGAAAAGGAATTTCCTTTGACCCCGAACACGCGTTGTACGCGTATCTATTTACAACAAGAGTTATCATGGTCGTGTAACGTCCCATGACGTGAATATTGAGCCAGTGGTATCTAGCTACGTTGATGCCGGAGGTGAGTAGGATTTTCCAATTCTTCTTTTAATATACTAGCAGGTACCCGCGCGTTGCGGCGGTTGGTACCCCTTAACTTAAATTTTGAAAAACAATGTTTCCGAATTATACATTTTTCGCAACCATAACTTTAAGGATAGTGATGATTTAAGTTGTATAACTTTACGTAATAGTAGAAAACAGTTTCGTTTAACTTTAAATGGGAGCAAGGAGGATAGTGATAATTTAAGTTGTATAACTTTACATAATAGTAGAAAACAATTCCGTATAACTTTAAGAGGGAGCAAGGATTTTTGGCCCACACTCCTCCCCACTAAAGGGAAAGTAAAAAACCCTTCAGTCATAGACTAAGCCAAGGACCTGTGCGGTATGCTTTGAAGAATTATGGTTTGATGTACAAATTCGTTCGGATATAGTTCATGTTTATTATTTATATCGAAGCTAGATATGTTAAATTTTAATAGTGAGATATAGTTACTCTTGCATTAAATGTCTTAGACTAAAATGTAACTCCTAATATTATTGTGTATTATAAATATGTACAATAAGCAATAAAATGTGTAAATGCTTAAAAATTTATTTAAGGAAATCTTAAAATTTAATTAGAGAGAGAGTCCATCATGCATTATAAGATAGTATGATTCTCTTAAGTTTAGTTAGGGGTGAGAATTTCAGACCTGACACGAAACTCGACCAGAAATCGATACGAAAATTAACATGTTCGGGTTGAGTCTAAATAGATTTCGGGTCAGGTCTGCGTTGACCCACCTAACCCATTTATTAAACAGGTTAGGTTCGGGTTTGGAATAAATTAAGCCCTGCCAACTCGTTTAAGACTTTTTCTTAAACTCAAAATTTATTTATATTTTATCTTACGGGTTAAATGGGTCGACCCACAACCCCACTTAACCTGTTAAACACATGTAATGCGCTAACTTTTGTATATAAAACTGGTTAATCGGTAAACCCACGAAACCCGTTTAACCTATTCAAACCGTGTAACCTATTTAACCTGCCAACCTAAGTATATATACGGGTTAAATGGGTCAGGTTTGGGTTGTTTGTAAACAAGTTAGGGTTGACATAGCTGACTCGATGTTTTAAATAGGTCAAGTTCGGGTTGCGCTTTTATGACCCGCCAACCCGAGCCCATCAATCCGAAATCGACCTGAATTGCCACCCCTAAGTTTAGTATACACTTATAGAATAGCCATTTATAATTGATGACTATTTTTTCCCAAGAAATTGTTTGTCTTAGGTGTGTCGACTGTTTATTATTTGGAATCTAAAAAGATTCAGTCGGATGATGGCGTTACATGCGACGATCAAAGTTAGGGCCATCACCTCACATCTAGGAGACAAGATTTAAAAAAGCGTTGTTGTTTGATGGAACTAGTTCCAACGGGTGTAGGGAGTGTTATAGGTCAAGGTGAATAACATTTCTTCCTTAATATACTATACATGCTTGAAAGTATGTTTACAACATTTATTGTTATAATTTAATCACTGTTTTGATTTCAGATACAAATATATATGGTTCTGCAATGCGGGCAGAGGTTTCTCATCATCCAGGTTTGTTTCCTGTGAATGTTGTGGTGGGGGGAAGAGGTTGCTATTGGTAGTTCCTGTGAATGTTGTGGTGGAGGGAAGAGGTTGCTATTGGTAGTTTGTAATAATGCGGTTCAACCGTTATTTATTTTATCGTATGGGATTAGGATGTGTCGAGGCTCAAGCATTTGACTTTGTACCTTGGCTACCAATGACTCTACTCAAATATGTGAGTTTATGTGGTTTTCCATTGTCATGCAAATTAAATATAGAATGTGATCTAGAATTTTAATTTAAAAGGTGAACAAGATATATGATAAAAAAATGTAAGAAGGAAAAGGGAACTATTAAAATTAGAAGTCCTTATGGAATTTGTTAATAAGTAGGTTGTGCTTACTGTTTGAAGTTGGGTCTGATTTATAGATTTAACGGTTGATGTATTAAATAGCACATGGAATAAGGTATGATCATAATGTTTGTTCATTTTTTATTAGTTCAATGTTGAAATGTTGGTGTTGATTGTTTCATAGTTTGCTTACTGTTATTGTTCATTGTTGTTGCGAGTGTGTAGAATTATTGGGCGTTATAGCGGTTATTATGAATTGATGTGTTAGCATTTAGGTTAATATTGTTGTTAAATCAGGACATGATAGTTTTTATTTATTCGGCTTTGAGTCTTTTGGTATGTTAGTGATAAATTGTAGCAAAGCGGGACTGAAAATTTATATTATGATCACATGCTATGGAATTGATCAATCGCTTGACGCGCTGTTGGGTCAATTCAGTACTTAATTACCCCATCTATAGTATTTGAATGAAAAATACCCTAAGTATATATTGTGTCCCAGATGAAGCAGTCATGAGGGAGTCATCCTCAGTCTTCAGGGAGTCATCCACAAGATGTTCTTGAGAGTCTGAAGAGGAAAGACTCATCACAATCTGAGGCGATACTCAGTGTTTGAAGATTAAGAACCAATACTTGGATGATGGATCGGTGAGTGATAATAATAAGTCACAGACTCTTTGATCATATCTTTAAAGTAACAAACATGAATTATTTGTTGGAAGATCAACCCACTGAGAATGAAAAAGTAAAAGTACTTTTTCCTTTTAGACAAACAAGGACAAAAGTGGTTGATAAAGAACATGGGAAAGATAAAACTACATCGAAAAGATAAAGCTAAAAGCTTGTGCAAAAAAGTCAAATAAAGTGCAAAAACAAATAGTTAAAATAACTATTCACTTTTGTACTTTAGTACTTTATTGAAGCTTCTGTTGGAAGCTTTACTTTTTCAGCTTTATATATACGAATGTTTGTAATAGAGATAGATAGCGTCCTACACATGAAAGTAAATTAAATGTAAATGTATAGTTGATAGGATCCTCCTCTTTTAAGAATAACAAAGCAAAGCTAGCTTGCTTTTGTTGTTTGATTTTGGAGAGTTTACATTGACATTCAATCCAAGTGTTTTTCCGCAAACACTTGAGTATAATTCTTTGCTAATTCCACACAAGAACTAAATGTTGGAAAAGTACAATGGGTGTTATTAGTAGTTAGTGTGTTATTCTTTTTTTAATATATATATATATATATATATATATATATATATATATATATATCATTATTCATGGTTTGCACAAAAATTAGGGACCCAACGCGCGCATGATGATAGTTGTTGGTGACTCGCGCAATGGTACTTTCGTGAGAAATTTATGGATGTTACGTCAGAGATGAAAGCATTGGAAACCACCAAACAACCAAAATAGGTTAGCTTCATTTCTTTAAAGCAACTTTTGTTGTATTCTGTTTTGAATGCTGAAATTCGAGCTTTTTATATTTAATCAACCGAATCATTGGTTCATTACTTTTATATAAATTCATTTTTGTTCGATGTTGATAGAAATCTAGAGAAATTTCATGGCGTGGGTCTCGAGCTGAATATGTCATGGATGTTGGTTTATGGATATATTTAATATGTGTATGACCGGATTCGAACTCGAGACCACGGGATTGCACACTTTACGTATGAGACTCGATGTTTAAATAATTAATATAAAATATTATGTTTAATTATTAAATTCATAATAAACGACTTAACGAGCGATAAGTTCTTATCGAAAGTGACTATCGGTCGTTAAATGTCAACGGGATATGAAGAAAAGTAAACAAGCCAAGAGACGGTTTTAGGAACCCTCTTTTGGGCTTGGTTTTGGCCGAAACTATGGAATCCCACATCGGAAACCATAGTAAACTTGACATCTACCATAAGGCTATAAATACATTCCCTTGTATTCATCCTTTGGTACACTAGATTTCAATAGAGGGCCAAACTTCTTCTTTCTTCCCTATTGTTCTTAGGTCGACGAGTGAATCCCCACTGTAAGGGATTTACGAGTGACCTTGAGCATAACAAAGGTGTTTGGTTGTTCTATTGTGATCAAGAACTAGCATTCGCATCGAATCGCTAATAGTACGTGTGTACAGAAACGTGGTGTAACACACTATTGTTACATCAATTGGTTTGAATTGAAAAACGGTAAGGGTCAATTCGTTAAACCACATAAACCCTAATTATGGTTCTTGAATTGAAGAGATCTAGCCAATTGCAAGAGGTATGTTACGTTTTATTTTCAGTTAATTAATTGCTATTATATTTTAAGTCTTCCGATGTGTACTCTGTGATGTCTACATGTTATTATTTGTATATCATGTATCTTAAACACAACAGTGGCATCACGAGCCTTGTATAACAAGCAATTAATTACTGAAACACTTAAATAAAATAAACATGATTGTGTTATTATTTGTATGCGTAGATCTAGGGTTTGCAAAACCTAAACCCTAATTTTTTAGGGGGGGGCGTTTTTTTTGGGTGCCCTAATTAGGGTTTTGTAAACTTAAGTTTTAATTGGATTAGAAACCCTATGATGCATGCAATTTTATGTGTATTGCGTAACTCTGTTTAATTGCATTAATTGTTAAGTGTGATTTATATCCATGATAATTATCTGCATGTTTTATCATGGATCTGCTTTTATTGTATGTCTTTCTTGATTAAGTGATATACATTACTTTATGATAGATCTAAAATTGGGGAAGACCTCAATAATTATTATTTAATCAATTATGTGCTATGTGGTATATATTTAATTTTGACTTACGCAATCGATGAATCGATGCATGTGGCTCACCTTGTACATTATGTCAAACGGGTGAAAGTCTTAATTAAACATGTACATATTGACAGATCTAGAATTGATTATTAATAAGATTTATCAAAAGGTTTGCATGTGGCTATTTGATATGCATGACTTATTTTTTTTTATGCGTTCATTGTTTATATGTTTATTTTTAAATACTTTCTTTGTTATGTGTAACAAGGGTATTTTTACAAGAAAAATAAACTGACCTAAGCAATGGTGAAACATGTATTTTTAAGCATAGTAATCATAATCGTTTAATTGATTGGTGACTTTGGTACAAATGGTCTGAACGGCTCACCCACTAGAATGAACTATAAAGGGGTTAATAAAGAAGTGCGCACAGTCACACTGAAAGGATGTCTAAGGTTATGCTTTAGCGCTTACCTGGTCCTCTGCCCCCTGTAAGTTCAAATGGAGCTACTTAGTAAGCCATTAAATGTGCAAGCTCATCTTAAGGGCGAATTAGTTTTAATTCCATGCGCCACTTCGGTGGTAATTACCCGAAACACTAAGTGTTTACACTTATGCAAAAGTACGGTATAATGGATGATAATTAACACTAAATTCCTTGATTGGTGAATCCAATACCTCAATTAAAGTTTGATGATGAAAAGCTTATAAACATTAAAACAAGGATATAAATGTTTTAATAAAACCTATGCTACGAAGATGAATGCATGACATTTTTGTTCATATTTGATTTGACATCAAAATTATTACCCTTAATTTAAGTTGTATGCCATCCAACGAAACGGAAACAGCTAAGATTACCTTTTATTTGCGTGAGAACGTGATTTAGATCGTAATCAAAGGGTAAAATATCCACGTGACGTGAGAACGGGCATGGATGATTTTGCAGTTTCTTAAGTTGGACAACTTAATTGAGCTTTGTAGTGAGAACTGACAACTCAAGGCATAAGATGGGGATAAAACATGTTTACATGGCAATTAAAATTGGCTAAATGTAAATCCCATAAATCTAGGAATTGCAATTTGAAAATTGGCAATTGAGGTTCGACTCGTACCATCTTGAATAATTTCATTACTAGCAGATCAACTGATGTGATGAAACTATGTCAATTTGGATCCTAGTTTTTCAGTGAAAATTAAATGGTTATATGCTTATGAACCATGGGTAATTAATTTTCTTGAAAAGGTTAATTATCGAAAATACTAAAATTGAATTTTTTAATTCTTTTGTATGTATAAATGCAACATTTAACCGTAAACGAGGTTTAGTCTTTGATTAGTAAATTGATCCATTCTCCTTTCAAACAAATGTTTGATCGAGAATAATTTACCGAAAAGACAAACGAAGTCTCTTTTCCATGGGAGAAGCATGAGACTTAATCCTATTCCTTTTCATGAATGAGAAAGGTATAATAGGAACATTTGAATTGTCTAAATTCTAATGTAACTCATAGCAATGAATTGCACATCTTATTTTTCATAAAGATTTCATTACCCTCATTTGGTGAATGAATCCTTTTGTAACAAACATGAATGTTGGTTAACTGGAAAATATGTATATGAGTTACTAAATTAGAAGCTAGACTAGTTACCGCAAAAATTGGTAAAAGGCAAACTAGCATATTTTATCTAGTTGTTTTGCTTTAGCCTTTAAAGGTGCTACATACCAGTATGGGGATGGTAGACCTGTTAAGGAAGAAATTGCATACCCACTTTTTCAAGTTAATAACATTGATGGATAACCCATCATTCACAGAGTAGAATAAACCTTTTAGTACCTTAGTAATGATTACGTACGGTTCTTCAAAGGTGTAGGAAAGTAAAAAGCAAGCAAGTTGTTTTCACTGGTTATGCAACACTTACAATGTTGTCAAATTCAGTTGGAGCATTTGTGTTGCATTACTGAATAAGAAGTTGTTTTATTGATTTCTAATTTCAGTGGGAGCTACAAGCCTTATTTCCTGTGTAGTAACCCAGATTATCTTCAAAGATAATTATTTTCCAATTGTAGGCACTTATGTTTTTAAGGAGAGTCATGTGCGTTTCCTTACTAAACAATATAGTCCTACATCTACTTGTTATATCTATGACACAAATCATATTAATCAAATAAACGAACGTGTATCGTGTTGTTTATCTACTACATGATGTTGTTCCATGCACAAGTGGGAGAAATCTTTATTGTGTGCAAGGTACAACACATATAAATATGATTTAAATGGATTCTCTTAACCGCAAGGTAAGAGAGTAACGTTTCAATAGGAATTATACATTTAAATGTGTATGATTTCCACATTAAGAACATGTGTCAAGATGATAACAAATACTACTTTAAATATTTATGTCATTCAATATTTAAGAAACACTTGTAGTTACAATTTATGTTACGTGAAAACGTGAACTAGATTGTAGCCCAAGCTAAAATATCCACGTGTCGTGAGAACGAGCATGGATGATTTTGCAGTTTCTTACGTTGAACATTTCATGGAATGACATAATTAAATGAAGTAATCTAATACTACTTTGGATTTAAGTATTCATTGAATGACTTAAATATATGTAGTAAATATTAACTTGAAATATTAATTGAAACCCGACGTGGTGTTCATAATTACTTTAATTATAAATGTTTATGATTTTGTAAAGTCACAAACATGAAGTCTGTTAATACGAGACTTACAATATAAAGTAAGACGTTAACTTGCTATGTTTTAAGACATATGCATGATGTCAATGGTAAATCAATGACTTACAATGTATAGTGGGAATATAACTGATATGTCTTTTGACTTAGTCAAGAATACTTATGTTATAATACATGCAATTGACTTGGTAATTCTATTGTACCATTAAGTTTTACTTTGTTGGTAAATAGATAAGCCAAAGGTAGATGGTTATCTTAAATATTGTTAGATTATCTTACAATATTAATTCTAATGAAATACCATAGTTTTATGGTATGTTCAGTTAGAAGAATCAAAATCTATTGGCATGTTTAATTCAAGATAACTATAGTTTCTTCCACATGTTATCAAGGTTAGAAGATTGAGTATAGTTTGAATACACTCAATAAGACTCCAACCTAGAAGATTGATAAGACACCATTTGTTTATGGAATGTGATGAATCACATTAAGTCTTATAATGAAGTTCTGAATTTGTTAAACTACTTGTAAAGTGGGTTGTAACAAACTAAAGTCAGGAACTGTCAATGTTTTGTAATATCCCAAAAGAGAACAATGTATTGTTACTCTACTTGCTAAACTATTTAAAGGTAATCTTTAAATTGTTAAAGGCAAGTGGGAGTTTTGGTTTAGATCTTGAAAGATTAAAGTTACAAAATACATAATCTTCTAAAATACACTTGCAAATATCATGATGAGGTTAAACATGTAAATGATAGACCTCAATATGATGGAATTGTCATTCATAGATCCGTAAGGATATCTCAGATATTTAATATGCTGCGGATTATGAGTTACAGGATCATGGTAAGCCTGTTAATCATGATGATGAATTTACCAAATGTTGAATTGTGGTAAATCAACCATACTATGAATGTTGAGATGCTGTCCATAAAGATAATCAACTTTAGATACTTGGTTTATCTTAATGATGAAAATGAGTTTCTTCAAAGGATGGAAACCCTAGTGGTTTAAATCTTTGTGTAGAAATCATATGGACAATATTGTACACATATTTAATGCATGTCTAGTGATAATAATATTAATCATATTTAAGCAATTAACTATGATTGAATATTCTTTTCTAGATACATTAAATAGAAGTATAAAGATTATAATTGTCATACTTAGTTTCATTGATATGAAATTTTGACAATGAATATAAAAACTCTTTGTTGTGGAATTACTTTTGCGAGGACGATAAGTAATACAAAGTAGTTTTATGAATTCAAATAATCTTTGAATATGTACAAACTGTAAGAATCCATGAATGGATATATGCATGCATCTATGAGATGATTCTTATGTTTAATATTAAATCCATGTTTGATTTAAAAATTAAAATAAGAAAGCTCATAAGTATTCCTGAAAGCTAGTGGGAGTATTATTTTCTTAAATCTTATATGTTGTATGGGCAACTACATTCCACCTAAATTAAGTTTTAATTGGGAATGAAACTTCGTTTGTAAGATTTGAAAATAAGAAATACAACCTTGGAATATATGTTTATTACTATAAACATATGCGGTAAATAAATGAGTATAATAGAACATGATGGATATATAATGAGATCTTAAA
This sequence comes from Chrysanthemum seticuspe, assembly GCA_019973895.1. NCBI lineage: Eukaryota > Viridiplantae > Streptophyta > Magnoliopsida > Asterales > Asteraceae > Chrysanthemum > Chrysanthemum seticuspe. The sequence continues at coordinate 5,134,794 of BPTQ01000005.1, read as the reverse complement.
GTCTAACTTGAAGATTCATCATGTACATCATGTTGTAAGATTGTTGTGTCATGCTTGATTACAAGATGATTTGACAACATTGAAAGTTGTTAGTGTAATAAATATTTTTAAAAGGAAATATGTTTGGATTTAGAATCACATTCCACAGTCTGGAGATGCTCCTAGATTCTGTGGATAAAAATATGACAAGTGTTTCATAATTGTCATTGCCAACAAACTTGAGTTTTGGTAGGCACCAACATTACACTATAACTGTTCAAAGTTTACGGATGTTTAAAGAGCATATTGTTGTACACAATGATGGTAGTATAATTGAGATGACACTCAATTCTAGTCATGGTATCCTTGATGATGACCATGTTGACTAATTATGTTCCGCTAAGGGCATAGTTGCATTATACATTAAAGAATAAAGAATACTTTAAACTTTAAGTTTTGGAAGATGATTGTCATAAAAGGGTGGTTCAGGTTATCACGCACCTTAAGGAATGATATGACAATATCAAGATATGTGTAAACACATACAAGAAATTCACTTATTGAATTCTTGAAATAAGTATTCTCAAAATTCCCATAGATCAAAGTTAGTTGAAATTATGCCCTGTCAACAAGTATGATTATCATGACTTGAGGCAAAATTCATTAACTAAGAATTATCATGCATTGATCTATTTAGTATTTGGATAAAGGATATTATAAACATTGTTATTCAAATGAAATAAAGTATTTTGTTATGTTTATTATTCATTTATTATGATGTTATCCTGTATTTGCATGTTTAAATCCTTGAATAACTTAAGTTATTCAAAATAGTCCGTTGTCGATCAATAACATGGGAATGATATTGAATTAAGACAAATCTGAGTATTAGTTAGAATATACTTGAAAGTATATTGATGCGTATCATGACTAATTTCAGATGATATTCAATAGATTGAATATATGACTTATCCCAACCACATGATGGTACTTTATGGATCTTTGTCATTAAGTACATCATGAATATTTATCCTCTGACTTGAGATACCAGAGAAATGTCATGGATGTAGTGCATTTCTGTGAAGCAATCTAACGCTATACGTAACTGGCAGAAGTGTTGCGAAATTTATGAATTCTGCTCGTAGTCAAAACGGGATTTGTTTCCTTCAAATTTATTTTGAACTATAATACTGTTGGGCCCCTCGTAGGGTTGTCAAGATGTTTGCATGGCAATGCCCAAGGTCTTCTGGAATATGTTCAGAAGAATTGGTAATCTTGATCAATCATATAAAGCGAGAAACAGAATAGTTAATTAAGAAATGAGTGAGATCCATATTCTTATTAACATGGTATTAGAAACAAAAGGATAAGTATGATGATGAATCATCAAATGGTTTTTCCAGGAAACCATACTCGAGTTGTTCTGGGGTCATTGGCGTGTTGCTAGATGCTAACCAATGTCATTACGCATACTAAGATATCTCCAAGTGGGAGCTGTTGGTTTATGGATATATTTAATATGTGTATGACCGGATTCGAACTCGAGACCACGGGATTGCACACTTTACGTATGAGACTCGATGTTTAAATAATTAATATAAAATATTATGTTTAATTATTAAATTCACAATAAACGACTTAACGAGCGATAAGTTCTTATCGAAAGTGACTATCGGTCGTTAAATGTCAACGGGATATGAAGAAAAGTAAACAAGCCAAGAGACGGTTTTAGGAACCCTCTTTTGGGCTTGTTTTTGGCCGAAACTATGGAATCCCACATCGGAAACCATAGTAAACTTGACATCTACCATAAGGCTATAAATACATTCCCTTGTATTCATCCTTTGGTACACTAGATTTCAATAGAGGGCCAAGCTTCTTCTTTCTTCCCTATTGTTCTTAGGTCGACGAGTGAATCCCCACTGTAAGGGATTTACGAGTGACCTTGAGCATAACAAAGGTGTTTGGTTATTCTATTGTGATCAAGAACTAGCATTCGCATCGAATTGCTAATAGTACGTGTGTATAAAAAAGTGGTGTAACACACTATTGTTACATCAATTGGTTTGAATTGAAAAACGGTAAGGGTCAATTCGTTAAACCACATAAACCCTAATTATGGTTCTTGAATTGAAGAGATCTAGCCAATTGCAAGAGGTATGTTACGTTTTATTTTCAGTTAATTAATTGCTATTATATTTTAAGTCTTCCGCTGTGTACTCTGTGATGTCTACATGTTATTATTTGTATATCATGTATCTTAAACTCAACAATGGAATCAATAGGAGTTTTCACCACCTTTGTTGGCATCATGTTTGTTACAATGTACTAGTATTTTGGCCGTATACAGTAAAAAATATGAACTTGGTACACGAATCAATAGTTTGTTATTACGCCAATACTTTTTGATTAAATGGCACTATTTGAGTGCTACTAATTTCAGGGGAACTTTTCCTGAACAACGTGCACGTTTTGTTTTGATGGCCCTCTTTGAGTGCTACTAATTTCAAGAAGTTACTCAAAAAGTCTATGATATGAACTGGGGCACAATTAAGCCTGTTTTTACCGAAACTTAAATTGATCATCTTATACTAATCCAATGTTTTTATTCTATATATGCTTTAGAGATTTAAACTTTGAATGCTATACGTTGTAGTGACATGTTGGTTATTTTCACAAGAAACGCACGGTGAATGGACGTGGAGAAGATGGGGATGGATTTTTAGCGAGAGTTTGACCTGCAGAAGCGACAGATTCCTGATCGAACACAGGTTGAAATTGCAAAAATTGGAGTGGACTATGGCGGAGATACAAATTGAATTGGAATTCTAAGTGGTTAAAATAGGTAATTGTCTTTCCGTTTTTATGAGAAGTTTATTAGTCGTCCTGTTAGTTAACTATTCTAGCTGCGCTAAAGAGTGAACTATTTGGGATTCACTGCTTTTATTTTTATAATCATTTGGGGTATCCAAACCAGTATAGTAGTGGATAGACTATCGTATAAATGTAATTTTATGGACACAATAGTATAGACTAATTAGTTTCAAAATGCACATACAAATACCCATATATATAAATTATAATATGTGTAGTAGGTTTCTAAGGGAACATTGCCAAGTTTTCTATGTATTGATTTGAATTTGCCACGAAACAAATTTCACGCTAAATTAGTTTTCATCTCTTGTTCTTAATTAAGTTTTTAACATATTGTATTGGGAAAATGTTATCATGAGTTATAAGTCGCCTACATATATTTCGCAAGTTTAACACGTCGCCTCATATCTCATTGGTACCACCAACCATCATATTATCGTAATAATAACCCACTGCTCAGGGCATCCACAAATGAGAGGTCCATGAATAGATCTTGATATCATCAAGAATCGGGAAGTCTAGGATGGTAAAAGTTGATAATTATGGTTAGTTTCTAAGAGAGAAAGTAGAGAGAGAAAGGTGAAAGAAATAAAAGTGTTTTATTAAAAGAATGATGTTACATGTGACAACCTGCACTTTTTCATGTCAATAATTACCTAATAACACAAATTTATTCAATTTGAATGCTTACGTACACGTTTAACTCACAACCGGAAGGTTATCACGCATACAACGTAAAACGTCATTGAACGCGTATCAAAACTAGACTAGAGTTAGTCTATACTATGAACATTCCATGAGTAGTATATTTACTGATAAAATCAAAACTCTTTAGTTTGAAAGTCTACTTAGTTACTTTTATGTAAAACCGTTAATTTAAATCTGTAGGAAAACGACTTTTAATGTAAACCGGCATATTACAAAGTCAATTCTATGTAAAATAAACGTCATATGACTATTCCAGTCATATTTTATAAGTTTGCACTTTTTATTTTTAAAGTTTTGCATAAAACGCTTACGTATCACTTTTACGTACACATGTTCATGCATTAAGCATTTATCAATACAAATACATATACGATCACTTCTAACAAAAAAATTACAAATATTTTCCCTGCCCCTATATCATTGCCGCCACCTCACATGCCCAAAGAAGAAGCTCCAACATCTTCATTTTTCCTTGGTTACTTAAATTACCAATTCCATGAAATAACTTAATACTATGTTAACATGTGACTTGATGATTCAAAAATTCTTGATCCTTACCCTTTACCCTTAAATAACACGGCATAAACACCCCTTTTTCACATTTCCAAAACACTCAATACCATACTTGGAGTATCAAAAGAAAGATGCCCTAAAACATATGAGATACCTTCCATTTTTACTACTATATAACCTAACCACCTAATACTTGTTACTTCACAAAACCAAAACACACCAACACCACTTTTCTTCTCTCTAAAATTTCAACCAGAAACACAGGAGTAAAGGGTTCATAACATTTGGTCTTTGACTTATTCAAGTGCTTATTGAGTGCGTATTTGGTTAAGGGTTAGTTAGTGTAGTCATTGTTGGGTTATAACTAGCACATTTGGGTTTTCTTTTTAATCCTTTGCACCAATCTTGCACTACCTTTGTTGTAAGCCTCATGTACTCTTTTTCATACTTATAAATACTTATTTATGCATGCCATGGTTAGTTTAGCACTTAATTATACTTGTGGTGTTGCAACACCTGAAAGAAGTTAGTAAAATCTACTCAGCTTTCTGTCCCAAATAAATCAGTCCCTAAATGGACATAGGAACCTTATCTAGGATTCACTATGTCTTAAGTTGATCTCTACCAAATTTCATGGTCATTGGAGTTGATTTTATATTTTAATAAAATCACACGAAAAAATTACTCAATACCAACAAGAAAAAGTGTAACCAGTAAGTTTGTGTAAGGGTCCCTAACCTAAGAGCATTTGGGGTAGTCACGCTAGTTCGAACATTGTAAAGCACTCTCATACCTTTCGAGGGACAATAAATTCAAGCTCCAGTGATAAATATTGAAGGAGCTAAGGCCTCGAGACCGTATATATAGTTTTCTGAAATTACAATAGCTTTGGTACCTTATTATGTTTTTGACTTTAAATTCTAATTGGTGAATAACCAAGCTGAGAGGTTACCATGTTTAGAAAATAGACTAAAAAACAATGAAACTAGGCCCTTTTAAGCAATTGTCGTCTTTAGAAAACGAGCGAGCAATAACCCGATTAATAGGAAAATTTTATGAAAATAAGACGCCGCTATCCCAAATTTTATTTTGATGAAAACCGATACTTAACACTTCTTTTCTTGAACCAGAACTTTAAAATAATGAAAATAGACACGTTTATATACGTTTGGAGAGTTAATGAGTAAAAACAGACTTAAACGAGTTAGATACACACTTTCCAAGACAAGTTAAACATAACTTATATAACTTTAATTTTCTAGGGTTTCTAAGTAAAACACGTTTTGAACATATTTCTTAAACGAAAAACTTACGTAACTTGTTAAAACCTCACTACAAGTATATAAAGGTGTTAAACTTCATAAAACTCATACGCATATAGTACATGTTTCATATTTCCTAAGACGACTTATATTTCTTAGTCGCGGTTGGGGTTTCACGGTTGTTGTTCTATGTTGCGTATTTCTGAACACATTCACTACATAAGGTGAGTTTCACAGCCCCACATTTTCACTTGATTTCACTTATTTTGGGGAGAGAATACATTGTTCATTTTTATGTTTGAATACAAATACATTAACTCGTTTACAGACTGGCCTAAGTGTTTGTTAACCCACATATTTCTCATTATGCCATTATCATGAACCATTAATTACATTGGTAAAAACAAATATTGTGAATAGATCTAGTATGATTGACACTCTCCATTCAGGATGACTACGTACACGTCAAACGGGCGCAACTTCATTTAGTAACAACCAGGTGGTCATGAGTTAGACTCCTGCATTGGGCACTCTCATTTATATTATTGTTGTCAACACTTTGGTGTCATGAGCTTAGGCAATAGTAAACGCATTTTTGGTGTGTCATTGTATGTGTTACAATAGTCAAACGCACGCTATAAAATCTTGTGGTTTTCTTTTACACTTACATAAAACCTATGAACTCACCAACATTATTGTTGACCGTTTTAGCATGTATTTCCCAGGTTATTAATTTCAATTGCTTGGTTTGGCATACATGGAGTCCATTCATAGAGTCACTGATGGTGGTTACATTCACGAAGATTTTTCTGCATGGACTTAACATCGTTGATTATCTTTCCAAAATTTAACTTTATTGATGCAAATCTCGAGAACTTGTTTGTATTGAAAATTGTATGTTGTTTTAAACGAATCAAATGTTGTATTTTTTAAACAGCTCATATAGAGGTCGTTATTTATTATCTTGTACTTTGTGCTATGAAGTCATGCCCCCAGTTACCTTTCCGCTGTGATATTTTGGGGGTGTGACATTACACTAATGATTTCCCACACCCCTCATGGAGAGTCATGAGGGGTATTTATAGGCTAAACATACTATAACTATGCCTTGTATACAACATTCTTCACAAAATAGCAAAGCTAACAATCTCCCTACAAAATGGCGTCACATGTGAAATATTACAATGAGACCTATAAGTACATTGTTGGGAATTATAATTTAAGTTGATAAGACAAAACATGAAATATGAGGGACTATTTGTGACTAAGAGGAAGACTTCAAAAAGATGGAAGATATTGAAGATTCTACAAGATCTTTTTATGAAGATAGAAGATATCAGAAGATAAAGTTTACTGTTTAAAAAGATTTATTTGTTTTATACTTATCTTCTTATGTAAGTCTTGATCTCTCCTTATATAAAGAGATCATAGTCATAGGTTTAGATATACAGAATACTAGAGCTCTCATGAGAGTCGTCTAGAAAAATATGTGGGTGCATACACGTTTACATAGTATTCACAAGGAGATGAATAAGAAAACCTTGTTGAGTAACATATTGTTCTTTACATTCCGCTGCATATTTATGTTATTCGTAAAACATATCCTAGATGGGCTTAAACGATTTTTCACAATTGGTATTAGAGTGGGTGGCTTCGATATCTAGGATCTACAAGGTTTTTTAGAAGAAGATGGTGAAAATTCGAATCTGAAAATTATTTTCGTATCTTTCTGCAGGGCTGTTTTCAAACAGCCGTAACTTTTTCGTTAACCGTTGGATCAGGAAGAAATTTTTGGTGGACATTCTCTGTACTACTGGCTAGCTTTTCACTGGAGGGATCTTCCATCTGAGGCCGGAGTCGTCAATTATTCAGTTGTAAAGTCTGCTGTAGAAGGAGGTAATCTTATTCCAATTTTTAGGGTTTCTGAGTGCATTAAAAATTTTCTATGGTTAAAAGAGTTATATTAGCCATGGCGAATCAGTGTTTCACTGATAATGAACCCTAATATATCTCTTAATTCTTTTGATGCTCTAAATTTCATATATGAAGTAGCTTGGCAATCGATTTGTGTGTAGGGTTTGAATATTAGGGTTTTGTTAATTCATCACAAGAAACCCTAGAACACTTCTGATTGAAAAACATTTGATTCGATCTAGGAGTAATGCATGTTGTTACATTTTGAAAACCCTAAGAGTTAATCACTCGTTGATATCTGCTACTACTCTTAATGTTAATCAACTGCTACTCTTTAATATATATGCTTTGATGAACGTGGTGATGTGATAAAGACGACGGTACAGTAAGGAGTTTGGTGAAACCCTAATGTGAAGGAGATGGGGTCGTCTATTGTTTCTCAGAACAGATACATGATACGCAATATTAATAGTGGTCCTCATGCTGTCTTTCACGTTAGTACTGGTTTTATCAGTTAATACTGGTGAGCAAATACTGGTAGAGACTTAGTTCTGGCAAGCAACTGTGGTCAAGCCTCTCGTACAACTGGTGACTTACTCGTTCATTGGGACATTTGGTTGAAGCCTCTCGTACAGCTCTTAGTACTGGTCCCAACTTTCAAGTACTGATGATTGCTTCAAAATTGCTCAATGATAGTACTGGCATGAATACGTGTGTACTGCTGGTCCAAAAACAAGGTATTGTATTTGATGTTCCATTATACATGTGATTATTTTACTTGTGTAACGTGGGTCAGTATAATATAAAAAGTTGATTGGTTGATTCACAAGCCAATTTGATTCTTTGGATGGTGAAACAAGGTCATTATGGGTTATGTGTTCTGGTAATCCTATTGTACCTCATGGTCTGATCTCATGAGACGGAAATACATATGTTTGCTTCTAATGAGTTTAATATTGGGACCATGGTAAATTAATATTGATCGATTGCATTGGCTATAATGAGACGGTGGTATATTATATTCTCTAGATTCATTGGTGGAGACTATGTGAACTGATGATACTACCTTTGATGTTTCGTTAGTACTATCAACATTATGTTTATACTGGTCGAATGTTTATACTGGTCGAAGGTCCTGCTCATTAAGTCTGTTACCGATTTTTATACATTAATACTGGTCGCTGGTACATTAATTCTGGTACCAGTACTAAAAGTGTCTCATGTTAATACCGGTGGCCAAAAACTTAATACTGGCGGGCGAAGCACGTTAATACTGGTAGCTTGATGAGTTAAATATGGTCGTCTGAAGTTTAATAATGTCAGTTAATTACTAATCTTGGTGAGTTGAATTTTGATTCAATGATGAGCCCTAGTAATTATTATATTTTCGGCTTGACGACACACATGCTTGGATCCCGAACGATGATGACTATTTATGAATTGTATTTGGTGCAATGGCTTTTTAATCAATTATGTGACAAGAGTACACTTGGTGTTCGTTGCGAGGCAACGATACATATGAGGAATACGCGTAGATCGCCGGATGAGGCAAAAGTTACATGAGAGAGGATGATGTTATTGCACTTAGATATTTTTCATTGATTATTTGAAGATGTAATTATGAAGACGATTGAATATTGCCTATTTGATGTTGTAGTTGAGTTTCATGGATTTTTGTTTTATCATATCTTATAGTAGGTGTTACACTTTGAAGGTAACTTGTTTGTACGTTCAAGTGGTGACTATGACTTGGCATATCTAGTTTTCATAGGTGAAGAGGTGGATGGATGAAGACCTAGTTAACTATCACTTAAAGGAATTACATTGTAGGGCTCAGTGTCTCATTGAAGATGAGGATTTTGTCAAGAGATTGCGATCTACTTATATTTTTTGCTTCATATAAGTTTGGAGTCACATGGTTAGTACAAGACATAAAATACAAGTTCAGGTTGTTCTACTTTTTCATAATTTCATCAAGTTGTTTATATTCAGTTTTCTTCATTAGTAACCATTACATCGAGCCTATATGCATCATTTACTTCTAGTTCCCTAGTGGATAAGACAAAAAAGGGAAGAAGTAAATAATTAGATCGTTGGTGGTGCATAGTTTAAGGGGAAGTCACATGTTTCATAACTTTCATAACTTCAGGGGAAGTTCGTGCTTAATTGGTTTTGTCATATCAACTACGAGAAGATTGTTGGGAATTATAATTTAAGTTGATAAGACAAAACATGAAACATGAGGGACTATTTGTGACTAAGAGGAAGACTTTAAAAAGATGGAAGATATTGAAGATTCTACAAGATCTTTCTATGAAGATAGAAGATATCAAAAGATAAAGTTTAATGTTTAAAAAGATTTATTTGTTTTATACTTATCTTCTTATGTAAGTCTTGATCTCTCCTTATATAAAGAGATCATAGTCATAGGTTTAGATATACAGAATACTAGAGCTCCCATGAGAGTCGTCTAGAAAAACGTGTGGGTGCATACACGTTTACATAGTATTCACAAGGAGATGAATAAGAAAACCTTGTTGAGTAACATATTGTTCTTTACATTCCGTTGCATATTTATGTTATTCGTAAAACATATCCTAGATGGGCTTAAACGATCTTTCACATACATAATCAAAGTTAAATAACAATAATAACAATGTTTTTGAAGTGTAGAGGCTCTATAATCAAGATACTGTGGATGACTTGGAGTTCTTTCTTCCGAAGATCTCGACTTTGATCTTTGGACTTACAGATATGATCTTTTTTAGCTCTGAACTCCTTATGCATCATCCTTGAAGTTTCTTCTTCCGAATACTTCGGCATCGATCTTTGGCACTGACGACACTGATCTTTGGAGCTCTGAACTTCTTGTGCTGTAATAATCTAGTTAAGTTATTACTCCCTCTTAACTAGTGATCATTTTATTTAATTTGCTCCCTCCCAAACTGACAACCCTTATAAAATCTCTTTAGTTTTCAAACATGCATCGGAGAAAGTAGACTGTAGACTGTAGCGTCGTGGTTGTATGTTCGGGGAGCATCGTATTAACATAACTCATATAGAATGCATCCAAGTTGGTGAATAAACCCCGATGTACACATTATCGACACCTCTTCAGTTTTAGATTAAGCATAGTTCCCCCAATCAACCAAATCACAAAAGACGAAACAATAATTCCCAACAAACCTACCTGAAAAATCAGTGGTGTACATGCCTATAGCCCTTCTTCATTGACCCGATAATCCAAGTACACTACTTCTCCCTCCTTATGGTTGTGAGTTATCAGAATCATCATTATATTGGGTACATGCCGATCAAACTTGAAGCAATAGAGTTGTGTACAATACCCAGGAGTATATATTGATTGGTAACAATCCAAGATATCCAGAAAATGTTGTAGAAATTAGGAGAATCTTGGTTCAAGGTGAAGTTCGAAACATTTATAAGAAACTCATAAGATCTCGGTGAAACTCGAAGGATCTCGGTGAAACTCAGAATGGTTCTCGATCATGCCAAACTCGGAAGATTTCTTGGTCAGGTGGAAACTCAGAGATTTTCTCGGTAAGTCCAAATTCAGAGGAAATCTCGGTTCCAAACTTGGAGGTCTAATATCGAAGGACCAAACTCGGTAACAAACTCGGAGTCTATCTAAAACTCGGTAAAATGCATGAAAACTTGGAGAATTTAGATTTTGTACCAAATCCGGAGAATATGAACCCACAAACTCGAAAAACTCGTTGTACTTACGAAAAAATGCCAAAAAAACACATTTGTTTGAAGATTCCCATTCTTTTTGCAAGATAACCTTTGTAAATAAAAAATTCAACCTAAAACACTTGCTTTCAAGTTTTGATCCATTAGAACTCGGTTTTTGAAAGAAAATGACACTTTTTGCACAAAAGCTTGCAAATGGGTTTTTTTTAACACATTTAGATCCGATTTTTTCAAAAAAAAAACACCACGAATCATCCCTGTTTAGCTTTGATTCCAATTGATATCATTAAGAATCGAGAGATCTAGGTTGGTGAAAGTAGATAAACATGGTTAGTTTCTTGAAAGAGAAAGTAGAGAGAGAAAGATGAAAGAAATAAAATGTTTTATTAAAATAATGATGTTACATGATTTCCCACACCCCTCATGAAGAGTTATGAGGGGTATTTATAGGCTCAACACACTATAACTATCCCTCGTGTTCAACATTAGTCCTTGCTATCTTACATGTCTAGTCCAATTCACGTGTAAGACATTATCTTCACAAAATTGCAAAGCTAACATGTCTAAAACTTATGAATAGGTTTTTGTCTTGTTTTAACCACGAGAGCCTCGTTTTTATATGTATGTGGCACGAAGAGGTCCAAAATCTTAGACATCTTCATAATTTATGTGTTATGGAAAAAAAATTCATAATGTTGTAAAAGGCTTATACTATACATAGTGAAAATAGGTTCATAATTGTAAGAAGCTTATAGATTAACGATTTGGCATCACATGTCAAGTTCTTAAAGCTTTGAAACGCTCCACGGATGCTCTTAGCGCGTACAGTGGGGTACCTTAGTAGTAAAGGTATAAGCAACTTATACTAAAAAAAGCCATCTAGACACTAGAATCCACATTTAGGGGTATGAGCTTTCTAAATTTCAAGTGTAGCATATAATCATAAACTGGATTTGAAAATTAGTCTTTGTTTCTGAACCTTTTTTGAAAGAAGAGAAGAGAAGAGAAGAGAAGAGAAGTGGAGAGGAAATAAAAAATGTCATGTTCCAAAGATTTTTTGTGAGAAGAGAAGAGAAGAGAAGAAGAAAATAAATTATGTCAAATTATCCCTCCAAATCTTCTTTTCAAATTGGGATGATTTGCAGTGAAAATGTTTTTTAGGCATAGTTTAGTTCCATCCCCCTTTTTTACCCTTTTAATTTACCTTCTTCCCATTTAACACTCGGGAACAGAGTGTAACAATTATCAAAAGTTGGGCTTTAGACTTAACCTCTCAATTAAAATTTTGTATCACTTAGTAGACAATTTCTTGTATGCATGATGTAGTATTTGCTATTTATACATTGTAAAAGAAAGCAATAGTTTGATAATTGTCTCAATGTCTCAAAAATAGTAAAATGTTAAGTTAAGAAAATCCTCCCTTCTTTGGCGACAAAAGCGATTCCTAAACCTAAACATCTGTAAATCCGATCCAAACCTTCTTCGTCTCTCATTCTTAGCTTAAACAATTCAATTATCAATTTCAAACAATCTCGTTAGGTCTCACAACCTCTCGTGGTTTTTTGTCATCTATTTTTTGGTATTGATTTTGTTAAGTTTTGTGATTCGAAAAGGGTTTTTGGGACGATTTAGGGGTTTTTTTTCTGGGTTCGATTGCTAAAGTTTACGTGACAATAGTTGCAGGAAAATACGAAACTGATGTGCTATTTCATTTTGCTTTTAATATTTATAAAACTTAGACAACTTAGGATAAACACATACTAACGGGCAGAGAACCCGATCAGATGTGGTAAAGCCTTAGGTAAATCCGAGTGTCGTCCCAAGAGAGCTGTGACCTTGAAAGAAATAAGATGATTAGAAATGATATTGATAATATATGGGTGTGATAATAATTCATCGATATGCTATAGTTATTCAAATCACACAGATACCAGAATTTTAGGATAAAGAGATAGATAAGCGAAGCTTAACGAACAATGCAAATACAAATTGATTCTCGATAATAAGGTTCAATATAGAGGTTAATTATCACCAGACTTCTTTGGTCAATTCGTCATGGCCTATGGTTCTTAGATTCCTCACCAAGATGGACAGGTCACCCGGGATCATTCGGCAACCTAATACCAGTCATTAAGGGCCAAGTCTACTAGATCTAGTTTGCGGAAACCCGGACGTTAGGAACTTAGATTTCCCCTAACCTCTTAAATACCTCCACTTGATAGGTGATCATTTGTTCAGTTCGCACACGAAGAGAGTTTGTACTATGGCCAATTCCTTCCATACTTTGCAACCTATTAGACTGAGGTCAGTTGGTCATATCTCCCAGCCCTTTAGATACTAACAAGCTTATAATATTACGAAGACTAGCGATCTATGATAAGACTAGTAAATGTCTATAAAGAAATAAAGAGAAGATCAATAAACATAAATGCAAACTTCAATTAATAACATGATTTCATGTATAAGTCCTAGAAAAATATAAAAGGAATTCAAACTCGAACACAACGAAAATCGTAGACGAGAACTTCATTATTCAATGCTTCTAAACCATGCTTCTTCTTCTGTGTTTGATCTCCTCAAACCCTAGAAGGTTTGGGAAAGGAGAGATGATTAAAACTGATGAAATCTCGACTATTTATAGGCTCGAATACTAGTTACGGCGTAACATTTATTAAGTAGTTATGCCGTAACTCTTCAAATCTTGTGCTTATCCATGGCTACGGCGTAACCTAAGCTAGGGGTTACGCCGTAGTCTATGTAAATCATATGTATTTCTTTCGTTACGGCGTAACCTGAGCTGATGGTTACGCCGTATCCTTTGTAAATTTGATGCTTATCCATTGTTACGGCGTAACCTGAGCTGAGGGTTACGCCGTATCTCTTGTCAAGTAAGCTACATAATGTTTAGTAGTCATGTTACGGCGTAATTATATTCCTTTGTTACGCCGTAATCTTCATAATCATTATTACGCCATAGCTTCGTCACTTGGTTACGCCGTAGATGAGAGAAAACTCATCCTTTGGGCTTGGAAATGTCCATTCACTGCTTCCTTGCATAAAATAGGTCCTGAAATGAAATAATAAGGAATAAGGATGTTTTCACTAGCATTTTACTCATAATGTGATGATAAAGGGGGGGGGGGAATTAACGCTTAAAATATCAGGACTATTTGATGTTATCAGAAACCCTAATCGAGTTTTGATCACCGATCGTTTTTCCTTCTTTGTTCACTGTTATTCCTTGTGTTTCATTTTACTCTTCTCATTTTTTGGACGAATTATTAATTTATCTTTTGTTGGGATTGTTGTGAATACAACTATGAATATGGGCGGAAAATGAAGATGATGTTACTACTAGTAACATGAAGACCGATGCTGTGAATACAACTTTAAAGGTGGGCGGTAACGAAGATGGTGTTATTGCTAGTAACATAGACTTGGAACAAACTGTTGAGATGTTTGGTCCTATTAATAGTGAGGAACACACGAATGTCTCATTAGATGCTAAGATTCGAAACTATGAAAAGCTAATATTAGAAGGCAAACTTGTGTTCCTGGATGATGATGGAAAGCCAATGAAATCGGGTTGGAAAACTGAGTCGTGTATTAATGAACATGACCCAATCTCGTCAAATGTTCCTTCGATGGAAAAGGATCCACCTGGTCATGATGCTATTAAGAAGAATGTGGACCCAACTTTTGACTCTAATACGAAGTCGGTTTTGTATTCGAGTGCTACAAGTTCTGAAACAAGGAAGACTAAAGCTAAATTTCTACTTTTGGAGACTGAAAATAAGTGTGAAGGTACTGATTTAGCAATCCCTTTTAAATTTGTTGAAACGATAAGTCATAAATTTGATAATACTCTTTATGGATACTTCATTGGCAAACGGGTAGTAAGAAACACTTGGGCTAAGTTTGGCATTACGAAGGTGATGATGAACGCGAAGGGATTCTTTTTCTTTAATTTTGATTCAAAAAAGGGTTTGGAGGATGTTCTCGAGGGCGGTCCGTGGATGATTCACTATATAGCTATCATTCTTAAACCTTGTACTATGGACACTAATTTGTTGAAAGAAGACTTAATTCATGTCCTAGTGTGGGTTAAGTTACACAATGTGCTATTGGCTGTATTTTCGGAGGATGGTTTGAGCCTTATTTCCACTAAACTTGGTATTCCAAAAATGCTCGACTCTTTTACAAGAAGAATATGTGTTGATTCGTGGGGTAGGAGTAGTTCTGCTCGTGCCTTGATAAAAATTTGTGCTGAAGATGAATTAAGAGACAGTTTGATTATTGCTATACCTTTAAGGGTCGGGTTTTTCAAAAGAAACGATCTGAGTGGAATATGAGTGGAAACCACCGCGGTGTAGTTCATGTAAGACGTTTGATGATACTACTGATCAATGTCCAAAAAACGTGGTGGTTTCGTATCCGGTTGTTGAGAAGCCTAATGATGGATTTCAAGTCATGGTAAATAAGCGCGATAGTGGTAAGAATGGCACTGTGAAAAGTGGTTCAAAGACTTATCTAAAAGTGGGTTCTAAGCTCCAATACCAAACAAAGGCAAAAACGACTACTTCTAAGACTCCTAGCAAGTCTAATGTGGCTAAGGACACCGGTAATGATAACACATCTAAAGGTGGTAAGGAAAATGTTTGGAGTTCCAAGAATGTGGTTACGTCAAATAAGTATGATTTATTATCAAATGAATTTGACACTGTCCTTGAGGAGATTAATGCAACCGGTAACGAAACTGGAACGAGCAAGGTGCAAGAAAAAGTGGATGCTGGTTGTGATAGTAAGGGTGAGGTGGAGAAAGTTGATAATGAAACCTGGGAATTTTAAGGCATTGGGAAGTGGAAGTGGACATGGGACCAAAAGCTTGTATGAACAATGGAAGAAAATAGTGTGTGCTAATTATGATCCATATCATGATGATTTGTACGAGGATAATGGTATATCTAAAGATCAACAGACTTTCTGTGATGCTTGGGATATCAAGGTTCGCGGACGAAACAAGAAGTAGATTATTTTTGAGTTATGTTGAGTCAAGTGTAATCTAGTGATAGTCGCATCTTCGTTATAGAAGTAGTTTGCTTTGTTATGTTAGCTTTCGCCTATGTAACGGGCAGAGATGCAGGAGTAACCCACATCCGTTGTACGTAAACGTTTTTTTTTTTTTTTTTGAAGTAATACAATTACCGGGAAAACCCTTAACAAAAAAAGTAAAATGATATGTATAATTATAAATAATAAGAATATTCAAGTCAGTGATTTTCTAGGGATGAAAGGAGTATCACAACCTCCTTCTATTGGTCAAACATGATGGTTCCAACAGTTCAGAAATTGGTCAATTTGGTTATGTAACTTATCTCTAATGGCACTGAGATGTGACCATCTTACTAGCTTTGGTTAAAAAGATAAAATAACATAGATAGAGATGTCAAATGTAATGCTTCAAATAGCCAAATTTGAACAAAATATAGCAATGTATAAGCAAGGGAGCTATCCAAATGTGCATCCCCTAAACCCTTTTTGCATATCCAGTTTCAGTTTTCTAATGATGAAACATACCACCTAGATTGCAAAGAAGTTGGGTTCGCCAGAATATAATGATAAAGAGAAGATAAATATCCAATATAATACAAGTAACAATATCCATAACCGCATCGCATACATATTGACATGTATTGCTTTGAAAAACCAAATCCGAAACAACATATAAGCAAAGATAGTATCTTATCTATCAAACCTAATTATCAGCATTCGCAGCCAACTGCATATGATCATAAGAAAAGTACATAAAGCATAACAAGAAAGAGTAAAAATTTCTCAGATTCTATTCCTTCACTCCTCATTCGTGATCTCCACTTCAGTTAAAACCAGCTAGCCATGCCTTGCACCTGCTACATATTAAATTTTTTGATATATCAACAACGATATCATGGTGGGTGAATAAGAAGACCTCTAACAAGCTGATGCAGTGGATTAACACACCAACAACAGTAAAGACAGTTAATGACTGGTCAATTAGGATGGGGATTATAGCTTTCTTTTTAGTTAAAATAATGTTAGCAAATGATTCGGTGCAAATTGAATTATCTAATGGAACAAGCTCTAATTTTTTTATGATTTTGAAATAAAACAAATTAGCGAAGAGAGCTGTTTTTAATTTTTATGTATTAATCTATATAAGAATGGTTTGGTTCGACAGACAACTCAGACACTTTTGAAAATAACTTGAGCTGGAAACTGAAGAAAATCAGTTTTGAAACGTCAGTTAGACAAAGATACATATTTTTCTATTTAAATTAGTACACATAAATCCGCTTGCGTGCACAAATGCAATGCTAAAATCTAAGCGCGAAACGACATATATGCAAAGATAGTATATTATCTAGCAAACCTTAGTAAGTGCGTTCACGTCCACTTGCATATGATCATAACTAAGTATATTCTACTTACATAAAAAAATTACTATACGAAATGGAGAAGTTAAATTTATGATGCGAACACCAATATATAATTCAGAGAAGTTAGAGTTATTAGTGGATAAATAAAAACTTACTTAAATGGAGACTGATGTTGTGCTCAAATGTTCATATATTAGTTTTCAAAGCATCAGTAATCCAAGAATCATCCACTCCTTCTTTCCAAATCCCCCAATTCCACTCCACTTCAGGCCAACGAGCAGTGCACCTACTAATGAAATCTTTTGATACATCACCAACAAAATCACTGTGGATAAGCAATGAGACCTGTGACAAGTAGAGGCATTCGTATAACACAGTAGCAACATATGAGAAAGTCACTGCGGGGTCAAATAGCGACACATATGCCCTGAATGTTTTCAATCCATTCCTCTCATTATCAGAATCTACTGCATTGTAAGAATGTTCTAGTTGTGAAAACCCACTTGAAGTTAATACCTAGAGAACGTGTGTACCTAAAAAAATAGGACCACCTTGCTTAAGTTGAATTTGGAATTCCTAACGGCTCCTCTTGCCAAGTTTCCTGAATCCAATGTCAGATGCTCTACATAATTATTAGGGAACCGGGAAAGTAACAAGCCAATGTCTGATGACTCAAGCACAAGTGTTTTTAATTTTTCATACACTATGATTTGGGTTACTGCGAAAGTGATTAAGGGCCAGATGAAAATGAGTCATCATAGGCGCCTTAACATATAGTGCGGTGGTTCTTGAACATTCAACGACGAGTCTCACGAGGTTTGGCGTAACTATTGCCAGCGATGCAACAACAGATACAACCAAACGACAATTTCGCAAGTTGGGAAATTCAATATGAAGAAACATCACTCCTGAGATATTTATCAAGTTAAGTACTTGAAGGTTAGGGAAAAACTTATTCAACTGGTCGAGGTGTATGTAATCTAATCTTATGTTCTCTAGTGTTAAACTTGTGACAAACGACATTACATTTAGATTGTCCACAGATAACCATGCATTCTTCACCCTTAATTTCACAAGAGTAGTATGACCTGCATTAACAAAAACAGAACAATGTAAGCGCCTGCTAAAATAACCAAGCTAAAGATCAACAATTTATAACAAGCATTCACTTATTAAGAACATTTCATTTCATTTTCACTGAGAAACACCTATTTCAAAATAACTTGGCCTAGCTAAAGATGAAAATTAATAGAAACTACAAAGAGGTGATCATGACGACTCGAAGGGGCATTAAAGCTTTCGCCACCTTAAAATTTTTAAAACTGCTTTCGGCCCCAAATGGAAGTGGATCAAGTTCCGTTAATGTCCCCAACCTAGCTAGTAATCTTAAAATTACTCCAAACCTACTCCGTATCACACTATTTTCATCTATCATTCTATCCGATAACAATGTACGTAACACATCACCCTCTCCCCTCCCTCATACCAGCAAAACCACTGTCCACCACTGCTAACGCCTAAGTAATGGAAGACCCACGGCAAGACTCTTTTTTAAATCACCAGAAAATTAGAAAAGACATATAGCTTATAGGTAAAAAATTCACAATTAAGCAAACAGCTAATAATATACAATAAACAACAGGATCAATAAATAAAATCATGTAAATATATAAACTTACAGTAAGCAGAAACAATCGGCAACAGATTCGATCGACGTCTAGCAGACTGAGCACCAAAACTACATACCTGATAGCGAATTCAATGATCTGGAAACTCTAGGCAGCCACTCATTAACAAAAGCATCATCAGTCAAGTGCAGATCCACGTCCTCATGATCAACTTCATCGTGCACAACGTCTTCAAGCGCTTTATCTACACCGATACACACAGATTCGATCTCTCTTAAATCAGATATCATGTTGACGAAAACTGACTTGAAAGGTGTAAGAACTTGTGAGGACTGTGCCCTTGACCCTGAATTAAGGTACCATTTCAAGGTGCATTTTAGATTGATGGATCGAAGATCTGGATATACAGTCTCAAATGTTTTTGAAGTGAGTCGACAACGAGTTACAGTCGGCTGAGTCGTCGAGTCGACTCAGTATGTCAAAGAGTAGAGGTTCAGGGAGCGTGTCCATTGACAGATGTCTTAAAGTTGATACTGAATGACCGAATTGAAATGATGAAGTTATTTATAGAATTATAGCTAATATATTTTACTTTTAGCTCCTATAGTTTGGTTTGCCACATTTGTAAATACACATTTCAAGGGTGTTTTAAGTTGTGTTTTGACAAAGATTATCTATTTTCTATAACTATCTATAATGCATTTAGGACTTTTACAAATTGAAGTCTTAATTTTTTAAGCTTACACATATTATCTATAATCTATAATCTATAACTATCTATAATGCATTTAGGACTTTTATAAATAGAAGTCTTAATTTGTTAAGCTTACACATATGAATATATTTAGTAATTTATATAATTAAATACTACACTAATTGCATTATAATGAAAACTAATGACACATAATTATAGTATTAAAATGGAGGTTACAAACCTAAAATAATTCAAATTTAAAGTTCTAAATTTTATCATATACATTCAAATTTACTAAGTTCAAATGAATATAATTATGAAATCGATAAGTGTATTAATATGTTTTACCAAAATTTAAACACACATTTACTTTTTTTAGAACTATCAAACCGGTAAACCGTTATATACCGACTATCATTGCATCAAAATACGACAAAAAATGCATATTTAGTATTCCGCTGCATTGCGCGGTACCATGCTAGTTTATTTAAAGTATATATATACTTTTTGGGTTTTTCTAAAATGTGGCCTCAATCACATGTTAAAGGTGTGATAATCAAACTAATACTTTCCATTAAAAATATAAATTGTAATTAATGCACATTAATTATACCTAAAAATTACTATAATTACATGTTATTTTCTATTTAATGAACTCGTACTTGACTTTTTTTATTTGCTCAAACATGTGCCTTCGAGGCACATTTTAGAAAATCCCATTTTTTACAATGTTAGTAGTGCAAATTACTATTTATGTTTGTTATGAAATAGTTGTCACTTTTTTTGGAGAGAAATGACCGGTAAGCTCAAAGATATGATTACTTTCATGTCTAAACCTACGTGACAGTGTTTTACTAGTATGTGCAAAAGTAGGTACGTTAGCTGCAAACAAAATAATGTCACGTAAGTTTAGACCTCCCAATTATTCCTCTTTTATAAAAGGATATAGTTACAAATGAATGAATTTTTTGTTTTACCCCTCATAATTTTATTGCAAGTTATTAATGATCAACCAATAAAAACATTAAATACACATCTTAAATTTTTTATTTTTAGATTGTGGACATTAAAGTGGGAACAAGGGGAGTAAACAATGAAAAATTAGTGTTTGGTTGACCATGTGAAAAAAAAGGGATTCTTATGTGTATTTTTGAGAAGAAAAAAACTCATCTTATAAAAAGTGGTTTGGACATCAACTTTGTAAACACAATCCCACACACCCAGAATATATCAAGTTCATCAAAACTCAATAACTTTTTTCTAGTTAACTTGAACTTTAAAAACTCAAACACATCAACTGATATATATTGTGAAAGATGTAAACTATCACTTTCAAATAACTTGCATCAACATTTTACAACCCATCATCTGCAGCCATCTAGCTTACTAGCTTAATTTCTTTTTTATGTTCTGTTAATTGCTTAAAAGATGTGTCAATCTTTGTCAATCTGGTTATATGACTTAACTCGGATTAAATGGATAAAAAAAACCCAAGTACAATGAGTTGAGCCAGTGAAACGAGTTAAAAACCACTGGAGACGGGCTAGATGCTTGTGACATCCTCAATAGCTTTGTTTAAATGTCAAACGCAATGCTTTAAAAGGCATATAGGAAATATAACTAGCATTCATAAGTCCAACCTTTTTCTGCATATCCGGTTTCAGTTTTGTAACGATGGACCATACCTAGATTAAAGAACTAAAGTTGCCACGGTATAGTGATAGAGAGAAGAT
Source organism: Chrysanthemum seticuspe (assembly GCA_019973895.1). Lineage (NCBI taxonomy): Eukaryota > Viridiplantae > Streptophyta > Magnoliopsida > Asterales > Asteraceae > Chrysanthemum > Chrysanthemum seticuspe. The sequence continues at coordinate 5,113,359 of BPTQ01000005.1, read as the reverse complement.
CTATACCTAATAAAGCTATAAATTATCCAAATCTGCATCCACATACATATCATATGCAATGCTTTAAAAAGCCAAACCTGAACCAACATATCGACAAAGATAGTATCTTATCTTTTTTTTGGGTAAAGGGGAGTAATCCTGCACCCTGGTAAATATATTAACCAAAAAAACGTTTAAATACAATGGATATGAGTGAAGTCCCATATCTCAGCCCGTTACATAGGCATAAAGCTTACATAACAAGATACTTCCTATTTTCTAAACAAGAAAACAAACCACTACTCAAATGATAACATAGGACATAACGAAAGAAAATTACTTCCTAGGACCTTGAAGCTTGGTGCCATACATGACATTAAAGGCGTCCAAATTCCCTGGAAGATCATGAACCTTTCGCATAGTCATCGTAGACATAGTCATCATACTCATCTTCAAACTCTTGGCCACCACCGAATAGATTAGCAGACTCATCAAATGGGTTAGCAACCACCTCATCTTCCGAATCAGAAACCACGATCTCTCCCACTTTAGAAAAAGGGTTAACTACTCTCTTAGTAGAAGAGGCGGGCGGATTACAAGAATCACTAGTTATAGGAGCCACACCCGACTCCATCTCTTTCAAATCACTCACAAGGGGTTCTTGTGATGCAGTACCTGTCTTAGTAGACTTATGTTCATTAACTTCCATTGTACGACCAGAATCCACATCCTTGTTGGTTTCATTAGAAGGAGTACCAAACGCATCCGTATGTTCCATATTAAGAGCATCAAACTGGTTAGATGTAGAGATCTTTGTTCCACTCGAACTAGCCACATCATAAGCATTCTTCTTAGTGACTTCCATTTTCTTAGGTTCAGGAGGAGTCTTTTTGGGTTGATATTGAAACTGCTTACCCACAACAGGTTTAGTAAACCCTCCTTGACCCGGAATAGTAGACCCACCTTGCTTTCCCTTTTTCTTGTTATTAACCGTCTTGAAACCATCATTAACACGCTTAGTAGGCTAAGCAGGAGGTTCAACAACTTAAGGACATTCAATAAGAGTATGACCAAAAATCTTACATTTATCACAATGAGGAGGTTTCCACTCATATTCGACCCGTATCTTCTCAATAGTCGAACCCGACCCATCAAGTAACGGTATCTCAACAGTAAGGTTGTCCCTAAGCACCTCATCCGACTTCACTTCAATCATGCATCTAGCAAAACTACTACGGCCCCACGAGTCCTTGCACATTCGGCTAGTGAAAGCATCTAACCTTTTGCGCGAGCCTATCAATGTGGCAAGGAGACTAAGGCCATCATCAAAAAACATAGCAAGAGGAACATCATGGAATTTAACCCACACCGGGATGTTGGTCAAATCCTCTTTAAGTAAGTTGGTGTTCAATGTCCATGGTTTAAGAATAATAGGTACATTTCTAATCAACCAAGGGCCGTTTTTAAGAACATCATCAACACCTTTCTTCGAATTGAACTTAAAAAAAAAGAACCCCTTTGCATTCATCATTACCTTTTGTATACCAAACTTAGCCCACGCATTGCGTAGTAATCAACAACAGGAAAAGCAAGTCGTTGACCCAGGAAATACCCATACAAAGTATTCTCAAACATAGTGTTCACCTCTTCAACCACTTTCATCGGGACAAAAAGATCCACACCATTAGCTTTCTTATTACACTGCAACCTACGAAAGTTTGACGTGTGTTTCTTAGGTTCAGTAGAAGTAACACCAGCATACGATGTAGAAGGTTGTTTCAAAGCATCCATACCAACCTTCTCAATACCAACAGCCCCATGTGCATTCATATCTACCTTATCATTAACATTATTAGGACTACTATTAGCATTAACATTAGAAGCCATAGGAACACTCGTATCATGAGGAGGTTTCGAATAATAACCAATAGCAGTAAGCATCTCCTCTAGCTCCTTCTGTGACTGCGGCACCTTAAGATGCTCAAATGGATTAGCCCCAGTAGCATCCACTGTCACAGCTGGTTTTAATGGTTGCCCATCGTCACCCACAAGAACAAGTTTTCCCTCAAAGATTTGTTTTTCAATAGCACGAATTTTCAATAAAGTATCATGACCCTCAGGCGTGTCATGACTAGGTGCATCATGACTAGGGCTAGAAACAATAGGGATCGACTCCTCTTGTGTATTGGTGAAAACAGAAGCAGCATCCCCACCACTTACACCCTCGGTATTGGAACATGAAACAGGCACACCCTCCATCAACACGACAACAAACAAACCCTAACCTAAAGAACCCAATCGAAAAGAAAAAAACAACCAATACCAACCACGTAATCGCTACGTATTAATTAAACCCTAGTAATAAACTAGGGTTTATAATCATAATCGGCCATAAATCAACCCATGAATAACAAATATTGTCGATTCAGTAATAAGGATGGAATGAGATACGAATCAGCAACATCCCTAGACTAGCGATCAAATAAAACAAATAAACCAAGATCGACCCAGAAATCAGTCACCCTAATCGACCCAGAAATCACCCTAATCGACCAAAGGGAGAATTAGGTGTTTAAAGAAGAAAAAAACGATTTAGGGATTAAGAATGAGTCGCAGATTGAGATAGTATCTTATCTATCAAACCTTATTATTCAACATTCACATATGTTGCTTATGATCATAGCATAAGTTCGAAATTCCATATGATGCAAAAACCATAAAAGTTTAAGAGAACATAAATCTTCAAAATACTTGCTCAGATTGATACCCATGCATGAAGTTCCGTTCCTTCACTCTTCATTCCTCATCTCCACTTCAGTTTAGACCAGCTAGTCATGGACCTACGGATTAAACTTTTCAATACATTAGCTACCATCTGAGCAAAATGGATTACCACACACGCAGTGGTAAAGAATGTATACGATGGGTCAGCTAGCAACAAAGATTCACAAATTAAATGGTTGTCACAGGCCTCTGATTCCAGTCAAGCACTTGAATCAACACATATCGAATTCATATCACTGAAATAGAACTAAATAGAACTGATTTGAACGCAAGCTGAACAGAAACTTTAGATCTAAATTTTGGAGCACATTTATCATAAATGAGGCTAATTTGAGTTTAAATGTTTTTTTTGGTAAAAGGTCAAAGACCCGGTAAATATATTACTCCAAAAAACGTTTAAGTACAAAGGATATAGGTGAATCCCATATCTCAGCCCGTTACATAGGCGGAAAGCTTACATAACAAGATACTTCCTATTCTTTATACAAGAAAATAAACCACTACTCAAAAATAATATTTGACTCCTATGAAAACAAAATTACTTCCTATCACGGCCTTGGAGCTTGATACCACACATGTCATAATAAGCATCTAAATTTCCTGGAAGATCATAAACCTGATCCGCATAGTCATCATAATCATCTTCACGATCATGACCACCACCAAATAGGTTCCTAGACTCATCAATAATGTTCACAACCTCCTATTCATCACTATCGTAGTCAACAATCTCTCCCACCTTAGAGAACGGGTTAACCCTCTTAGCAGAAGAAGTAGATGGAAAGTCCTTTTTATTACCTGGATACTCAACCTTTTTAATAGGATTACCATCATTATAAACAAGAGTAGCTTTCCCATCAATAAGAAGCTTTTCAAACTCCCCAATTTTCACAACAATAGGGGTAGTGCCAACCTCGTTAGCTTTCATTGAGTCACTCACAAGCGGTTCTTGGGATACATTCCCGGTCTTAAAAGCCCCAACCTCCTTAGCTTCCATTGAACTACCAGAATCCACTACATCAGTAGGAGTACCATATTCATCAGTATTGATCATATTAAGTGCATCAAACGGGTTAGATGTAGTAATCTTCGTCCCACTCGTACTAGCCACTTCAGTGGCTTTCTTCTTAGAATTATCCACCTGCTTTGGGTCAGGGGGAGGTGCTTTAGGTTGATATCGAAACTTAGGCCCCACACCAGGTTTAGTAAAACCTCCCTTACCTGGAACACTTTGACCACCATTTCTACCCTTATTCTTGTTATTGAAAGTTTGAAAACCATCAATAACACTCTGTTTAGGCTGAGTAGGCGGTGGAACAGATTTAGGGCAATCAAGCAGCATATGACCAAAATGTTTACACGTATCACACCTTGGCGGTTTCCATTCATATTCAACCCGGATATTTTCAATAGTAGAACCCGAGCCATCCAGTAAGGGTATCTCAACAGTGAGACTTTCCCGAAGAACCTTATCCGTCCGAACTTCAATCAAGCACCTAGCAAAACTACTGCGGCCCCAAGATTCCAGGCACATTTGACTAGTGTAAGAATCTAGCATTTTTGGTGTACCAATCAATGTAGCAAGGAGACTGAGACCATCATCAGAAAACATAGCAAGAGGAACATCATGAAATTTAACCCACACCGGAATGTTAGTCAAATCCTCTTTAAGCAGATTAGTAGTCAATGTCCAAGTTTTAAGAATAATTGGCACATTCCTAATCATCCACGGTCCGTTTTCAAGAACATCATCAACACCTTTACGAGTGGAAAACTTAAAGAAAAAGAACCCCTTAGCATTCATCATAACCTTTTGAATACCATACTTGGCCCACGTATTATGAACATAATAATCAACGACCGGAAAAGCAATACGTTTACCAAGAAAATAACCATAAAGGGTATTCTCAAATTTAGAATTTACCTCCTCCACGATTTTCATAGGAACGGAGAGATCCACCTCATTAGACTTGTTACTACATTCCAACCTACGAAAATTAGGCTTGCGCTTCGTAGAATCAATGGATGTAGCACCCGCATATGAAACCGGCTTCGCAATATGAACCTTGGGAGACGAATTAGAAGCAACATTAGTATCAGTGACCACATTCTCCGCATTCATTACTTTAACACCACGCATTGCCTCTTCAAAGTCTTACACACCTTCAAAACAACCGGATCAATTCCAAAATTTTGTGATTGACAAGCAACATTGAAGCTCGAAACTTGTGGAACAACAGACTCGTTAGTAACGTTACTATTGTCATTCACATCATGACGAGTATCACGACCAGTATTCGTCTCATCCTCAAGACCATAATTCGTCTCAGCCTCATTCCCACTGTTAGGGTTCATTGTCGATTGTATAAACGACTCACCAAGACTAGTTTGATCGGCCAAACTAGAAGAACTCAAATTAGCACCACAACTACCACTCGACACACCTCCATCAGATTTACCAACAGGTTTCGTACCTTTGGTCGCGCTATTAGCATTCAAAAAACCTTGTTCCATCTCTCACTAAACCCACGTACAACAAACAACCTTAAATGACAAGAGAAAAGTAAACCCTAACTAAAAAGTTAGGGTTTTAAACGTATGAAGATCCAATAGCAAACCGTCGTCCATCATGAAGATCGTACCAAATAATAGTAAATCGATTTATACAAATAAGCAAAACCGACTTAATAAACAAGAATGGGTAGTACGATTGATATCGGTTGCGTAAACCCCTACAAAAAACGAATTTAAGAATAAACAATAAGAGTGATTTCGTTTCTTATGGAATCAACAACCAGTAGCATTGATAGAAAAGATTCCTTTAAAACAATAAAAAAAATCAAAGCAACTCTAACCAACGTAGATATCTTAGTCAACTAGAAAATTTGTAAAGAAGGATCAATACAGATTTAATAATATATTAGATATCAAAGAAAGTAAGAGAAGATCGATTGAAAAAGGAGGGTTTAGGGAATCGCCAATTGTCACCAGAGAGAAACGCAAGGGTTCAATGTACTACTTAGTTCTTAATTCCATATTGATTATTCCATATTGAGTTTAAATGTTCTTATCAAAGAAAGCCCATATTGATTTTTGTTTGGGACCGACTGAGATAACATTTTCAAAATAGCTTGAACCGATATAAAATAACTTTTAAAGTCTCTAACCAAGAGAATGTGATCATGTTTTTAATGCTTTAATGTTATACTCTATAAGACAACTTATAATTCGTATTTAGTATGGGTCATAATGGGTCATTATAAGGCATGTAATGTTTGGGTCGATATGTTAACCCAAACAGGCCTTTTAGAAGTTAGTTATATGTCGGTTAGATTAGTTGACAGTTATTGGCAGTTATTCTATATTGTGAAACGACACAATGGTTCACATGTCAACAGACATGTCGTTTCACAAACTATAAATACTGCATTAAGGATAAGTCAAACATAACGTATTACCTTTTACTATTATCAAGGATACTTTTACTGTTTTATTCATTTGTCTCTCAAACAAAGTTCACAATGGTTATTACGAATCGATTGTTATGTTGTAATTGGCATGACCACAAACCTGTGACAAAGTGCCAACAATGGTACCAGAGCCTATGTTCTGATCTCCTAGGAGAAGCCAACTACACAGGAACATAAACCATGTCCCAAACAGATTCTACCAACAAGGAGAAACCTCCCAAACAAACCCAAACACTCCAAAATGGCCTAGACACAAAAAGTACATATCACCAGAAGGAAAACGGTTATTAAAAAAGAAAATGGAAGAGGTGGTGTCCTATAATTCCTCGAAATTAAACTCTCCCACGAGCAGCAGTTACAAACAAATAAAGGAACCAAGAAATATATCCAAGAGGGACAAAAGGGCACGTTGCTATATATGTAAGGAAAGGGGCCACGTTTTTTGGAGATGCACAAACAAAGGAAAGAAAACCAACAGAGGAAATATTGAATCAAGTATAATGGAAACAACACCAGTCAAGGTTTCACAAACTGATGATGCATTCAAATACGAACCAGAAACAGTTCATGTATCAACAGACTTTATGGTTGATGGTTCTGACATGGGAAATTGGGATGGAATCTGGTATGTTAGCAAAACATACAAAAAGCACATGAGTCCCATGAAGCACTTGTTCAAGAGAATGGTTCAGAGATTCAAGGTTGAAGGGACAGAAGAGAAGGAGAAAAAGTTCATCGTCTCTTATGGTATAGGAGAAGTGATTGTAGAGACAAAAGAGGGAAAATTGATAATACCAAATGTAATTTACACTCCAGAAATTACATTGAATATTCTTAGTTTGGAGCAATTAGAAGAGCAAGGGTATTTGGTGAATTATGATGGCAACAAATGCAGTCTAAAATACATGTTTGATTATATGTATGGAGATGCAGTTGAGGGACAGAACATCATTGAAGAAGAAAGTGAAGCCACCATAATTGAGAGTCACAACAAACATTTGGATGACTACTACAGGACGTTGGATCCAGGGGATGATTGCTCTTTAATCAAAGGCATGGAAGAACTAAGAATGGAGAAGGAAGAGAAGCATGATTATATGGACAATGAGTACATAAGCATGAATGGAACTCTTTATCTCATGAAGGTAAACACTTATAAAAGGTTTATAGCATTCCTAGATTTGATTGATATAGATAAACTTGTCTATGGAAACTGGGATGTATTGAAAGGGAAATTTATGGAGATGATCAGATGGTTCTATCTAGAATTTTTAGGACAACAAGTTTTAGGAGAATTGCCACCAACTGTAGGAGCAATTAACATTGACTTATTGGGGTTATACAAATTTGTTGATGCACTGGGTGGATATATGGATGTATCACTCAATGGAAATTGGCACCAAGTGGCTAAGATACTTGGTTTAGAATATGAACATCAAGGCACAGTTAAGGAATTGTATAGAGAATACATTGGGATGATCAAGGTGTATTATGAAGAGTCAAAAAGGGTGCAAGGAGAACCAGAAGCCATGGCAGGAAATAGCAGAGTTACTGCAGATGAGCCAGAGATGGATATGCAGGTTGATGCACAGGTTGATGACCAAGAAATGCAAGAAGGATTCCCAAGAGAAACTGTGAAGGATGATGTACACATGGAAGATAAAAGCAGTGGAAGCAAATTTGGAACAGCCATTGAAGAAAGTGGCAGCAGCAGTGATGATTTTATCATCATCACTTGAAGATGGAATCAAGAAGATCATAGAAGAAGCATTCAAGCATTAGGAGGGAGAATGTGATCATGTTTTTAATGCTTTAATGTTATACTCTATAAGACAACTTATAATTCGTATTTAGTATGGGTCATAATGGGTCATTATAAGGCATGTAATGTTTGGGTCGATATGTTAACCCAAACAGGCCTTTTAGAAGTTAGTTATATGTCGGTTAGATTAGTTGACAGTTATTGGCAGTTATTCTATATTGTGAAACGACACAATGGTTCACATGTCAACAGACATGTCGTTTCACAAACTATAAATACTGCATTAAGGATAAGTCAAACATAACGTATTACCTTTTACTATTATCAAGGATACTTTTACTGTTTTATTCATTTGTCTCTCAAACAAAGTTCACAATGGTTATTACGAATCGATTGTTATGTTGTAATTGGCATGACCACAAACCTGTGACAAAGTGCCAACAGAGAACCAGCGAAAATAGCATTGGCTCTGAAGCAACTAAAAAGAGATTTGTTTTATGGTTCTTTAGGATGGAGCAAGTACGTAACAAATATCTCAGTCAAGCCTCTTACAGTATGATCTTTATGTTGCAGGTACCATCATTATCTAAATATAGTTGTCGAGTGCAAGACTTTGATCATACGCTACATATGTATGAAACGTTTTTAGAAACATATAGACGAAGAATATACTTATAATTATCAAATGTAACTGATATAATTGACATGCAATTCACTGCATACTCTAATGCAATTTTTCGAAAACATGAAAAGGCATACAGGCAAAGATAGTATATTATCTAGTTAACATAGATACGTGGATTAATATACGTCTACTTGCATATAACTATGGCCTAATTATATGACCATAACACAAGACATATCAAGCAATATTCAGTCCATGAAAGTTAAGATCGATAACTTACTTTAATATATTAAGACTTACTCGATCAAAACGAGAGCCAAGTATCTTCTCTTCCTTCACTCCATGTTCCCCATTTCCATTTCATCAAAGGCCAGTAAGCCATACACTTAGCAATGAAACTTTGGTATGCATCACCAGCAGAATCACGCTTGATGACCACCGATACCTCTGACAAGCAGATACATTCATCCATCACAGAAGCAATAGAAGAGAAAGTCACTATCGGGTCAACTACCGCCAAGTATACACATATTGTTTTCTGCAATCACATACATATTCATATGCAATGCTTTGAAAAGCCAAATAAGAAACAGCATATAGGCAAAGATAGTATCTTATCGGTAAAACTAAATTCTTCAACATTCGCATATGATTTCTTATGATTATAGCATAGGTTCATAACTCCAGCTGATGCCAAAACCATAAAAGTTTCTAAAGAAAATAAGTCCTTAAAAAGCTTGCTCAGATTGATACCCACGAACTTCCTTCCCATTCCTTCACTCTCAATCCTCAATATTCCTCATCTCCACTTCAGTTTATAGCAGCTAGCCATGGACCTACAGATAAGACTTTGTAATACATTAGCAACAAGATATGATGTTCAATGGATTAACACAAGCAGCAGCAGATATATGCACAAATAGAATGTTGTTTTCCATCGTATCCTGTCCTCCAAAGCCAAAGTTCTTATTAATTCTGAATGATCATGACATGCCTCTAATTCTGACCAAGTACTTGAAGTAACACATACTGGATTAACATTACTGTAACTTTGCGGATCCTATGGCGTTTCAGGAATCAGGACCTCTTAGTTTCCCAAAGGCTGAAGAAGTTTTTGTTTAACGCTTTAATATTATACTCTTTCCTTTGGATCTGTAGTAGACTTTTTCTTTTTTGAATTGGGTAGATTCGCTAAGTAACCTATTCAAATCCCTATCCTCTCCCGTGTAATTTTTAGGCCTAGCATCTTGCTGGTTGTCTGTTAATCTATCTGAGGTTTAGAAACAACTATAACAGAAGTTGAGAAACTAAATAGACTTGATTCAATGACAAACTGAATTTAAACTCTTGATTTTAAGAATTTGAAAAAGCAAAACTGATATAAATGACGCTGACTGAAGTAGGAATGTTAATCTTTTAGTAAATGCCTGGGTCGATTCTGAATCTGAGACATCCTAAAAAAACTTAAACAAAGAAACGAGATAAAATAACTTTATTATTGGTTCTGAAACAACTCAAAAGATAACACTTTTATGGCTCTTTAGGATAGGGGAAGTCAAGCCTCTTACGGTATAATCTTTATGTTGCAGGTGTCATGGTCATTTAGAAAAATATTTGTCGAATAGAGTACTTTGATCAATCGCTACATATATATGAAATCTTTTTAGCAACATATGGACTAAAAAACCTCTAATAGAACTAATAGCATCGACATGCACAATTGCACATTCACTTGCATACTCATATGCAATGCTTCGAAAGGTTTATATACGAAAAGACGCACTGGCAGAGATAGTATATTATCTAGTTAATATAAATATGTGCATTGGCGTCCGCTGGCATATTACAATAACTAAACCTAATAATATAACCATAAAACCAGTCATGTCAAACAACATTTAATCCATGAAATGAGTTTAAGATCAAGAACTCAAACTTATGATAAACTTACTCAGATCGAGAGCCATGAATCTTCTCTTCCATCACTCCAAACTCCCCATTTCCAGTTCATCAAAGGCCAGCGGGCCATACACTTTGAGATGAAACTCTTGTATGCATCACCAGCATTATCACGCTTGATTACCACCGACACCTCTAGCAGGCAGATGCATTCATCCATCACAGAAGCAATAGATGAGAAAGTCAATGACGGATCAATTACCGTCAATGATGACGTATAGTCTGGTATCGGGTCATAAACCCGACCACAACCCAATACTAACAAGCCCGGTACGACCTGGGCCACTTTCAATAACGGTTTGGGCTCACGAAAGCCTAAGCCCAAATCTATTTATGGATTAGATATATGATATCTTCTAAAATAAGAAGATAATCATTCCCAACCGACTTTGGCGGGATACGCCGAAGGTTGGGGAACACGGAACCAACAAGGATTCCGTGCGTATATAAGGGGAATCATATCCCTCGTTTAAGGTACGATCTCATAACCCTAAAACTCCTTAAACCCTAAACCGATTACTCACTCTCACGCCGGAGGATAATCGTGGGAGACAATCCCACGGTAAGCCTAACGGTGTTTCTTGTCTCTTAGTGCGCAGGTCTCAAGCAGCAATTCTCAATTGGTACGAGAACCGGAGCTCCAAATCAGGAACGTCCAACTTTTGTATCAACAAGTGGCGCCATCCGTGGGACCCTACACTAAGAATCGACACTAGAATGACAAAACACGGCAATCAGCGATCGCAGTCAGATCTTATGGGGAAGAAGTCGCAGAGTGGACTAACCCCTAAGCAGACCTCTGGGACAACCAGCGCTGCTAAAAATAAGGGGTCAGGTCAAGACTTGATCTTTCCTCTGGTAGAACCGCACTCGGGAGTAACCCAAGTCACTACAACCACCACGAGTGGAGTAGACCCACTGCGCACTCGGGAACAACCCGTCTTTACTACTCCCTTCCAATCGGTGCTAGAAACTGACTTGACAAAGGAACCAGAGGCACCAGGTCGGGATAAGAACGCAGCGGTAGAAACAAACGCACTCACTCTCGAGGGAGTCGCGCCAGAATTAGCACCAGAAGCTTTCGTATCCCAAAACTACGAAGCATTGGCTGCCCTCATGCAAGAGGAAGAGAAGAATAGATCAGGGCGGAACCTGAAAGCCCGACTCAATTTCGATTCGGAATACGATACCTCTCCACCGCGCCACCAGAAGGAAAAGCGCAGAGGAAGCGGTCATAAACCCCCTGTATTCAACAGAATCGGGAGGAGGATCGAGGGTGATGAGACATCCCACTCGCAACACTTGAGTGATAGTGATAAAGAAGAACGGCGTACCAGTGTCTACGCCAGACTGGGTAGCCGTAGAGTACATGATAGACTGGGGCGAAAGTATTCCCCAAGTGAAAGCCCTTCAGATCCAGACTATGAGTCAGATTCTGAGGAAGGCCGGCGCAAGCGCCGTAAGAAGGTAAATTCATCTTCTGACAACTCCTCGGACAACGAGGATAGTGATACAGGGCATTGGAAATCCAGAAGCAGACGCGATAGCCAAGAGGAAGACATGTCTCTCCCATGGCGCCGTCAGAAAGTGGATGCGTTCACCAGACGCATTAGTGATTTCTCTGAGAACAAGAAAAGGCGCATGCCTGCAAATGTTAAAACCTATGATGGGACAGGTGATCCTGATGATCACCTAAAAATTTTTGAATCAGCCGCGACCATCGAAAACTGGCCACAACCAGTTTGGTGCCACATGTTTAATTCCACACTGGTGGGAAGCGCGCGGAACTGGTTCAACAAACTCCCACGAAGGAGCGTGAATGGTTTTGAAGAGTTGAGAAAGGCGTTTCGCCTAAATTTTACTCAACGCAAAAAGTGTGCTAAAAATCCTGTCGAACTCGCCAGGGTAAAACAGAACCAGGGAGAATCCACGAGCGCATTCATGGAACGCTTCAAAGATGAATGCATGCAGGTTAAAGCATGCCCTGAAGTCTTAAAGATCTCGGGCTTCATGAATGGGATTAATAACCCAGAACTCATCAAGAGGTTAAACGACAAGATCCCTGAGACCTTTGATGAGCTCATGAAGCGCTCTCGGTCTTTTGTCCAGGGAGAAGCCGCCGCGGCGGATAGCAAAAAGAACCATTCTAGTCACCGGTCACAGGAACAACCTGGGAGACAATCCAACGACCGAGGTAATAACCGTAATAGGAGCTATCGCAGCCAGAGGAGCGGCAGAGACAGAGATAATGACAGGTATACTCCCCTGATCAAAACACCAAAGGAAATACTCGCAGCGGAAGGTGCGAACTTCCCAAGACCACCGCAGATGCGTACACCTGAAGATCGGCGCACTGGGAATGGATACTGTGACTACCACGCGCAAAAGGGTCATACCACTAACGAGTGTGTCCAGCTGCGCCAACTCATCGACAAGATGGTCAAGGAGGGCAGACTGGACCACTTGGTCAAAAATATTAAAGAGGGAAGAGATAAGCAAAAGAATGGAAGTAAGAAGGAGACACCCAAAGATAAGGCCGACACAATCTATATGATACAGACGTGGCAACGAACCACTAGACAAAAGGTCAGCCAGGAGTTTTCCCGAAGAAGTGAAATCTCTTTCCCTACTTTGACTGCGGACAACGCAGCAGCAGAGCCCCTCACCATTGAAATTAGTGCGGGTGGTCACGACATACACCGCATGTACATCGATGGTGGGGCATCGGCAAATATTATGTATGAGCATTGCTTTAAAAGACTACGACCTGAAATACGTAGTCAGTTAAATCCGGTCAACACAGCACTCACCGGTTTCACAGGTGAAAAGATATGGCCCATGGGGCAACTGCGATTACTAGTCAGCGTTGGCAACGCAGAGCACTCTACGACAACCTGGATGGATTTCATGGTGATCAAATCCCCCTCGTCATACAATGGCATTATTGGGAGACCCGGGATATCAGCCATGCGCACGGTGCCATCAACAGCGCACGGGATGCTTAAATTCCCAGTAGAAGGGGGCATCGTCACTCTTTACAATGCCACGGTACCAAACAGAGAATGTAACACGGTTACATGCGAAGTGGAACCAATCCAGAAGCAGTGCGCGGCCAAAGTCCCCAACCTGAAGGTCGCAATCCATCCAGAATACCCAGACCAAGAAATAACCATTGGAGGGTCATTGTCGGACAACGGCAAAGCAGCTGTGTGCGCGCTCCTACAAAAGAACGTGGATATTTTCGCATGGGAGCCAAAACACATGACTGGAGTGCCACGCTCGATCACAGAGCATAAACTTAGAATCCGACAAGGATACTCACTGATACGCCAGAAGAAGCGTGGCCAAGCTCCAGAAAGGGCGCAGGCAATTCTGGCAGAGGTACAGAAATTGGTAAAGGCGGGAATTATGCGTGAAGTCTATTACCACGACTGGCTTTCTAATCCAGTAATGGTCAAAAAAAGCGATGGTAGCTGGTGAATGTGTGTAGACTTCACCGACCTTAATAAAGCATGCCCGCAGGACTGCTATCCATTACCAGAGATAGATTGAAAAATAGAGTCCTTGTGTGGATATCCGTTGAAGTGTTTTCTTGACGCGTACAAGGGATATCACCAGATACAAATGGCTCAAGAAGACGAGGAAAAGACAGCTTTCCACACAAGCCAAGGCGTTTATTGTTACACAAAAATGCCGTTTGGCTTGAAGAATGCGGGTGCCACCTATCAGCGGTTGGTAGACAATGCCTTTGAACGACAGGTGGGCCGCAACCTGGAAGTCTATGTGGATGACTTGGTCATAAAAAGCCATACTGAAAATGAACTTGTGCGCGACATAGAAGAAACATTCAAGACTCTACGAGAGATCAACATGAAGCTAAATCCTAAGAAATGCACCTTCGGCGCTACCGAAGGCATGTTCTTAGGGTGCTTGATAGAACCTGATGGCATAAAACCTTGTCCAGAAAAGACAAAGGCGGTAATAGAACTTCCCTCACCACGCACGCTGAAGGAAGTCCAATCCCTCAATGGAAAACTGGCTGGCCTCAACAGGTTCCTGTCCAAATCAGCAGAAAAGTCATTGCCTCTTTTCAAAACACTCAAGAAGTGTATCAAAAAGGGTGACTTTCGGTGGACGACGGAGGCGGAAGAAGCCTTCACCACACTCAAACAGCATCTAGCAACGCTCCCAACACTCGTGGCACCCCGACCAGGGGAAGAGCTGATCATGTATTTATCAGCAACTCATGGGGCAGTCAGCGCAGTGCTACTAACAGATAGAGACTCGGTGCAAACCCCTATCTATTTTGTCAGCAAAGCGCTCAAGAAGACGGAGATGAACTATAGTGCCATGGAAAAGTTGGTCTTGGCATTAGTGTTTGCCGCCAAGCGACTGCGCCGGTACTTCCAAGCGCACCCGATAGCGGTAATCACAGATCAAGCCATCAAGCAGATCATCTCCAAACCCGATGCGTCAGGACGACTCCAGAAGTGGAGTGTGTTGCTAGGCGAACACAATATCTCTTACAGACCACGTACCGCAATAAAAGGACAAATTCTAGCAGACTTCATCATCGAGAAACCAGATACTGATGAGGTACCCGCACCAAGAGAGCAGGAACTACCAGATCCATGGATTTTGTTCACAGACGGATCCTCATGCGTGGACGGATCAGGAGCCGGCCTTATTCTCACAAACCCAGAGGGAATGGAATTCACTTACGCACTGCGTTTTGAATTTACAGCCACAAACAACGAGGCAGAATACGAAGCCCTAATCGCCGGACTACGCATCGCAGCTCGAATGGGTGTGCGTAACTTGGAAGCGAATGTAGATTCCCGGCTAGTGGCCAACCACGTGTTGGGAGAATACGTGGCCAAAGAAGAGAATATGATTCAGTATCTTGAGAAGACTAAAGCACTGATCAAAGGCTTTGACAGATTTACTATCAAGCAAGTCCCTAGAGGAGAAAATCGCAAAGCAGATGCACTGAGCAAGATCGCCTCGACAAGCTTCGCACACTTATCAAAGCAAGTGCTGGTGGAAACACTGAAAAGCAAGTTAATATCGGAGATGGAAGTTTCCGCAGTAATAGAGGAAGATGGTCCTACATGGATGACACCAATTGCGGAATTCTTAAGCAAAGGTACATTACCCCAAGAACAGACAGAAGCTCGCAGAATACGGCGCACAGCGCAGAGATTTGAGTTGCGAGACAACATATTGTACCGACGTTCTTTCCTCCAACCATGGCTCCGCTGCGTTGGTCCTCTACAAGCAAATTATGTGCTGCGAGAAATTCATGAAGGCTCATGCAGCATGCACGCAGGACCACGATCTGTTGTAGCACGTGCCATGCGATCAGGATACTACTGGCCAACCATGCATCGAGATGCGCGGGACTTAATACGGAAGTGCAATGATTGCCAAGTTCATAGACCCGTCCCGCGCCAACCACAACACGAGCTAACACCAATCACGGCACCATGGCCATTCTATAAATGGGGCATTGATATTGCCGGTCCTTTCCCAATAGCAGCGGGTGGTCTCAAGTTTCTTATAGTAGTTATAGACTACTTCACCAAGTGGATCGAGGCAAAAGCAGTGGCGACAATTACTGGCAACCAGGTGAAACGCTTTGTCTGGGACAACATAGTATGCCGCTTCGGATTACCTGGAGAAATCATCTCGGATAATGGGAAACAATTCTGTGACAACCCCTTCAAAGATTGGTGCGAAAAGTTAAACATCACCCAACACTTTGCGTCGGTTACGCACCCACAAACCAATGGTTTAGTCGAGCGCGCAAATCGAAGCCTGGGTGAAGGAATCAAAGCACGCTTGGACAAGCACAAAGGAAGGTGGGTCGAAGAACTTTCACATGTACTATGGGCGCACCGCACCTCAGTTAAAACCAGCACAGGGGATACCCCTTTCTCTCTAGTATACGGGACAGAAGCCGTTATACCAACTGAGATCGGCATGCCAACTATCCGCACTGCGGAGATCAATGTGACTACAAACGACGACGAAAGACGTGTCGACTTGGACCTACTGGAAGAAAGACGCGAGCGCGCGGCCATACGGGAGGCAATGTCAAAGTCAAAAATGAAAGGATACTATGATGCCAAGGTACGCAGTGTTTCATTCAGACCAGGCGACTTTATCTACCGCGCCAATGAGGCAAGCCACGCCGAAGATACAGGTAAGCTCGGACCAAAGTGGGAAGGACCTTATGAGGTTACTGAAGCAACGGGCACAGGCGCATACTGGCTACGAGGTTTGGATGGTCGTGACCTACCGCGCACATGGAATATCAGCAACCTCAAGAGGTGCTACCTATGAGAATAGCTATGGCACAGCGCGCATACGCTCCGCACTTTCAGTGCTCAATAAACATTCATGTACTCAGTTTTTATTTTTCATATTTACTGTTTCTTTTGTTATTTCTTGATAAACTTGCAAGTATTAATAAAAACGTCGCGGTTTCTAGCTAACTCCGCGACACATTTTAAGTTGTTATCTCCATATACGTATGCCTTAACAATTTTTTATTTTGCCCACGATGGCGTGCATGCACTACGAACAAACCCACGATGGTAAAAGGATAAGTTAACCTACTAACTAACTTGTTGAGTAAGAGGGTTGCAAACCCATCAACACCGGATCACGCATCCTTGTTAAACACCTTGTTCTCAAGACGTTGGAATAAGATATGTGTGCACCCCACGACGGGTGCGCAACAAGGCACACGTGCATGTTTAACAACTTTGGAGCCAAGACACTTGCTTCCTTAAAACGATATTTACAGTACGCTGTGAATCATAACATACACGATTATGATTAAATACTTAGAATTATTTTCCGAAAGTATACTATAATTTTCATACACGACTATGAATTTCCTACATTTGCAGTGGCTTACACGTTTGTTTCTTCAGCAACAAATGCATCTTTTACGCATAATCAGACAAATATGTATACATTACAAATGTCCACAAGCAACAAGCAAAAAAGAAATTTTTATTCATAACCACGAGTTAAGTACAAAAGATAGTCAACATAACAGCTACCAGCTGCTGCTACGCTTAAGGAAAGAAGTACCAACATGCCCCGTTGCATCTTTGACTTCGCTAATACCCTTCACTACATCCGCATCCTGGCGTGACACAGTAGCCACACTGACTGGCACCCCGTCAGATCTGGGCAGGTGCGCTGCACCAACTCCACACAAGATAGCCTTACCTGCAACACCTTCTTTTTTCGCAAGACGGGTTGCATGCGCTTCCAGGACTTCCTTTAGAAGTACCTCTTTCTCCAACGCAAACGGATTCTGGCTATCCCTAGGACGCGCAAAGACAGGTATTTGGAGCTGTGACTCATGAGGCTTCAAATAGTAGTCGGGCTGTGCTTCAACATCCTCAGCACGATGGCGCGCCAAGGTTAAGCCAGTCATAATCACATTGATGGGGTAATCTTGATCGCGCTCAAGCTCCGAAATCATGGGAAGCTCCAAGTCTTTCATTTTTTGCATAGCAGCGACCAAGTGATCATATGACTCAGCATCATACTCAGGTACCTTATCTAACGGTGCCTTCAACAATTTTGCCTCGTGGAGCTGTTCCATTGCTTCTGACTTACCGCGCTTCAGAGCACACTGCACTACCTCCTCGAAGGCATTCACCACCTCTGGCGATTCCAGGGTAGTAAGGGCAGCTAGGCGGAGACCGTGGCCTATGAGCCACCTGCGCTCTGCTATCATAGACATAAGCTACGGGTACAGCTCCTCGTCATACTCGATGCTTAGTTTACGCAACTTTGCTTCCTGCACTTCCAAGGACCAGCTCACGGTATCCCCTAGCTCCCCCAACTGCGCAAACATTTTATCCTTACCCTGTTCTAGATGTTTCAATGCCCAGCAGCACGCAGACTTGTACCTGGCAGCCTCAGCGCGATCCTGACTTATTTGACACATTAGTGCCATCTTGTCCTCGGCCTGTTTTTGCGCATATGCGCTGAGATCAGTAGCCTCTGCACGGGCGCTATCCAGTTGCGCTTGGGTGCTTGAAAGCTGCGCCTCCAACAGAGCTATTGCTTGGTCCTTCTTCGAGCTTTGGTCCTCCCCACCAGATACTTGATCTTTCAGCTTCACAATTAACGAAGCCTGATGAGCGGAGACTTGAACCAATTCATCAACTAATTGATCCAGGGGCACATCTGCATCAGCTTGGTTTTCATTCTCCTGGCTCGGCAGCTCAGAATGCGCTGACTGTGTTGGACTCGCCTTGGGAGGTGACTCTATGACCTGCTCCATCCTGCGAATGATCACCAGCGCAATGTTAGAATCACAAATAGCACATTCACCAACTAACAAAAGGTTATACATGTATGGTTTTACTTACTTTGGCTCCGCGTCATCAGCAGATGGGTGCGACGACGCTTCATCAGTGGAGGACAACTCCACAGTCTGAATCACGGGACGCTTCTTCCTTGAAGGGCCCGCACCATGATCTCTTCGGGTCCTTTTGCGACTAAGCGCAGCTTCTTCTTCTTCTTCCTCTTCAGGATGAGCTACAGCTACGGGGCGATGACTGCGCCACCAGAGGAGTCACTTCAGGATTGGGACGGCTCTGCAGAGGCGTTGCCTCCACTGCAACGGAGGAACTGGTCCCTGTATCCCCTGCGGTCAGTTCCATGACACGCCCTGCAGTCGCAGCTAATATTGGCTCCTCATCATCCCTCAACGGTCGTACTCCTGTCTTCACGGCTGCGGGCTTCGCTAGCTGTACGACGGTAAACAGATCCATCTCTGCGCAAAGACAAAGACACATATACAAACAGGTTATATTATGCGCAACATAGACAGAAGATTGTTCTTACACTATTTACACACAGAAGTACGGAGGAATAAGTACCCACCCTGGCCATTGGCGTCTAAAAAGATTGGGATCTCATCTTCGGGACCATAATAATTACGGCTGATTCCCATGTGCACCAAAAATCCCTCAGGATACGCACTAATGGGGATGCGGTTAGCATTTATCAGTTCCGCATCCTCGACATTATAAGACCCAGGCAATGGGCACTCATCCCTCTGTAGCGTTCCCCGGGTATAAAAATCATAATCCCAGGGAAAACATGTATCATCTACCCAGAAGAAATACTCCCTCCAGTTCCTAAGCGCATCTAATTTATCCGTATAACATTGCAGTCTACCAGCGCGCTTTGAAAACGACACCCACCCATGCGCCCATGTGGTGTGATAAAAGGCGCGGAATAGGTGGATGGTGGGATTAATCCCCAGCAAACGGCAATTTACTTCGAAATTAGTAATTTTGGCCGCGCCGATGCAGTGTAACTGCGATATGTGTAGCGTATAATAGTTTAACACATCGCATAGAAAGCGTGACAGGGGCACACGTTGATTCGCAAATTCGAATAGCCGTGTGTATACACCCACTTTCCCTTCGGGGAAATCCGCAATCGTGGCACGCGCATCCGGAACCACTGGATGCACGTCCCGGGGTATAAAGTAATCTGAGGTAAATTCCATCAGATCGATCAAATTAAGGTCGGAGGTGAAGTCAGACAACTGTTTAACCATGGTGATATACTTTTCTGCTATCACGCACGCGCGGTTACCTTTGTGGTTGGTCACTTTTGGGATAACGACTCCTAAAATGCTTTAGAAATGGCGATTGGTGTTTTTTACTGTGAGAAATCCGGTGAAAATGAATCGCCTAGTTATATACTTCTTCTCTTCCACACGATTGGCGACACGTGGATTCCACTAGTCTTCATTGTGTGGTCGAGATGGCTTGATGTGACAACGGGGCAGTAACTTTCCCCCGATTAACGAGGCATTACCTATTCATTTGGATGTCTCGATACATTGCACCTACGGGTAGGTGTTTGGCTTCTTGGATACGTTTCGTACGTTATTTGTTTTTTGGACTACGGTCATTAGTCTAGCATCCGCAGTTACGCACTGCGCATACTAGACTGGGGGGACATGATGACGTATAGTCTGGTATCGGGTCATAAACCCGACCACAACCCAATACTAACAAGCCCGGTACGACCTGGGCCACTTTCAATAACGGTTTGGGCTCACGAAAGCCCAAGCCCAAATCTATTTATGGATTAGATATATGATATCTTCTAAAATAAGAAGATAATCATTCCCAACCGACTTTGGCGGGATACGCCGAAGGTTGGGGAACACGGAACCAACAAGGATTCCGTGCGTATATAAGGGGAATCATATCCCTCGTTTAAGGTACGATCTCATAACCCTAAAACTCCTTAAACCCTAAACCGATTACTCACTCTCACGCCGGAGGATAATCGTGGGAGACAATCCCACGGTAAGCCTAACGGTGTTTCTTGTCTCTTAGTGCGCGCAATTCTCAATTGGTACGAGAACCGGAGCTCCAAATCAGGAACGTCCAACTTTTGTATCAACAGTCAAGTATACACGTAATGTTTTCAATCCAATAAGGTTGAAAGAAGGGTCAAGTTCTGACAAATCACATGATTTGATACATAATGAACTCACATTTGAGAAAATAGACACCTTACCTAGGTAAAGTATGGATTCCCCCATGACTCTTCTTGTCCACTCGCGTGACTCCAATGTCAGATTTTCAACAGAATTTGTAACAGGGAACATGGAAAGAATGAAGTCATGATTTTTTGAATCCAGAATAAGTGTCTTCAAATTCTCAAACCTATTGATTGCAAATGTTTCCGCATTATCCAGAGTAAGATGGAAGTGAGACAATGCAGGAGCTTGAATAGAAAGTCTGTCGGTTGTTAAACATTTAAGTTTAAGAGTAAGGAGGTTGGGGGTGATTATTGTCAAACTTAACAGACGATTCACAGCAAAAAGAAGGGATTTCAGGTTGATAAGGTGGATAATAGGATACATAAGTCCTGAGATATCTATCAAGTTGAGAACTTGAATATTAGGTAAGCACTTATTCAACTCGGTTAGCTGTTTGTCGTAAAATCTTATTAATTCAAGCGTTAGAACTGTCAGCATTGTCATTGGATTCAAAGTGTGCGTAGACAGCCATGCATTTTTAAGCTCTAATTCAGCAAGATTTTGACCTGCATCAACAAAAACAGAATGATGTAAGCCCAACTAAAACAACTAAATTAAAGACTATCTGCAATTTGATTAACAACACCCAACTAAGTAATTTTTGCGGCATACTACCCCGTACCAAGACTTAATGAGTCCAAATATTGTGTTCTAATTACCATAAAAGTTCTGTCGTTTCATTAATAACATCTTTCAAAGATAATCAAGTCACATTTGATAACAAAAAGGTCTAGTAAGTGATAATAAAGTGGAACTCTATGATTTACGCTTATATCTAATACTCAATGCAAACTCTGTTCCGATATTCAGAATATCCGAATTTACAAGAATCTATTAGCAACCATTCCTTACTATGTTTGACTAGTAACATCACTACACATGTTATTCAGAACCTGGAAAACATGGATCATTCAAAAGGGTTTTATCTACTTACATTGTTAATAGGGTGAGTTTCACATATTATAAGCAGAACAACAGATAAAAATATATATATATTTTTTTGTATTTCATATAACAATAAGTTGCTAGCAGTCATGTCAATCAGTCACCAATTAAGAAAAAAATGTACGTGATCGCATTGCAATGCTTATAAAGGAGTAGTTTTGTGAACCTTTGAGTGAGCTTATAGGAATTAATATCCTTCTGTAACGCTGTTAACTGATGAAATGCTTATTATTTGGTACAATTAAAATGGTAAAATCACAAATTGCTAATCAGATTAATTACGTGCAGGAAGACCTTGTCGTCCGGATACTTATTTTTATGAGAGTTTATACGCTGCTACTAACAAAATTCTACTACACAAGTAGCTAGTATGTGTTAATCATACTTGTCATAATATACAAAAGAATATGATACATTAATATGCAAAACAATAACAATCGATCACCAATTTTATCCAACATTCCACAAGTAATTACTTGAAAATCAGAATATACAGTTCGTCCAAAAATTCAAACCTAACAACAAATCAGTCATATATAATAATTTCATTTGAGCGACATATTATTAAACCACTCTAGCAAGTTTCTGAAGAAGAATAATTTACAACAAGTTCATACAAGCAATTTTAGGATTATAAATCCTATCTAACCAAACGAGAATCGGTTTTTTTTAACCTATGAATTGGTTTTTTAAGCACAGAAACCTAAGAGAAGCCATTTAGATATGTTTTACAAGTAACACCAGATCGACATTTAGTAACATCATATACAAGATTGCTAAATGAATGAACTTAGTCTTACAATTAACATAGGACAACTTTTGCATGAATAAATAACAAACTTACAATACACAGAAACCAAATATAAAACACTTGTTTCACGCCGAGACTGAACCAAAAAATCAGTTATCGAAAGCGATTTCAAAGTTTCAGAAACTCTAGGCAACCACTCCATTATAAAATCCACATCAGTCAGGTGCAAGTCATCCTCCTTTTCATCAAAGTAACCGGTGGGCACATATCGGAGCGAATTATTAACGCCGATACGCACTGATTTTACAACTCT
The DNA here is from genome assembly GCA_019973895.1 of Chrysanthemum seticuspe. Lineage (NCBI taxonomy): Eukaryota > Viridiplantae > Streptophyta > Magnoliopsida > Asterales > Asteraceae > Chrysanthemum > Chrysanthemum seticuspe. Next base: position 5,090,165 of record BPTQ01000005.1, on the reverse strand, counting down.
CAAGTCTGATATCAGATTGATTAAGACTTTCTTAAAAGGTGTGACAGTTTGTGAAGAATTTGAAGAACTGGAAACCCTAGCACTTGAATGGAGAAACCATTTGAATGTGCATTTTAGATTGATCGATCGAAGCTGCGGATAGACAGTTTCAAAGGTTTTTGAAGCGATTCGTAAGCGGGTTACGACAGCTGAGTCATCGAGTCGACTCAGTATGTCAATGAGTATAGGTTCAGGGAGCGTGTCCATTGGAAAGATGTCTAAAGCCGAAAATGAAGGGATGAATATACGTATTTATGCTTGTATATATTACAGGTAACCCCTTTATATTTTGACCATGGTTCAATATTTGCCCCTTAACCAATTATGTACCCTAAAATTTTAAATCAACATTTAGATTTTGATGAGTTGAGATTAATATAGACCTAAATGCTCTTTCTGGACCCAATAAATCTATATTAGCCATCCATTATCAATTTTTTTTAAAAATAATTTTTTTGCATACGGTAAATCGTTAAACGGCGAAAAATACACATTGCGATCAAATTTCTTTTTATCTTTTAATAGACGGGCACTTCGATATACTTTTGATGAATTATTTTTTTGAGTTTTGTTTTAGTATGAAAATTTGCATCTGGAAAATCACATGTTATTATACGTTAAGAATCACGTGGGATTTCACAAATCACATGTTTCATAAATCGCATTGATTTTAAAATAACGAATCACATGTGATTTTTCCCGATGTAATTTTCAACATTCACAAAAAAGAAAAAAATCGAAAAAATGTTCCTCAAAAGTATATAGAAGTGACCCCTTATAAAAAGATGATTTAATTCTCGTCGTAATGGTATGATTTTTTCCCGTAATGATTAACGATTATATTTAATATTTTTAAGAAAACACAAAAGTGTTTTTTTTTTGATAAAAAAATGGATAGATAGAATTGCTTCATTATATCTTTAGAAAAAACCGGATTTACATTAAACTTTTATCGCACTTAGATATATTAGATGAGTACCCGTGCATAGCAATGAGATTTTTAGCGACATATCGTTTAGCCATAAAAAAATTATGGATTATGAACGAAAAATAATAAGTTTGAAGATTTGGGGATTAAACATAATGTTTTGAAACCCGGTTCGACCAGGTTAAACCGATCCGGTCAAAAAATGGGTCAATTTAAACCGGGTCAACCTAGCGGGTTGGGTCGAAAATGGGTCAAATTAAACCGGTCAACCCGCCGGGCTTGAAGCGTCCCGGGTCAACCCCGGTTTTCGATGTGTATTAATAGTTTCCTTTTGAAATATATTTTTTAAACATTTCCTTTTTACGTTTCACCATTTCACTTTTTTGTTTTTCTTTTATATATAGTATATTGCAAGGTACCCGCGCATTGAGGTGGTGGGTACCTTGTGACGATTAACCGGAGAAATAGATCTCGATGAGGCATAATTCACCAGTTTGTATAAGTTTCAACGGGTCCTATCTGATTCGTTTTCGGATGGCTTTTACTGGTTAGTCGAACCGATGGCACACCGGTTCCCAAATGAGCCAGTTGGACCGGTCCTGTTTTCAAAACTATATGTACCATCAACTTGTTAGCTTGTATGAAGCTTTGTGTGATTTTATTAATGTGCATAATAACTTGTACTTTTCACTTTAGGGTGTTTTAAAAATAACATGAATTAGTGTGTTTAATTATTTTATATTTTGGGTAAGGGGTGTTTTAATTGGTTTTATTTAATTTGTTAGATATGCTTTTAGTTAGTTGTAAAATGTGAATAAATCATTTTACTTTTAAGTAATAAGTTGTTTTAATAAGGGTGTGTTTGGTTGACAAATATTTGAATGTTTTTTGTGCCTTTGAATTTTAAATTCACCCATCATCATGTTTGGTAAGTCAAAAATGGTGGGTTTGAATATGGTGAGACCTAGAAAAATGATGGTTTTTTAACTCACTAGTTGAGTGATGCATTTAAAAATCCGTGGGGCCACATTAATTATAGTGGAATAAAATACAAAAGTGCCCTTTCAAATAAATCAATGTACACATAAATAAATATATAATTGACTTTTTCAAAGGTGATTAAGTAATTTACTCGAATTACATTCTAGTTCCGTAGACAACCAAACACAAAAATAAATTTTAAAATCCTCATTTTTTAACCCTACAAAATACAAAAACCCACATAATTTTAAACCCATGATTTAAATTTCACGAACCAATTACATTATACATTTCTCTCACCTTTGATCATTTTCAATTTTTAGTTTCAACTTTCAACATTTAACATTTGACCACTTTCAACTTTCACGTTTTTTTTTCTTTTCGAGACGTCTCAATTTAATTATCCGCTACAAAATATATATAGGAAAGTTTGATCAAGTTTAGCGTATTATCTTTGCTTGAAATTATTACTACACAATTTAAAAAAGACATTAATTAATTGCTTAAGGGTAAACGATCATTATGACAAAAGTAAGAGAGAGAAATCATTAATAATTATGTTTCAATTCAAGCGATGTGCTTTTTTGTTGGGGGACAATTATTTTCAGACGGAATGGGTATTAGATTTTGAATTTTTATATTTTTGATATAATATAATATAATAATGTAAATATGATATAATATTGTGTAATATTATAGTGGAATACAATAACTATTGTTTGATACAATATGATGTATAATGTACTTCATATGAGTTGAGAATAATGTATATCCAAGATTGTTTAAATACATAATGAATTAGTTCTAACTAGTCATACTTTTCATCAAAATAAAAATAACTCACTTTTTACATTTTTTTTTTAAAATAAAATATCTTTAAAACGGTAAATCGTCAAGCGACAAAAAATACACTATCACGACGAGTATTTCTTTTATCTTTCAGTAGACATCCACTTAGATATACTTTGGACGCATTTTTGTTTTCGAGTTTTGTTTTAGTATTAAAATTTGTGTCTGAAAAAAATCACATGTTGTACGTCTGAAATCACGTGTGATTTCACAAATCACATGTGATTTTATGAAATCAAATTTGATTTAAAAACATAACATGTGATTATAAAATAACAAATCACATATGATTTTTTTAGATAAAGTTAAAAAAAAGTTCGTCAAAAGTATATTTTGGGTAAAAATAACATTAATTAGTGTGTTTAATTATTTTATATTTTGGGTAAGGGGTGTTTTAATTGGTTGTATTTAATTTGTTAGATATGCTTTTAGTTAGTTGTACGATGTGAATAAATCACTACACTTTTAAGTAATGAGATGTTTTAATACGAGTATTAATTACATTATACATTTCTCTCACCTTTGATCATTTTCATTTTTCAATTTTCAACTTTCAATATTTAACATTTGACCACATTCAACTTTCACATTTTTTCTTTTCGAGACGTTTCAATTTAATTATCCACTACTTAATATAAATAGGAAAGTTTGATCGAGTTTAATGAATTGTCTTTGCTTGAAATTATTACTACAAAATTTAAAAAAGACATTAATTAATTGCTTAAGGGTAAAATTGTCATTATGAGAAAAGTAAGAGAGAGAAATCATTAATAATTATGTTTCTATTAAACTGTGTGTTTTTTTGTCGGGGGACAATTATTTTGAGACGAAAGGGGTATCTGATTTCAGAATTTTATATATTTGATATAATATAATATAATAATGTAATATGATATAATGTTGTGTAATATTATAGTGGAATACAATAACTATTGTTTGATACAATAAGATGTATAATATACTTCATATGAGTTGAGATTAATGTATATCCAAAATTGTTTAAATACATAATGAATTAGTTTAACTAGTCATACTTTTCATCAAAATAAAAATAACTCACTTTTTACTTTTTTTTTAAATAAAATATCTTTGAAACGGTAAATCGTCAAGAGACAAAAAATACTCTATCACGACGAGTATTTCTTTTATCTTTCAGTAGACATGCACTTTGATATACTTTCGACGCATTTTTGTCTTTCGAGTTTTGTTTTAGTATTAAAATTTTTGTCTGAAAAAAATCACATGTGATTTGTATGTCTGAAATCAATTGTGATTTCACTTGATTTCATAAAATCACATGTGATTATAAAATAACAAATCACATGTGATTTTTTTCAGATGTAACTGAAAAAAGTAAAAAAAAAAAAAAGTTCATCAAAAGTACATAGAATTGCCCATCTATAAAACGATGATTTAATTTTTATCGCGATGATATGATTATTTTCACTTAATGATTTACTATTTGCAAGATATGCTATTTAAAAAAAGTAAAAAGTGAGTATTTTAATTTTGATATAAAAATAGATAACAAGGATTGGTTCATTGGGCCTTTAGATAATCTACTTTTATATATTTTGATATTTTTATTAGTATTCTAATTTTGTTTTGATATTTACTTATGATTTTGAACGGGTAAATTCTATTATCTTAAAGATGAAATTTTATTAGTAATATTAAATGATTTCACTTTTTAGTCTTTCCTTTAGTTTGCGAATAATATTTGAATGAAAAATGATTGAGATATCTAAAAATATTACTAATTATGTGCTTAAGTGGATGTGAAAATAAATTATAGGTTTATGAAGAAGTGGGTCCACCAACTATCACTAGGAAGATGCTAACTCATAGGTTTAGGCATATAGTTAAGCATATCAGTTACACATGCCAATTAATGTTCTATTTTAAAAGGATATGTTCACATATATTTTTACTTGATGCAATTTCATATTCTATTTAATAAATATTTCTTATTATTAATTTTTTTTGGTAAAAGGTTTCTACACTCGATGAATATATTACTTAAAAAACGTTTAAACACATAAGATGCGAGTGAAACCTGCATCTTAACCCGGTTACAAAGGCAACAAAGCTAACATAACAAGACACTACAATTCCAAGAAAAAGGAAACATACGACTACCCACTAGATTACATTTGACTCAAGACCAAATATAAACTAACGTCTCATTTGACTACGAATATTTATATCAAACGCATCACAGAATGCCACTTGTTCTTCAATTAAGTCTTTACATTCATAGCCATTATAAGGATCTTCATCATAATTTCTCATTCTAACGCTCAAATAAGCTCTTGTTCCCAATACCATTCCACGTTTTGAACTTTTTAAAGACACAAAGTTCGCAATTTCGACATACACATCTTCCATGTCAATCTCACTTTCTTCAACAACCTTTTCAATCGACTTCCTATCTTTTTTAATATTACTACTACTAGTTTCTACTAGTTTAACACACGGGATGATTTTAGGATCAGTAGACGCCTCATAATCAGCCTTCCCCATATTAGCCCATTCGTTCCTACATCTTCATCAATTGCAACAGAATTTAAAGCATCAAAGGGATTCGAAGTAACTACCTTAGTACTAGCCATATCTAAAATCATCTTCGTGCCAATCATACTAGGCCCATCATTCTTTGACACAGGTTTACAGTTTAAATTTAAATTTTGAACCAATATTAAAAGAAGGATCACGAACTTCCTTCTTGTGAGCATATTAAAAACCGCCATTTGCTTCCAAAATTTGTTTATTAACTTCATTTACACGACTTTACAGACATGACATGTCATTCAAATTTACACCAAACCCATTACTGACTTCGGCGATTTTTGCTCCCCTACCCTCCTCGTCCTCTGTAATGGGATCACTACTCTTCGATGAGGGACCATCAACCTTCAAATCATTCGTATCCTTGACCCTATCCTTCTTACGACTTTCTCCTCTCCCTCAAGAACCCATACCTGATTCATAATAACACCCTACACATAAGCCTAGTATAATCGTAAACCTCGCACTGTCCAACCCACGCTGCCAACCAAAACAAGCAAGAACAGAAAATGATTAAGCATAAGAAACCCAATAGATAATCATTGGGAGATCCACAATCATAGCTCAAGAATATTAATGATCAATAATGAAAAGAAACCCTAAACCGTAAAATTGAGAAACCTTAAAACGTTAAAAAAACCCCAACTAAATCTTAAAGCCCAACATGCATATGTGTTCAGCAGAGCCTAATCATATACAATAATGTTTAACAGACAAATTAAGGTTCAAGAAACATTTAGAATTCAACAAGAAGAATCGGATAGGGTTAGGGTTTATCGCCATTCTTGGTAAATTATTCTGTTTATTCTTGTGTGTTTTCTTATATTCGATGAAAAGTTCAATTCCGTCCCAATTTATTTGTCCACTTTTGAATTTTTTAGTCTTTCTTTTTTAACTTTGTCCTTAATTATTTTTGTTTGTATTATATAATACTTGATGAAATTTATATGAATGGTACTAAATTTAAAACTTAACTCATTCATATATTTTACATGAAGTATTATAGAGCATAAAAGAAAATAGTAAAGGTTAAAATTGTAAGAAAAAGACTTTAAAAGTCAAAAGTAGACAAATAAATTGGAATGGAGAAAGTATAACTTTTTCTTTTTTGAGAAAGAATAAATTCAAATGATATTGGAAATTAAATATATTTCCTATCATTTTGCTATGAGATTTAAACAGTTTGTAAAAAATGGAAAGGACAATAACTCTATTTCCTTTGCCAACTGATTCTATATATTTGTTTTACACTTAAATTTTTGGAATTTAATGCATAGATAGATATAAGTGCATTATAATTTCGTCATTGAATAAATAGTAATCTTTACTAACTATAAATTAATATTTAAAAGATATAGTTAAAGTTATTGTTTTATTGATATTGTTTAAGCTTTTATTATTGATCTTGTTTCTAAGAATAAAATTGATATACAATTAGAATTATTTTATAAGGCTAATACTGATTTTTGTCATTATAGTTTTATTATTTCAACAATGTATTCACTTGAGTTTTGCATGGTGCTTGGAGATAAACAAATAAAATTGATATACAACTAAAAACTTTTACAACGGCTGATATTGAATTTTGTCATTATAGTTTGATTATTTCAACAATGTAATCATTTGATTTTTACGTGGTGCTTTGAGATAAACAAAATAATAGAACCCAAATTGAATTAATTACAAAAATAAAATATCTAAATCACCATGAATTTGGATTAATCGGAATAGCTTCGTGTCTTTAGGATTCAAAAGATTTACAGCACATGAAGGAATAATTAAGAAATATGATAAACAATGTGAAACAACATAAGCATTTCTAGATAAAAATTAGTTAAATAAATGAAAACGGATACACCATGTAAAATATTTATTACTCTGCGAAACATATACTTCGTGTATTGTTATTGACTACTTACGTGTAAACACACAATATTAAAATAAAGAGAATATAAAATTGACTGTTTTTTTTTTGAAAAATAAATGGGTGGCACAATAGTATAACTAATTTTATACTTAAATCGAAGCGACCAACGTTTATAGAGTTTGGGGAAAAGTGAGCCCTTCTCATGTCACTAACACTGATGTTAACACCTATATTTAAATATACAATTTATCATATGAATTATGCATAACAATCAATATTATTTCATATTTTCTCTTATAAGTAATTTTATTTTAAGATTTAAAACCTTATCAAAGTTTTAAATACTAAGAGCATCAACTATGATCTTTTAAAATACACCTAAAAGAGGAATGTTGTACTCACAAAAAATTTATAGAAGTCTCTCACACGCATACTTGGCATAAATATGAAGAGTAAGAAAGAAAAAAAGAAAGTATGATGCAGAGCACTATATTTGTCATATTTTTTAAAATTGTGTTGATGTATCATTTCTCTATCCAAAAATGTTTGAAGATATTCATAAACTTGCAAACTATAATGAGCACCCATTTCAATCCTAGGTGAAATGAAAAAGTATAAGTTCTTGAAAAAGTATAAACTATTTGTTAGTTTTTTTCTTTATATCTTGTAATAAGATTTTGTTTAATGAAATTAATTTTGTGGGGCATATAGATAAACCTTTAAAAGCTATATATATATATATATATATATATATATATATATATATATATATATATATATATATATATATATATATATATATAATAGGTTCAAGAGAATAGATAAAATAAAAAGACAAATATCTTTGAGAAGTGTAAGAAAAAGTTAAAAAAAATGAATTTCTCAAGTTTTGACAGAAAATAGAGAATGTTGGTGCATAAAAAAGTTGTGAATGAAAGTTTTTCTAATTTTCAGTTTTCATACGTTTTTTTTTTATTGAAAAAAACAAAATTTTAATGCACAAAAAAATTGATGTACAAAATTTGAAACTTGTTAAATTGTGATGTGCAATAAAATTTGGTTACATAGTTCCTTTTTACCAAAAAAAAATGGATACATAGAATAGTAAACGAAGTTTGAAGAAAAAACAAAATTTTAATGCACAAAAAGGCGATTTACAAAACTTTAATGCATAAATGATTTTTCATGATTTGTTTGCATCAAAACTTAACACTTTTATCCACTTACGTCCTCTATCTTATGAAATTGTTTGAGAATATTTAAATAATTTTTTTATACGTTTCTCACGAATATTTATATTTTTAATTTAACTTTACGGTTCAAAATATAAAAAAAAATTATAAATTAATGATATTTCAAAATATAAAAAAAGTTTATAAATTAATAATAATTTTTGAGGTGATAATTTTATAGACATTTTAAAATGTCCATTGTAATGAATGCCTTAAGATCTTAAACTTTAACTGAAATCTAAAGATAGTAAATTACCAGACAACTCTTAAAGATATCCATGTCAAAAATAGTAAATTCTAAATATAGATTTATTAATTTCATCTTGATTTAATTGTCGTATATGCAGATTTTGACTTTCATAACCAATGGAGTAGATATTTCATTGAACAACATGAGATTATTTCAAAAGTTTTAATTACCTATTTTCAAATAGTCTTTTTTTTTTACTCAGATATGATAGTAGTTGTTTATAAGTTTGATTTGTCTTTCTTATGATAGTTTTGGTTTGAAACATAATTGGTGCGTTTGTTCCCATTTTTGTAAGAGGTTTAAATGCAGGATTCACCCAGATCTTATTTACTTACATGTTTTTTTAAGTAATAAAATCTACCAAAGGTATCCACTTAAAAAAAAAGAGTAAGAACATTGAGAAAAGCAAAAAGTAAAAGAAAAACTATCATTTTGCCACACTTTTTCTACATGCTTCTAAAAGGTGTTTAACATTTTTGTGTTTATTGACACTTATAAATGTGTAAAAGGGGGTTATAATAATTAGTGTGAACAAAACTTAAAAACCAAAAGAATTTTCACACTTATATGTGTTTTAAAAAAAAGTTCATACTTATAAATGCCGAGAATTTTTAAGTTTGTCCATACTCACAAGTGTGCAATTAATTTGTAAAATTTAATTAATACACACCCCCTTTGTGTGGTGAAATTGAATGTTACAAAATTGATTACACATTATTAAATGTAAATATATTCTAAAGTTCTTCACACTTAAAAGGGTGAACTATTTTTTAAACACAAATAACTGTGAAAATCTTTTGTTTTTTAAAATTTGTTCACACTTGTTAATGTTACTAAGTTTACATACTTAATCATGTCGATAAAATAAAAATATGTTACGCACTTTTTAGAAGTGTGTAAAAGAATTTGTGACAAACTTACATTTATTTTGTAGTTGTATAACTTAAAAACAATTAATAGATATATAACTTAAAAACAATTAATAGATATATAAGTTTGTCATGAAAAAATTATAACTCAAAAACATTATTCGTCAAATATAAAATAGAGTAAATTGCATAAATTGTCTCTAATGTTTGGCGAATTTGCATGTTTCATCGCAAACATTTCAAAACTACATATATTGTCCCCGGCTCCCTGCAACTTCGAAATGTGGCAAACCTTTGAGGCATATATTGTCCCTGCAGCTTCGAAATTTGGCAAACCTTTGGGACGATATATGCCCCAAAGGTTTGCCATAAAGACGATCTTTCCAGTTTCGAAATGTTTGGGACGAAACATGCAATTCGCCAACCTTTAGGGACGATTTATGCAATTTACTCTATACAATATTTAACATGTTTCTGGCCGCTCAAACGTGCGACGAACCTACTAATACACTATAATGTATTGAATATTATCACAATTGTTTTGCAGTTTGTTAATTTCATTATTGCCACAAGGCACAACTCAAACAAAATAATAATAATAAAAAAGACAATTCAATCTGATTTTTGGCCAGAAGTCCAATATATAAGGATTATTACGTTTAAAGCATTTTTTAGCCTCATTAGTTTGTGAAGATAACGTCTTACATGTGAATTTGACTAGATACGTAGTAAGTTGCACCCGTAGGGACTACTTATGTACACGGGGCAAACTTGTAATGTGATAAGCCTATAAATATAACAACTCGTAAATTTCCCTACCGATTTTTCGCGACTATATTTTTTTTTCTTTCTTTTCTTACGTTTCAATCTATAATCACGACCAGTTACGGCTAAAATATAAAAACGAACTATCAATACCAACGACATTATTTTTATATCAGTTTTTCGAAGACGCTTCCAAAAATATAATTTTTATATTTTTCGGACACCCGGAGAGTACGTTTACGCGGAGACCCGACAACATACGCAGTACAAGTTATACAGTATTAATAACAAAACAAATAAATAAAACTATATACCACATAACCCACCCCCCTTATATCTCCTTTCTGTTTGTCTTCCTCAGAAAAACCCACGCCCCCACAAACCTGCCAAACCCTCCATTTTCGTCTCTCCCTTTTACCTCCTCTGCACACGCTGCTAACCCCTCCAAAAATAACTAGCCATCCAAACTCCTTTCTCTATATCAGGAGTTAACCTCAAACCATTTTTGAAACCATTCTTGGCCTTTCCATGGAAGCAAGTCGACAAACCAAGGACCCTTTGGGACCACGGCTGAAGACGAAGACAAGGAACCACGTGAAGACCTGCAAGCTAATGGTTAGATTACTCAAAAGAGGATCCTTATCATCTTCAAGACCAAAAGTGGTGGTCCAAGCACTCCTCCATTTCATCTATTTATAGGTTCGAAGTTTTCACAGCTTCATCACCTCATCTCACCAAAAATTCAAAAATTAGGGTTCATACCAATCAAAGGGGTTTTTAAAATTAGGTTAGGGGTTTTGTTATTGGATGCATAAGGAAGGTTTCCAAAGTGTTTAATTGCTTCAATTCATCCCGAGTCCTTCCAATTGGAGCTTTTGGTGTTCGGTTTTACCCATCGACCCACTGTCTAATTTTTGTAAGAATTATATCTTGTTATTTTATTTATTTATTTATTTTCTATTGAATCTGTAAATTGGTTTATTCGAATTTGCATTTTTATACATATGTCGAATGAAAATAAATATAGATTATTGGTATTTAGCATGTTGTTGCTAGTTGTGGTTGTTGTTGCTGTCGAGAACCAAGGAAGAAGAAACATAAATATTATTAAGTCTTGATCTTAATTTTCGGCTTACAACTCGTGCTTATTAGTTTATAATCGACTTTTGGCAAAAGTGCTTAAATTCATTTTTTTTAAAAGCCTAACAGCTTCTGTTTTGTTAAGTGGGAAAAACTCTTAAAAACTATGTTAGTCCGACTAAGTTGTGATATCGTTGTTGCACGTTACGTTTTCTTGAGACCGTAGTCTTGCATTTGAGTTAATGCCGAGACACCCACGGGGTGTGCTTGATTGTGAGTCAAGGAAGGACACTAGACGTGTTCAAATTCCGTCTCGTTAGCACTCAAAACTCCTAACCCTTTTATATTGCCAAAGCTGGTAAACAACCACTCATGTATGTGTCGCATCCACTTTGTCCAAGAATCCAAAGGCCATCTTACGTACCCCGTACCACACCCGTCCTAAGTCTATGCGTGGGTAGACTAAGTACCAACAGCAGCCCACGAAGGACCTTTGCAACACCTTGCTGCCCTTCTCCTTGTTACCAACTTGAATGCATTAGTGAATGCCCTTTTTCCTTCATGTGTCACGTCTATTCTTTTAAAAGTGTACTACTCTTTTATTTTCCCTTCACATTTTGGTGCGTTTGGTTTTGGCCTCCATTTGAGTCACGAAACCACAACCTGGGATGATATCACTCTTGGTCTAACTCCATGCCAAGAACCTGTTGGGCCTAAGCCCATGTGGAGGGCCTTGGGCTAATGTCACTTAACATACGTCCATGTATTGTTTTCACAAAAACAAGTTATGTATACGAGTTCATTTCTTTAACATAAGAGTTTACAAAGTCGAGAACAAACGAATAAATTGCATAACACTAAGTATAACGAAATCGTCATTTTAAACGTACTACGATTACTTGTCTTTTCGATCCTTCTCACGCCTCGTTTACAACTCGCTCGCCTACCCGTTTTGACATGATTACTTTCAATATTATTCACGATACCTCATTTTATACGATATAAACGAATAACGAAATACAATTAACTCTTAATTCATACTAAACGAGATTTATTTTAAAAACCATAATAATTTCCTATACTTCGTCGCTAAATATATTTTAGGCGTATAAACAAGTTATACCCATTTTTCTAAAAGACTATTACAACTTATAAACGAAATATATTTTAACCTTTATAATAAAAATTGTTACTTTCTTATATATATACTCATATTTTAAGCGACGTCTTTATACGTTACTATTTGTTTTGCGATATTTTCCATGTATCATTTTCCGGTTACGACGAACCCAAGACTCACTCGTCTTAGTACTTTTGCGTATACCTAAGCACTTCCATGAGCCAAAGTTCACCATGTTCAATAATAAACGACACATAACATAAATAACTTAAACTTTTGGTGTATATAAATATTATCGAGTCGAAATATACTCCATTATTTTGAAAATGATATTTTTAGACTTAGTGATGACACAACGACAACAACAACGACAACAACAACACAACATGTAAATTAAATAAAGTTGGTAGATTTTATTTAGCTTGGAATCAAAAACTGAGATTTTCCGCACTAATTTAGGTTGCGTGTTGGAGCTACTTGTTACTTGATCTCTTGATACTTTATTCACCGAACTGCTGAGGTGAGTTTATAGCCCCACTTTTACTCTTATTTACTTGCTTTATAAAACTATGGGGTGAGAAACATGCAAAACTCTTTTCGGACCTGAAACTGAAAACACTATTACGTGAAACAACCTTGAATCCCAACTATGCTACCGTTAGTTCCCTTTGGGGAGGCGCGATTGTTATGAATAGATCTATTGGGGATGACACCCCCGTTCGAGTTTGACCGGATAGGCAAACGTCGGGCGTATATCATATCGTATTGATTGAGTGTACTGGAAATACACTTGCTGGGCTTTTATTTTCATGCTTCTAGATGCATGCACACTGTCGTAGTTTCGGTCGCATGAACTTGGTACTAGCGTAATAGCCTTTTTGCATATAGTGTCATTCACGGAGATGCTATATGTGCAACTGTGGTCCAACTTGATTTCCGAAACTTAAACCTATGAACTCACCAACCTTTGTGTTGACATTTTAGCATGTTTTTCTCAGGTTTACTTATTGGCGTGGGCAATGGCAAAGGCATTCGTTGAAGACCGGCATCCGAAGTGTTTCCAAATATTTTAATACAACTTTTAATGGGACAACATATATTTTTATGGGCTTTACTTCCGCATTTGAAACAATGATGTAAAACTATTTCTTAAATAAATATATATTTTGAAAATGGAATATAATTTCCATTCTTTATTACCTTGTGTTGTGTATATTGATTTAGTAGCACCCCATGACCCGAACGCTTCCGCTGTGAAATTTTGGGGTGTTACAATAAATACCCCTCATGACTCTCTATGAGGGGTGTGACTGTGTAACCATTTGACAAGTAATATTGTCATCTTTCTTATTAACCTCACCATCTTTTTACTTTCTCTCTCTAGAACCATGTATTATTTTATCTTCTTTGATCAAACTCGACCTCCCAAACTGCATAAATCTTCATGTTTTCGGTGTGGTTTGTATGTTATGTTTAGGCTGTTTTACCATTTCTTTGTACTCAGAAATTTTTTTATCTTATTTTTAAAGTGGTAACAATTTTTGTATGAAAATGGTCAAAATAATCTAGTTTTTGCTTACAGTTTCATTTATCCGTTTCTTGTGTCTTTTACAGTCCCAAGTTTACAGCTTTATGTAACTTATCTTACTTTGACTAGTTTGTACCATCCTGTGAAGAATTTTTGTGCTCAAAAAGTGGTCAGAAAAGTGGTTCGAAAAACTGCATAACAGTGTGTATGACGATCTTCGGATTTGTCTCATAAAACCCTCCTTCTTCTGATTTCTTAAGGGTTTCGAATATCCACAAACCATCTTCTTTGAATTTTTTTTGGATTTCTTGGAAAGAAATCCTAAGGGTTTCGGATTTGTCCTTTGGATTTGTCCTTCAAACATCTCCTTCGAACATGCCCTTCGTACATTTTTTCTTCGGATTTCTGGATAGAAATCCGAAGGGTGACCAAAAGAAATATAAGAAGATGAAAAGAAGGTTGAATGACTCAAAATAACAACTCTTTTATTGACTTTCGTTTTACAACATCATCAGTCAAAGGCAAGAAGCAAGAACTAAAAGAAAAAAATCAAACGACTGACTATAACAAGAAGTTAATCATAGCCATACCAACACAGTCCAACAACAACATCAATCATAACCAAATCCTAACTTAGACACAACCAAGGACCCTGACAATCACTCCCTAACTCACATCAAACAAACAAGAAAAGATAATACAAAAGATCTAAGAACGGTTCATTTTTTTTTTTTTAATATTTTAAAGATTTTTTTAGTTAAACCATCATCATCATAGATATATGTGGATATAAACTTCCTCTTTACTATCTGAAACATGCTAAAGAAAGAACAAGAACAATAGTGTTCAAATCCATTCTTTTCATTTGGTTTTAATTAAACTTACAAAACGAGCAACATACAACCTAATAGAGACCTCATTTAGAGATCTTGAAGCCTTGTGACCAAGGTCTTCCTCATCTTTGAAGCCAACAGAATTTATCCAGAAAGGGTTGTGCTCGGGTTATGATTGATGAAGATGAAATTGGTTGTGATATGTTGACTGATTTTGATGGGACATAAAAGGTAGGTGAGGGGGTGATCTATCTATGTGAGTTTAGGGCAAAGTGAAGTAAAAAAAGTGTGTTACGTTATACTCCCTCCGTCCCAAATTATAAGTCCATTTTGACTTTTTCAAAATCTTTTCTTTCATACTTTGACCTTAATTATTTTTTTTCGTGTTATATAATACTTGATGAAAAGTATACCAATGAAAAAGCATTTAAAACACAAGTCCATTTATATATTTTGCGTCAAGTATTATATAACACTAAAAAAAATAATTAAGGTCAACGTTGATATAAAAAGACTTTGAAAAAGTCAAAGTGGACTTATAATTTGGGACGGAGGGAGTATCATTAACCGGTTATAACTCATTGAGTGGATCAGGTTGTATATGTTGGATTGGGTTTTCCAAATATTGGGCCTTAATGATTATATCACACGAAGGTTTGGATGTGACTTATGAATCGGGCTGCTTATGTATTGTGTATTGGGCTTTTATACGAAATTCTTGGACTCGAGGCTATTGCATATTGGTTAATAAAATAAATAAATAAAATGTGTTATCTGAATTTTTGAATACCCATGTGTTTGTAATTGGTGATATAAAGAGTGGTATTTTGGAGCAAATTTTCACGGGGATACTTATTTCACGGCTAGAATTGGTACTATTCTAACGAAATAACTATCGTGTTTTTGTACGGTATTGCCTATTTAGAATTGAAGTGATATTTCATAGGTGTACTTATTTATCTTTGAGATATGTTGTCTGTCTCAAGAAAACTTATTTGGACATTTATCCACTGTGCACCTCATACTTTAAGGAGTTACGTCGTAGTGCTCACTTTAGGTCTAAGTCACATTTATCTTTCGTACAAGCATTAAGTAACAAAGTTGGGATGCTTACTCCTTTTTCATGTTGGTCATATCGGGTTGTCTCCATTTTTTATCATTACTATTAGCCGGTTGAATTGAAGGGAGATTCAATTAAATGTTGATTTAAGAGAATTGTATTGATAGTATTTTTTTGATATATTCTAAGGAAAATTATGCTTAAACGGGTTGTGATGGCTTTAATATTGCTTCCAGCTAAAGTTGATTTTAAGGAATGTACACAACATTATGATGATCCGATAACTCGCAACCATCAAGAGGGAGAACTACACGAAGGAAGAAGTAGTGTTTCGTCTTCCGTTGTTTGGTTGATTGAGAGAACTGTTTTTAATCAGGAACCAAAGATGTACCAATAATGTGTACATCGGGGCTTATTTACCAATTTAGATGTAATAATATGTGAGTTATGTTGTTACGGTGCTCCCTGAACGACATTCATGGTGCTACACTCTACAGTCTAAATTCTCCTTTGCGTGCTAGAAGACTAAAGAGATTTGATGAAAGAGGGATGTCGATTCAAGAGGGAGCAGATAAAAAAAAGGCTCACTAGTTAGGAGGGAGTAATAACCTAACTAGACCATTACTGTTGAAGTTCATAGCTACAAGGATCATTGCCGTCCGCGTCAAAAATCAAATGCCGAGATCGTCGGAAGAGAGAACTTTAAAGTTATCCTCAGTATCTAGACTATAGAGACTCTGCACTTAAACAATGTCAGCATTATTTATTATTATTGTAGTTTACTTTGTTTATGTATTTATAGGTCTTATTGTAACCGTTCACGTGTGACAATATCTTGTAGGGATATTGTTAGCCTCGCTAGTTTGTGAAGATAACGTCTTACACGTGAATTGTACTAGATACGTAGTAAGTTGCACCTGTAGGGACTACTTATGTACACGGGGAAAACTTGTAATGTGATGAGCGTATAAATATCCATCATGACTCTCCATGAGGGGTGTGGGTGTGTAATCATTTGACAAGTAATATTATCTTCTTTCTTATTCACCTCATCCCCTCTTTACTTTCTCTCTCTTGAACTATGTATTGTTTCATCTTCTTTGATCAACCTCGATCTCCCAAACCACATAAATAACTATACTTTTCGGTCCTACATCGTTATCTGGAAAGCATTCTATATTGTTTATTTTTATTCTTTGGGCAAAAATATTCACTCTTTTACTTCCGTTCTATTTCATTTTTCACATGGAATGCAAAGAAGAGTATGGTATAAAGATGAAACTATAACGGATGCATTTGGCTTATGAAATTCAGGAAATACACCTATAACAAAAATATAACTTTTATATTGTTACAAAAGTATTCTCTCCGTCTCAATTTAAGTGTCCACAATGGAATCTTTAGATGTCCCAAATTAAGTGTCCATAAAATATTTCAACCAATGAGATGAGACTTTGGTGGGTAAAAATGATATTTGATTGGTGAAGAGTGTAATTAGTAGAATTTTCTAAAACTTTGTGCATATGAATAGTGAACACTTAATATGGGAGGGAGGGAGTATAACGTTTTGTTAAAGTATAGCGCTACATAGCTTAAAATGTGACCATGTTGACTGACGAATAAATTAGTCAACCGAGTTGAGAAATAGATCCCTACCCAGCTCACAACAATGTCCCATTTTTACCACTTATACACCCAAACCAAGTATACTGCAAATACTCAAACATTTAAGGTAACAACTGAGTGCAAAAATAAAACAGGAAGATGACAAAATCAATGAAAATTGCAAACAAAACACTTGAGTTGCTGCTAAAATGGAGCCTCTTTTATTCTATTTTACAAACATAAATTACATCTTTTGCCTGCATATCATTATTTAAGAAAAGATGTTAACTACAATCAGTGGCGGACGCGAGTTCTGTTGTTAAAGGGTATGCACATTTATTAAAATACGACAACGGGTGTGCACTTCATGTTAAAATCTAAAGCATTCATAAAAAAAAATCATTTTACCCTACCGATAGTGCTCAAAGGGTATGCACGTATGTACACTCTGTTTTAAGTATGTCCGCTCTTGACTGCCATGCTTAGAAAAGGTATCTAGCAACGGTTAGCTTTTTGCTGGAAGGAAACACATGCTAAAGATGGAATGGGATTAAAGGTTCGGCAATCCTAATCTCTCTTGAAGTTTTATGACCAATATAAATCAGTTTATATTCTAAAACTTTAAAAGAAATCATCACCCGCTATTACAACCAAGGTTATAAATAGCGTGAGGCAGCGTGGCGGCATAACCACGCTTTACGCCTTAAAAGCTATACCGAAGCCTTACCGAAGCCATAACGTTTTTTAAGACGTGATTTAAAGAGGTTTAAAATGTAAAAATATTTATAGATTTAAAAATTTTATCATATTTATATATATATATCAAGTTTATAAAAAGTGTTATAAATAAGAAATTAAGTTAAGAATCTATTACTTATTGTATATAGGCAGAATTGGTATTTGGCAGGTTCAATTGTTTATGTTCTATAATACGATTAAGGGTTATGTGTTAACCCTAGGTTTGCTTCAAATCAGTGCATGTTGATACATGTTCTAATAAGTGTCTAATTTAGAAACTGTAAATTTATCCATGTACGGTCTGACGTAATCATAGAGATTTACCTTGTCCCCGACACACCTTCACTATTTTAGCCATATCTTTTGCATACGGACTCCGTTTGACCCCCCATTCACGGCCACGGAACCGGAAGAGAAAGATCTACTCATGTCGTTTGTTCCATATGGATTAGATTTACAGGCAGGCGCATATCACCTCTCACTTCCATAAACCCTCAACGCTTATTTATCAATCGGTTATTCTTTAATCGTTATTTTTAGGGTTTGTTTGTTAGTTTGGTTTCTTTGGGTTAAGATCACACGGTTCTAACATGGAGATCTGATAGATCTTTTCTGGTTTGGTACTAGCTGGGTGTTCTTACACACTTAATTGCTATACTCTTTGATGTTTTTTGAATCCCAAAAGTTTCTCTCTCAACTATGGGCGATTACCAGCCGCCACCCCTTCCTTCACATCCGACCAATTCCAACCTCTAAATTCGCCTCTCTATCACTAAACGTTCCTCGTTTTTCTGGTATGCAATCGAGTTTAGGGTTGTGGATTTATTTAAGGGGTGGCGTGCTTGAAAAAACCCTAACTATACTCATTTTTAATCGGTTTCATGTTAATCCTCTATCTGAGGTTATCATTGTAATCGTTTCTTTAGGGTTGGGATAATCTGCCTTGGTGCTTCTGCCGACTTTGCATCATTCATGTTGGTTTGATACTCCTTCTGGGATTATTAAATCGATCTCCTATTTGAGGTGTCGGTTTTTTTATTCATCCTGATGTGCTTCTATAGTGAAAACCTTGTTAGGGTTTCGTTTTTTTTGTTAGGATGGATTCTGGTTCGGTGATGCTGCTGGGCGCTAATGCTTAATGGAATCCTATCATTAGGGGTTCGTTTATTATTTGATCGTTATGGTGCTTCAATGTTGAATGGAACCCTATTTTTTAGGGTTTCGTTTATTTTATCTAATGGACGTATACCCTTGTTAGGGTTTGATTAATTGCTGGTACCCTTTTAGGGTTCTTATGTTCTTGGAGTTTTTTGGGAAGTGGGTTTACGAGAGAGTGTAAGTGACCTGAAGTCTGCTATAGATCGATTTGGGTGTTGGGTTTCCTCTAATGATGCTACGTTTATGATCACCCTCACAAATTGATTTGGCTATTTCATGTGTAAGTTAGGGTTTCGAGACCTTATTAACTGATGGTATTGTTCGTTGCTATTGTTGTTGCTGCAATGATCGATGTCAGTTAGTTTCGTTAACCTTATGTGTGGCCCCTATACATGATGATCGACATTGGTGTTGAGTGCTGGGATTTTGTGCGTGACTATGTGTTGCGCGGAATGTTGATTGCATGTGGTTGGTACTTTGATTTGTTTGTTGTTCGGTCTCTTTTAGTGGTCAGATTTATTCATCTCAAGCCTATTACATCTTATGTGAATCTGCTGCTGTCCCGAATTGTGATGGAAGTTAAGTTTAAAGGGTCTTGTTCAAAACCTTATTGTGGCGAACATGGATTGCAAGGGCTGATGTCATTGGCTTCTTGAATGATTTGATGTTGGTACGAGTGTGTGGACTTGGTGGTTGTTTGATTTAATCATCATTGATATACAACAGATTGGTTATTAGATTATGCTTCAAGTCGATTTGCTACGGAAGTCACTCTTATTTGGTTATTAGATTATGCATTTTGCATAATACTAATAGAAGACGCAATTGGTTGAAGCTGGAAGCTTGAGCTACTATGACGATTTGAAGATTCAAGGAATAATTTGTCTACTTGAATTGCATTTTATTTTTATATATAGTCGTTGTAGTTTGTGTTTAATGTTTGTTATAAGCGTGGTTTGTCACGTTTATATGAGTGTTTGTAAGTGTCCTAAGGGACTGAGGCAAAGGAATCACCCTCGCCCTTTGTACTAAAAACGTTTGGTTAATAATATTTTACCAGGGTGCAGGATTGCTCCCCTTTACCCCTCTTTGATGTTTGTTTTGGATTGACATGCACGTAACAATTTGGTTTGGTCGATCCTCTATTTTGGCGGCTATCATTGAAACACAAACCCTAATTTTTTAGGGGTTGGTTTTTTAGTATCTGCTCTATTAATTAACCCTAATGTTGGGGTTTGTTAATTTCCTGCAAGTCGACTTTTGGTGTCATTTTTGTTTGTGATACGGTTACTTGTTTCGTGGATTTGGGGAGAAGATAGTCGATGTGTGATCAGGTTAGTCATGCAGTTTTATGCATTGGTCGGTAAAAGTGCTTGGTTTTGATCGTGTTCGATGTTCCTGATCTCTCATGCTTGATTGTGATGGCTGGAGTAAACCCTAGGTTCTAGGTTTCGGTTCTGCTTGTTTTTCTAAGCCGAGGCAAGTTTATTTTCGCATTTGTTGGTATTGATTGGAAGTTACTATGTTTTGGTCATGATGCCGCTTTGATTCACATATGTATTGGCTTCTATGATCATTTACATCGCTAGTATTGATGGACGTTCTATAGGGGCAGATTTGTGTTGAAGACTATCATTACACTTGCCGCACGTATGGATTTATTCTGGCTTCGTGGTTATGATTTGGTGTTTGACTTTGTCTTCATTATGGTTTATTGTGTGACTTGGGGTCTCGGGTTTCTCCCTTATTCCGATTTGATGCATTTGGTGACCCTTTGTTATGTTGTTTGCTTAAGTGGAAGTTGGTGTTGCACTCGAGGGTTATCATCGAAGATTATTGAAGTTAGAGTAGCGCACTATGGAAGTGGTTCTTTGAACCTTTTGTTATTACATTTTGATTGTTTCTTAAAATGTTATTGTTAGTACCAATGTTTAATTGTGTGGTAGTTTTGCATGTTACAGTACATTTCGCCTATGTAATGGGTTGAGGGCATGAGATTCACCCATGTCATTTGTACTTCAATGTTTTTTGACGTAATAAATTTTACCTTGGTGAAAAACCCCTTTTACAAAAAAAAAAAAAAAAAAAAATCTTTCAAAAACATTTTTAATCTGAGTTAAAGTTAAAAAAAAAAGGCATCACGTCTCGCGCCATAGCATGCCTTATCGCGCTTGTTCATGCCTATTCTCACGCCACGTTTAAAGCTGACGAACCAATGGGGGTGACCCAGTGGTAAGGGCTTAGCGTCTTAGGACGAAAGTGCCAAGAGGTCTTGGGTTCGAACCCTAGGGAGAAAATTAATCCCCCATTGGCCACGGAGGTTCACCTGCGACGACTCCGGGCTATCAAAAAAGTAGTCGCCCTGAGATTAGTCGGCTCGCAATGTCGAATCGAAAACCCAAATATACCAACACTTAAAGCTGACGCCTTGGCATAACATGAAGGTTATGCTTCGCGCCTTAACACTGCATTGACGCGTCTTTTAAAACCTTTTATGACTTAATAATTTAGAAACACGGTTTGCTAGCCAATTGGACCCACGTTTAACGTTTTTATAAAGTACATGGGTTTTTTATGACAAATCCTTATTAATATTATCGCTTCCGGCCGATTTGTGCTTTAAATAGACATACAAAATCAAGAAAAAATTGCAGGATGAATAGCCAAACAATGCCAAATACACAACTAAATGGCATTAACTAGGAAAACTGAAAAAAATAACATGTCAACTACAATGCTTCGAAAATGCATATGCAATGCTACCCGAATTAAAATAGAAAACTTTATATAAATTTGTAATAATGGTGCATATATGATTTCATTTCTGTAACGACAAAGCGTACCCGTGGTAATTTTGGGTTTGCAGCAACTGCATATATATAGAGAAGATGGTTATTATTTACCGAAAGTAATATTATCAACTACCACATCTGCTCGCATTCAAAAGACAAATAAGAAGGCGGTAAAATAGGCAAATATGGCATTTGAAGCTAAATATTATCCACGTCCACATACTATCATAGATTCACAGTTACACCTTATTCGAATAAACATAACACCAGAACTAGGAAGTCACTCACTCACTGCAAGTGATACAAAAAACTAACATAAAAGTTTAAGAACACTTAACTTAAGTAACAACTTACACCATGGAAGCTCATATCCTGCTGATTGTTGGAAAATTTAGTGCACTTGTGGGATTAGTTCACACCTTGTAATGGGTTAGGAGGTACGGAGTGTACACCCATAAGGTCCATGAACACCCTGACTCTTATAGTGGTTTGTATTGGTAGTACTTGTGGAAAGTAGTGCTTGTGGAAAGTACTGCTTGTGGAAAGCACTGCTTGTGGAAAGTACTGCTTGTAGAAAGTACTGCTTGTGGTTTCCACTGATAAGCAGTGTTTCCATTGAAGTGCTATGAAAGTACTGCTAGAGGTATGAAAGTACTGCTAGAGGTATGAAAGTACTGCTAGTGTTAAAGTACTGCTAAATGGCAGTTACAACTGCTTAATGACCATGTTTAATTGGTCATGTAACCACTAACAGCTATAATGGGGATAGTTATGAGGTGATTAATGGGCCGATTAATCCTCATAATTCCATTTGAACGGATGAGAGTAATCTCCTATAAATAGGAGATCTGTTTATGCATGAAAGGACACAGAAAACACTAAACACTTCTAAGCGAAAGGGTTATTGAACTGTGCCTAGTTCTATAACTGCATTTGGTCTTATCCCAAGTAGATATTCATGTAACCCAGGCATTAGGGTCGAATAGTTTACTTTGGAAAGTGATCACACGATTCCAAGTGATATCCGGTAACCACCTAGTGGTATTTGTTTCTGCTGAATAGTTGCTTATTTCTGCTGAAGTTGATTATCTTACCCTGCTACTGGGCTCACGACTCTAACAATCAAAGTAAACTATTTGTGATAATCAATTGCTACTGCTGCAATGAAACACATGGCTTCAAACTTTGCCAAGCTTGATAAGTTTGAAGGGGTGGACTTTAGAAGGTGACAGAAGAAGATGCACTTCTTGCTTTCCAGCATAAGTGTGGTGTATGTACTAACTACACCTATTTCTGATGATGGGGATGATGCTACTGTGAAGCAGATTAGGAGAAGGAGCAAATGGGAGAATGATGACTACATATGCAGAGGTCTTATTCTCAATGGTATGTCTGATTCTCTGTTTGATATTTATCAGAAATTTGAATCTTCCAAAGAACTATGGGATTCCTTGGATTCCAAATATATGGCTTAGGATGCTTCAAGTAAGAAGTTTCTTGTAAGTAATTTCACAAATTACAAAATGACTGATTCAAGACCAGTCATGGAACAATACAATGAACTTCTTGGAATACTTGGAAGGTTTACACAACACAATATGCACATGGATGAGGCTATTCAAGTCTCTTGTGTTATTGATAAACTTCCTCCTTCTTGGAAAGATTTCAAGCATACCTTGAAACATAAGAAAGAGGAATTAACTCTGGTTGAGTTGGGCAGTCATCTGCGAATTGAGGAATCTCTCAAGGTGCAGGATAATGACAAGCCAAAGAGTAGCAATGCTACTGGTGCATCCGTTGTCAATATGGTGGAGCATAATAACTCCACCAGGTACAATGACAACAAAGGCAAACGCAAATATCATGATAACACAAGGGCAGATCCAAACAAGAAGGCAACACCTACTTGTTAGAAATGTGGCAAAACTGGTCACATTAAAAGGGACTGCAAGGGTGTTAAAGTTGGTGGTAAAGCCAATGGATCAGGCACTAATGGTTCAGGGAGTGGTGGTTTTTCCAACTTACTGAAAGGTCAGAATATGGTTAATAAGTTTTTTCAGATTTATTATGTTACATATGTATCTGAATCTCATTATGTGCAGGATGATGATGTTGCGTGGTGGGTTGACTCTGGTGCAACAGTTCATGTGTGCAAAGATAGAAGCTGGTTCAAGACTTATGAGTCACTGAATGATGGTTCTATTCTTCACATGGGAAATGAGTCAACAGCCTTGGTGCATGGTCATGGTTGTGTAGATCTTAAGTTTAGTTCTGGAAAGATTGTAACTTTGTTTAATGTTATTCATGTTCCTGATATCTGGAAGAACTTGGTTTCAAGTAGTGTTTTGAATAATCATGGATATAAACAAGTTATTGAATCTGATAAATTTGTTCTTTCTAAATGTGGTGTTTTTATTGGTTTTGGTTATTTATGTAATCAAATGTTCAGGCTTAATATTACCACTGACAGTGTTATTTCAGCTTTTGTAACCACATATGATCAGATTGATTCTACCCTTTGGCATGCTAGACTTGGTCATGTTCACTATAAAAGGATGCAAGATATGTATAGGGATGGTTTAATCCCTGCTTTTGACATGGACACTGAAAAATGTAAAACTTGCATGTTGACCAAGATAACCAAGAAACCCTTTCAGGGTGTTAGTCGTGAGACTAAGCTCTTGGAGCTGATACACAGTGACCTGTGTGATTTGCATGCCATTCCTTCTTTGGGGAATAAGAAGTACTTTGTGACATTTATTGATGATGCTTCTAGATTTTGTTATGTCTATCTGTTACATACCAAGGATGAAGCATTAGATAAATTCAAATTGTTTAAAACTGAAGTTGAATTACAACTCGGGTCATTGATCAAAAGATTAAGGACTGATAGGGGAGGTGAGTACATGGATACTCTGTATTTTCAGTCTGTTAGAATTATCCATGAAACGACTGCCCCTTATACTCCTCAGCAAAATGGTATTTCTGAAAGGAAGAACAGGGTTTGGTATTTCTAAAAGGAAACCCAACCTGAACTATCTCAAGGTTTGGGGTTGTAGGGCTGTTGTAAGACTCACTGATCCAAAGATGAAAACTTTGGGTGAAAGAGGCATTGACTGCATCTTTGTTGGATATGCTGAGCATTCCAAGGCTTTTAGGTTCTATGTTATTGAACCTAATGAATATATTTCAATTAACTCAATAATTGAATCAAGGGATGCAGACTTTGATGAGAATAGATTCTCATCAGTCCCTAGACCAAGTCAGAGGATTCCTAATGGAACTCATGACACTGGTGTATCAGAGGTCCCTGATGATGAACCATTAGTGGTCCCTGATGAGGTTGTGGTACAACAACCTGAACC
Source organism: Chrysanthemum seticuspe (assembly GCA_019973895.1). NCBI lineage: Eukaryota > Viridiplantae > Streptophyta > Magnoliopsida > Asterales > Asteraceae > Chrysanthemum > Chrysanthemum seticuspe. Next base: position 5,064,538 of record BPTQ01000005.1, on the reverse strand, counting down.
TGTGCTCAGGAAGAGCAAAAGGGTCAGGACTCCAAAGTCATTTGGACCTGAGTTTCAACTACACTTAGTTGAAGGAACAAGGGATGAGGTCTCATACCAATACTCCTATTGCTTCATTGGTGAGGATGATCCCAAGAAATTTGAAGAAGCAATGAAGTCACAAGATATTGCTTTCTGGAAAGAAGCAATCAATGATGAGATGGATTCCATCATGGGGAACAACACTTGGGTGTTGGTTGATCTACCACCAGGTTGCAAACCTTTGGGTTGCAAATGGATTTTCAAAAGGAAAATGAAGGTAGATGGAACTATTGAAAAGTTCAAGGCTAGACTAGTCATTCAGGGCTTTAAACAAAAGTCAGGGATAGACTATTTTGATACTTATGCCCCTGTGGCTCGTATCAGTACCATAAGACTGCTGATTGCTTTGGCATCTATTCACAATCTGGTTATTCATCAGATGGATGTGAAGACAGCTTTCTTGAATGATGAATTGGAAGAGGAGGTTTATATGAACCAACCTCAGGGCTTCATCATGCCTGGTAATGAAAACAAGGTGTGCAAACTGATTAAGTCTCTTTATGGACTTAAGCAGGCACCCAAGCAATGGCATCAAAAATTTGATGAAGTGGTTTTGTCTAGTGGTTATGTTCTTAACCAAGCTGACAAATGTGTATATAGCAAATTTGATGAATCTGGTAAAGGAGTCATCATTTGTCTATATGTTGATGACATGTTGATCTTTGGCACTGACCAAAATCAGGTTGACCTGACAAAGGAATTTTTTTCATCAAGGTTCTCCATGAAGGACATGGGGGAGGCTGATGTTATCCTTGGTATAAGGATTAAACATGAAAGTAATAGAATTTCTATCTCTCAGTCTCATTATATTGAGAAGGTGTTGAGGAAATTCAAGTACTTTGATTGTACTCCTGTGAGTACACCTATGGATACTTGTGAGAAGCTGATGCCTAATCATGGCAAGGCTGTATCTCAACTTGAGTATTCTAGGGTAATTGGTTGCCTGATGTATGCCATGACTTGTACAAGGCCTGATATTGTTTTTGCAGTGGGAAAATTGAGCAGGTATACTAGTAATCCTAGTGCTCATCACTGGCTGGCAAGCAGTTCAGAGGGTACTGAAGTATTTGAAAAGAACTATGGATTATAGTCTCTCATATACTGGTTATCCATCAGTGTTGGAAGGTTACACTAATGCAAGTTGGATCAGTAACACTAAAGACAATTCGTCTACCAGTGGCTGGGTATTCCTACTTGGTGGAGGTGCAATTTCTTGGGCATCCAAGAGCAAACTTGCATCACCAGTTCAACAATGGAATCTGAATTTGTGGCTCTAGCAGCTACTGGAAAAGAAGCTGAATGGTTGAAAAACTTGCTTCTTAAGATTCCATTGTGGCCTAAACCTATAACACCTATTTCTATCCGGTGTGATAGTGCAGCTACATTGGCTAAGGCTTATAGCCAGATGTACAATGGTAAGTCTAGACACTTAGGTGTCAGACATAGCATGATTCGTGAGCTTATCATGAATGGGGTGGTATCTATAGAGTTTGTGAGATCTCAACAGAACTTAGCTGATCACTTGACGAAGGGTTTGGCTAGAGACTTGGTTATAAAGTCTGCTAAAGGGATGTGTTTAAGTCCAACTTAGTCTCTGAATGCTAGGACACCCAACTCCCTCCTGAGGAAACTTGGGAGCTGAGTTCAATATGGAAAGCTGAACATTCAGTGGACTGGAGCACATGTTTTATTTACATCCCAAGGTTGTGCTTAGAACCTGCTGAAAGGAGGATGAAGTCTTTACTTCTTAATGGTTAATGTTCTTTGAAAAAGTGCTTGGCAGGAGCATGAATAAAGAGGAACCACCTATGTAAATGTTGAAGTTTTGCCACTTCAGGATGCTTTGGACTTTTAGCTTTTGCAACATTTATGAATTTGGATATGGACACATGGCTTGTATAGTGTCAGGAGCTTTTAAGTGTTTGAAAACTTGTGTGTATTTTATCTTCAGGTATTCAAATGGGTTGAAAGGTTCAATTCTTAGAACACCCTGATTCTCGAATATTTGAACGTGTAATTTACTAAGATGGAAATTCAATCCTCAGGACATTTTCGTTTATGCACATGTTTTGCTTGATGTTTATTTTTCATGCAAAGGAAGTGAACTAAATTTGGGGAGGATTGTTGGAAAATTTAGTGCACTTGTGGGATTAGTTCACACCTTGTAATGGGTTAGGAGGTACGGAGTGTACACCCATAAGGTCCATGAACACCCTGACTCTTATAGTGGTTTGTATTGGTAGTACTAGTGGAAAGTACTGCTTGTGGAAAGTACTGCTTGTGGTTTCCACTGATTAGCAGTGTTTCCACTGAAGTGCTATGAAAGTACTGCTAGAGGTATGAAAGTACTGCTAGTGTTAAAGTACTGCTAAATGGCAGTTACAACTGCTTAATGACCACGTTTAATTGGTCATGTAACCACTAACAGCTATAATGGGGATAGTTATGAGGTGATTAATGGGCCGATTAATCCTCATAATTCCATTTGAACGGATGAGAGTAATCTCCTATAAATAGGAGATATGTTTATGCATGAAAGGACACAGAAAACACTAAACACTTCTAAGCGAAAGGGTTATTGAATTGTGCCTAATTCTATAACTGCATTTGGTCTTTTCCCAAGTAGATATTCGTGTAACCCAGGCATTAGGGTCGAATAGTTTACTTTGGAAAGTGATCAAACGATTCCAAGTGATATCCGGTAATCACCTAGTGGTATTTGTTTCTGCTGAATAGTTGCTTATTTCTGCTGAAGTTGATTATCTTACCCTGCTACTGGGCTCACGACTCTAACAATCAACATTCATATGTTGGATTCCTAATATTCAATTATCCAAGAATCTTCCGTGACTTTACTCCATATTCCCCATCACCATTTCAGTCCAGGCAATTAAGCCACGCATCTAGATATAAGATTTGGAAATAGTGTCTTGAAAGTTTGTGATGAATATATGAAACCACAGACCTTGATTTGAGATGCGTTCTTTGTGTGCATTGAAGATTGATTGTTCTTAGGTGTGGATACGAATTTTAGAAACTGATGTAGTACTTAAACGAGATAACACAAATTGGACCTGTTGATTCACACGAATACCAGGAACAATTCTTCCAATAATCTTTGATTCAATCGAATACTTATTATAAGGATAATTTTTAGCAAACTGCCAAAAATAGACTTTTTATTCAGGATTACAGGAGCTATTAAACAGACATATAAAATCAAAATTGGCCCTAAAAGATAAACGGGCCGAAAACTATGACATAATAATAGTCCAATAAACCAGTAAAAACATAAAAGTGTGAATAACTCGTAAAATAAAGCGTTTCGGGGCCCGAAAGTTCTGTAAACCGACATTCTTCTCGTTCCAAACTTCGATTTGACTGGTCATGGGCCTGAAACGGAGCCCCGTGCCCAAGTTATGCCCTTTTTAGGGAGACCCCCTTTCCTCACACGATCTTGGGCCTCCAAATACATGATGGCCCATTCCTCAAATCTTGGGCCCGCATTAGAAACCCTTCGAAGTGATTCTGCAGCTAGCTATGTCTGCTAAGTCTTCACTCAGTATTTCCACGAGTAGGCCTTAAGGGAGTTTGTCCATTGAAAGCGAGAAAAAAACGTATGAGCCAAAAACTTATGGATGTATAATATTCATACCTTTTATTTTACATTTATAACCTTTTTCTTTTTGCTATTGTTATTATAACCATTAACCTCTCATAAGTTTAAACACATGGATAGGGGGTGATTGTTTTGTAGGATTTCCAGACTGAATCACTGTTGTATATGTTTTGGTTTTCGGATTTTTGAAAGATGGAAGCAAACTACTACAATTATCCATGTGAATCGGCTTTACACATATGTATGTCCTTCTGTTCTCTCGATCTTTTGGGTTTTCAACTTTTTGGCGTGCAAGCAAGAAATAGTTTTTGGTAGTGTTGGAGGTCGTTTGATGATGGAATTGAAAGTGGAAACGCATTGGTGGTAGCGAATTAAGGTGGTTGCAAGTGGTCTGCGGTGATGACGGCTTTTTTGGATCAAGTGTTCATCTGTACATTTATATTTCAATGGGTTATAATATAGGTGATTTTTGAACAATCCACATCAACACTTTGACTCATTGACTTTGTTTCTTATTTTTTTGGAACATCAGATTTATCGATATGAGCCATAAGCAAGGAGCTAAGAAAAAGAAAAAATAAGATTACATAAGAGCACTACAAGGGTTAATGAACCAATCTATCCGTCTAAGAGAGGTTTATTTATTTATTTATTTATTTATTTTTACAATTTTTGCTCTAGATTGAATTCAAGTGTAGGGGTTGAGCTTGATGTCATTGAAAATCATGTATTTTCTCGGTTTTTTAGATGCGAAGACCATCTTGTTTCTTTATCTCCAAAGAACCCATAGAGTCGTTTGAACCATGACATCAAAGAATTTGATTTGTTTGGGAGGCAATTGTATCCGGTATGCCAAGCTTATTGCATCATCGAGGCTTGAAACATTGACTTTGTTTCTTGATTTACATTTTGGCTCCCAACCCACAAAGCAAATAATTTGACTCAAATATTTAGCAGGTAACTCATCTACAGTTATGCGAGCTGAGATTATTTGTTACAGGATCATATAATTAGCAACTAAGTTTCAACAATGCTTCACTTTTATTATTCACAGTTTCTTTCTGCAATGTTTCATCCCAAAATCGTTGTTTATAACATAATATGTATAGATAACGTTTTGTTCGATATTAACAACCTGCAATGCAAACAAGTTTTTATCAAGCTTTTTTTAGTACTTTAATTTGGTGTGAGATCAAGTCATTCATTCAAAAATTCTCAATGTTTTAACCATATTATAAAAATGTTTAACCAACACATGTGTATATAACATTCTAGAAGTAGACACGATTAAATGCTCGACTTATAAACCAATTAGTACCAAATCATAAACAGAAGTTAAGAAAGTCCCAAACACAGACCAAATCCGCTTGTATGAACAGATGCAAAGAAAAATTTGAAACGCAAAACATGAAACAACTTATGGGTAAAGATAACGCTATTGTCTAAAAATAAACCTTAAAACTTACTCCGTATCATAAAATGGGTACATCTGATGGATACCCACGTTCGAATCTTCCATTCCTTCTCTCCAACTTCCCCATCTCCACTTTAATTCAGGCCAACGACCCATGCACTTAGACATAAATCTTTTCGATACATCACCATCAACTTCTCGATGGATGATAAACGAGACCTCGATCCGACAAGCCAATGAATTTTTCCAACAAACAAACAACACATGCGAAATTCAATGAAGGGTCAACTAGAGAAAAATATGCACTACATGATTTCAGTCCTTTCTTTCCATCTGGTATCCAGAGCCGCAAACTCTTAAAAGCTTCTTCCAACTTCGTCCACAAACTTGGTTACATACGCAGAGAACTCATGTTGGGAAAGCCCAGAATCCACTATATAGTATCCAATATCTATATTGTTTGTAAAAATTTCTGATGAATCCAGTAAGTATCCAAGGCACTAAAAAATTTGGACCAATTTTTTTTTTTTTTTTTTTTTTTTTTTTTTTTTTGCTAAACATTTGGACCAATTAGAGAGGACTTTTTGAGGCTTTTGGAACGGATATGTCCTCACTAAAAGCTTTTGACGAGGACATGTCGTCTCCAAATGTTCCGCGCTAATACCTTTTCGTGAAAGCCTTTGGCGATGACCTTATTTTTTTTACTTTTAAGGACAACAAGTGGGGCACATGCATTTTCAAAGTCAAAGTTTAGCAACTTAGTCCCACCAAACCTTTGGCGAGGATATGTCATCGCCAAATGTTTTACGTAATTAAATAATTATATTAATTATTAATTAATTAGACTTTTGGCTAGGACACGTCCTTGCCAAAAATCTAATATGATTAATTGGTTCAGACCTTTGGTGAGGACTCGTCCGCAACAAAAGTCCAATATGTGTAACAGGTTTAGACTTTTGGCGAGGGCATGTCCTCGCCAAAAGTGCCTGACCCATTTTGCAACATATTGCTGCAACATGAGTAATTTTCAGATTTTTTTGGGGAAAAAATCTACCTACTTTCATAACCTGTTTTCACCAACACAAACATGCCAAACTTGATACAACACACAAACTCGCTAAAACATTGTATTATAACTAAATATTATCCGCAAAAGTCGCCAAATGGTAAAAAAAAAGTCCCTAGTATTATCCGTAAACCATAAAGACATAAAAATTAAACTTACAACTCTCCATAACCATAGTCCCTAACAAAATCCGCAAACACATAATAATCCATCCAAATATTCGCAAACAAGACATATGCAAACACATTAATTAAACCATAAACCGCAGCCTACTCCCCATCCCCATCACCAGCATCTTACCCATCCTTCCTGCTCGTTGAAGGAAACCCGTGCGCTAACTGAATGACCATCCCATTTGAGTGATATGGTCGTGTGTTTCAAGCTGAGAATTGAAGGAGGATTTAACCCTGTGATATCTATCAAGTTAAGAACTTGAAGATTAGGAAAACACGTAATCAACTTGTTTAAAGTGTAGTCATCCAATGTAATAGATTCAAGTGTCAGACTTGTTAGCGTTGGCATTGTATTCAAATTGTCCAGGGAAAGCCATGCAACATGCGTCACCTTTAATTCAATAAGGTTATGACCTGCATCAAAAACAAACTTGTTATATATGCGACCAACTTTATACATGTTACTTAGCCAGGCCATACATTACAATCGCCATTGGGGCCTTTGGCCTAGTTAGCAGTATCTCGTTGAGTTGTTAAGGCGTCCGATAACCAATAGTTCCGTACACACAATAACAAAAAAAAGTTCAGTACAACAATAAAAAAAAGTGGCTATTAAAATATAAATTGAACTACTAATCGTTTAGTAAGAATATTAAATAGTAAACATGAATAAATCCGTGCATATTCAAATATAAATTGAACTTACAATACGAAGAAACCCGCATCAGAATATTTGAAGCCTTAACACTATCAAAACTAGATAATGAAAGCGATTTCAGGTCTACGGCTACCCTAGGAAGCCACTTCATAACAAAAGCATCGTCACTGAGATCATCATGTGCAGTGGTCTGGTACCATGCGTCGGGATGCTCGAGGCTGATACACACGGACTCAACTACCTTCATATTCGATATAAGATAAAGAAAGATAGACTTATAGGGTTGGGTAACCTTATAATCTGAATTGAGGCACGCCAATATACTATCAAATATTGACTTGAATAATGACTTGTAATACTTTTTTCTTAATTTGCATTGAAGATTGATTGAGCGAAGTTCCGAAGATGCATTATTGAAACCCTTAAATGCGATTCTGCAGCGAGCTACATCTGCTGAATCTTCGAGTCGGCTCAGTATATCGAGGAGCAGGGGTTCCGGAAGTCTGTCCATGGGAACAATGAAAGTTGTATGAAGCAAAGAAGGAATGGATATGATGGAAATATATATACCTTCTTGTTTTACATATATACAATCACCTCACGTTTTTACAAAAGTTATCTAAAGAAACTTTCCAATATATATTAAGGGAATATATTAGCTACAATTTTGTGTAGCTAATTGACTAAAATTTTGTGTGTATAAATGTGGGTCCCTGATTTTTTTTGTTGGTCTTGATTATTTTCTGTGGGCTCTGATTCATTGGTTGTGTATTTTATATATCTAATTGGCTACAAAAATTGTAGCCAAACAATCCCCATATATTAATTATAGTTTATTTATTTATATTAATCCTAACTTCATCGTTTTATTTAGGGTCAATTGCATATATACCCACTAAAACTTACATATTTGCATATATACCCAAAACATGCTTAACTTGCATTGTACATATGCATTGAAAACTTGTATTTTAGGGAAATATGCAAGTTTTTAAGTTTTAGTGGGTATATATGCAATTCTCCCTTTTATTTATTAGGAAACTAATGTTTTCCTTTAACAAGTCAATCCATTATAACTATAGAGGTCTATAAAGTTCAGAAAATAGAGGTTTATTATCATAAGATGGAATTGGTATACAGTGACAATTTTGTGCATGGCAAAAGTGAATATAGATCCAAAATTTACCATAGATCCAATGAACCAATAATAGTCATTCATTTTTTTATTATGATAAACTTTCACCCTTTTTTAAAAAATTAAATATATCTCGCAAACCGTTAATCGTTACGCGATAAAAATTATACCATCGCGACGATAATTAAATTATCTTTCTATAGATATGCACTACTATATATTTTTAACAACTTTTTTTTTTTCAAAATTTCGGTCAACAAAAATCATATATGATTTGTGAAAATCATATATGATTCGATTTTTACGAATCACATATGATTTTTGAGAATCATATATGATTGTAAAAATCATATATGATTCGTAAAAATCGAATCATACATGATTTTTTAAAATCATATATGATTCGTAAAAATCATATATGATTTTTTCGGACGGAATTTTTGAAAAAAAATATTTGTCGAAAATATATAAAAGTGCATATCTATAGAAAGATAATTTAATTATCGTCACGATGGTGTATTTTTTATATTTTGAAGATTTACCGTTTGTAAGATATGTTGTTTTAAAAAGAAATGTGGAAAATGATTTTGTATTAATTTAGATAAAAAATGGAGGGTTATGATTAGTTCATTTGTTCTATGACAAATATGAGTTCTATATTGATCTCAACTCTTTTGTGCATATAGCCATATTGTTATCATTGTTACAAATTTTTATTTCATACGCTAATTTTGGAATTACAATAAAAATCTTATAACATTAGGTATGTTGAGCTTTTCAAAATAAGTGCCAACTTTAAAATATTACGCCAAAATCTAGAGTTAATTGACCAAAATTTTAAATAAGAATTTTGATAAAAAGGAATGTTCCAAAATCAAAATCGGTAACTAAAATTATTAGAAACTTTTCTATATATGATAAATTCGGATTTTTATTTTTATTTTTTAATTTGAATAAACATGTGACATAGAGATGTAGAAAGCATATGTGAAGTTTAATCTAAGAGCACACGGTAAGGGGACCGAATGGCATGCCAAATGCATAAAAAATGAACCGATAACATGTTATTGCCATACGAGTGTTTGAGCCATTCGTGTGCCATTGAGTGTTTGAGCCAACACAATGGCTCACGCCATTTGTACATTTTGTTTGTCTTTTGATTTTTGTTTTTTTTTCTTTTGTAATTAAGTGGGTATATTTGGTGGGGTATTTTTGTAGGACCTACAGGTATCAATAACATGTTATTAATCTGTTATGAAAGAGGGGTGTTTGAGTTATTGGTGTGTTATTAGAAGGTTTATGATGTAGCGCTGAGGTGGTATACCAATAACGTGTTATTGGTATCTTGCATACCTTGTGTTCTAAGAGTTGATAAACGAGGATAAATCTTTTAAGGAAGAAAATCCTAACAAAAGATAAAAACAAACCCTAGTTTATTAATTAATAATCAATATTAAAAGATGTCTTATAATGAAACATAAGCTATATTTACCTAAACAAATAGTTATTTTCGAGAAAAAAGATAACTAATTAAAGTTAATAACAAAATGAGTAAACTACACCATTCGTTCTTGTGGTATACGTTGACCATCAAGTATCGTCCTTTGACCAAAAAAATTGCACCGTTGGTCCTTAACTGCGAAAAGTTACTCAGTGTTGGTCCCTCACCCTAACTGGTGTGACTAACGAGCGTTAAGCCTATTTAAGTGGAGGGTATATTTGTCTTTTCCCACCCACACCACACCCTCAATTAATAAACCTACTGAGCAATCACTTTCAACCTCAAGTCAATCAAGAAAGTTGAAACATCATTTTCCTACCTCTTCTACACATTCCCAACGCATCACCATTTTTCCTGCATATCATTCAAAGTCAAAAACAAAAAAAGGGATTGATAAAGATAGAGCATAGAGGCCTCACCTTTTTCTGCGCCTCCCTCCCTCCCTTCCTAACAACCACACTAGCACCACCAATCTAAAAATCAAAGTACTGAAATATCGTTCAAGAGTTTATTAAAAAAAAAAAAAAAAAAAAAAAAAAAAACACAATTTTGGATCGAAAAAGCATAAACAGCTCATAAATCGTTTTTATACACATCTGATTTGAAGGGTTTCAGATTTGAAGGGTTTCTACCACTACACAGCTCGAGGTATGAAGGGTTTTAGATTTGAATAGTAATGTCGACAGTGGTTCGAGGTTTGTTAGCGACGGTGTTGGTGGGCGGAGGTAGTGGATTGTTGGTAGGCAGATGTAGTAGCGGTGTTATCTGGTAAAGTTTGTGGTGGGGTTGGCTTGTGGTACCAAAGACTGTAAGTGATGGGTTGTGGTACGACGGCTGTAGGTTTACTAAAATGGGGTATCGGTTTTTGTGGGTTTTGAGCTAGTAGTATTTTAGGGTGTTGATTTGGGGGCTTGTGAAGGTGGCCGGAGGTGGTGCGAGTTGTGGATGAAAATGAAGTTGAAGATGGAGATATAAAGAATAAAGAAGGGTAGTAACTGGTGGTGGTGGTATCAAAATTTAATTTTAGTGTTGGATTTAAGTTAAAGTCTTTATAGTTTTATAAATTTTGCAATGAAAGAAGTTGTGGTGGGTGGTGGCAGGTGAGGAAGAAGATGTATAAAGGAAGAAGAAGTTAAAGCGAAGAGAAAAAGACGAATATACCCTCGTATTTGGACACATAACGAGCGTTACAAACGGTCGTTAGAGGGAGGGACGAACGGCAAATAATGTTTCGCATTTAAGGACGAACGGCGCAATTTTTTTGTTCAAAGGACGATACTTGATGGTCAACGTATACCACAAGGACGAATGGTGTAGTTTACTCTAACAAAATTAAGAGTAAATAAGCTTACCTAAATAACAAAAATAATAAAAATCCTAAAAATAGAAAAAATTCGGATTTGCACAGATTCCTTCCAAATGCGTCACATCCAAAGGGGAATGCTGACACTTATTTTGCTTAGAAAACACCAACCAAGAACAACACCTAAGCGACGCTTTTTCGATCATACGGGTCATGTTTGGGTTGTGACTTGTTCTTCTTCGTGTGCTCGTGGAGGCTCGGTCTCGATTTTTTGTCCCCATCACATAGGTATGTTGAACTTTTCAAAATAATTGTAAACCTTGGAAATATAACGTAAAACCCATAATTTATGGACCAAATCTTGAATAAGAATTTCTACAAAAGAAAGTTCTTTCTAGTAAGAGCAAAATTGTAAAAATTATGAATTGGTTTTACAATTATGTTTAACCTTCTCTTTTTGTTCGTATTACAACCCATTTCTCTTTTTGGTTTTCGATATTTTGGTACGCTAGCAAAAATTAGTATTTTATGTATTTTATGACCATTTTGCCCCTCATTTTATTAACCGAGAGGGGCAAAATGGTCATAATATACACAAAAATATGAAAAACAAAAGTTTAGTACATAGAATAGCAAAAAAATTAGTTCGATGCATATAGAAAAAAATCGTGAAAACTATGATACATTATTGTGTAATTAGCCCTTATAAATTATCAATATTAATAATGTTGAAATTGACCAAAACTTCACAAACCGGCAGATAAGAGTGTTTAGAGAAATAGGTCATGTGTTCACTCTTAATTCTGGTTGAATGTCACTGGAACATGAATTCAAAAGGGCGTACTTGCTAGGACATCACTCGAACACAAAGTGGATTTAGCTACACCCAATAAGTGTGACGATATACATATAGTCACACATGATTTTTCGAGTGTGCGTGACTAAAGGTCGTGTGACCATAGGGTACCTACGGTCACATGTTAGAGTTAGTGTTCGTCTCTATTAAAAAAACAGTGACCAAAACCTTAACATGTGTGACTAATTAGGTACAAATTTAGTTGGATTAATCAGTATTAGTGACCGTAAACATTGTATAGTCACACAAAGCATGTTTTTTATTTTTTTTATTTTTTTTATTTTTAGTCACATACAATTAAGTATAAAGTGGCCAAAAGTGTTAATAAGTGTGACTATATGGTGTTTAAAGTGAAGTAAAAGTGTATTTTGTGTGACTATTGTTCATTAATTGGCCACATGAATTTTATGTTTGTGTGGCCTTTTGTAATATTTAGTCATGTAAAGCATGTTTTTTTGGTATATTTAGTCACATACAATTAAGCATAAACTGACCAAAAGTGTTAATAAGTGTGACTATATGTTGTTTTAAGTGAAGAAATGTGTATTTTGTGTGACTATTGTTCATCCAATGGCCACTTGAATTTTATATTTGTGTGGACTTTTGTAATATTTAGTCACACAAAGCATGTCTATTTTGCGTATTTAGTCACATACAATTAAGCAAAAAGTGGTCAAAAGAGTTGATAAGTGTGACCATATGCTATTTAAAGTGAAGAAATGTGTATTTTGTGTGGCTATTGATCATCCAATGGCCACATGAATTTTATGTTTATGTGACCTTTTATAATATTTAGTCACCCAAAGCATTTTTTTTAGGCGCATACAATTAAGCAAAAAGTGGCTAAAAGTGTTAATAAGTGTGATCATATGCTCTTTAAAGTGAAGAAATCTGTATTTTGTGTGACTATTGATCATCTAATGGCCACATGATTTTTATGTTTGTGTGGCCTTTTGTAATATTTAGTTATACAAAGCATGTTTGTTTTAGGTATTTAGTCACATACAATTAAGCATAAAGTAACCAAAAATGTTAATAAGTGTGACCATATGTTGTTTAAAGTGAAGAAACGGAGTCATTTCAAAATATGAAACAAAACTATTCAACTTCATTCATCCACTTAATCATTTCAAAATAAACAAACAAAGTCATAGTATTCGATATATAAAGATACAATCAACCCAAATACAATATATCCCAACCTCAAACTTGGTATATGTTTTAACACTCCTAGGCTTTGCAATTACCTGTGCAAGATAGCAGCAAAATATAAAGTCATTCATCAGCACTCATATCAAACAAGTAAATATTAATGTGGCATAAGAGTCCATATCAGTACTTGTACTCTATGTATATCAGTACGACTTATGCCAATTAAAAGAAGACCTACATTATCACCAGCCTAGCAAAAAACATACGTAGGAAACAGAGTGACCGAGTCATACAGAATATCAGGTGGCCAAAATTTTGTAATAGTCCAACGACTTACTTCTCCATGATCTAAGCTTTTCTTGAACATCTCAACACCGGTCACACTAGTTTTTTTGGTCTGCAGCAGAAATATTAATTATTTAGTAAAGGTCGCACCAAGAAAGCTTAATATTCAGTATTCACACAAAGACTAGATAAAGAAGGCCATAGATGTCACCTGTCCCAGCCCCAAGATCTCAATTTCCTCCCCAGCGTTGATTATTCCTTGTTCGACAAGGCCAGTTGCAACAGTTCCACGTCCCTTCAATCATAAAGTTCCAGCATAATAAGTATTTTATCAACACCAAACCTAATAATGCTGATAAATAAGCTTAAATTACTAAGAACATCTGGAAGCACACTTTACAAGCAATAAGGAAGAAAGAAGTCAACATAGGAAGAAAAAAAGAACCAAATTTAATTTTAGATACCGCAATTGAGAAGACAATCCTTTTTTCAGTGTGAATTTGGTATTTCATTTCAACTATCTTAAGCTGCATATTAGAAAAAGTAATATGCATCAAGTTGGTATCATGTGTCCATACACATATATTCAAAGATTATATAACTGCTTACCATAATCATCACTGGGAAGCCAATCTCATCAGCAAGCTTGAGTCCTTCTTCTGTGATTTATTAAAATAATGAAAATAGAACACTGAAAAGTTAGATCGTTGGCATCAAGAAATTCAATATCAAAATGCCATGTAAATAAACATGCCGATAAAAGACCCTTGCTTCCTGGTACAGTTGGAACGCCAGCATTCTTCATGGTCTCTCGGGCAGTTGCTTTGTCAACCATAACATGAATGTTCTCAGGCTGCAAAAGGATATATTAAAACATCTAAATATACTACAAGACTAAGATATTCGATATATGCAAGTATAACTACTCAGTTAATTTAAATGCAGTACAAACAAGAAATAAAGATTGGAAGGGTTTAATAGAAAGGCTAGCATATGGTTTTTACTTGTCCATATCTCACTTATATGATCATAGTGCCCTCCAAACAGTATCTTACTCGACTTTAAAACTTGAAAACATCAATTAAGAAAAAGAATAATCATTTATTATCATGTATAAAATTCATTGTCAATACGAGTAATCAAATAAATGTCTTTAGAAAACTGAATATGCACCTTCTGTTTCTACTGAAATTTACATATTACTTACGTTTGGCCCGATGAAGTTAATTCCATGCTCTCTACCATAGTCACATAAATCGCTATATGACCCACGATTTGCGATCTGGATCGTGTGTTCCCAAACGGGTACGAATCGCGTTCCAAAAGCCCAATGGATCGCGTTCCATTGGCTAATCGATTCACGTTTCCAATCAAAGTCAACAGCGTTCCATGTGGATGGTCAACAAGTTCCAATCAGGTTCAAATCGTTCTAAGATACGCTTTTTATAGCGAATTGGCCCATAAAGGCCCATATAGGAAACGAATGGTTTTTTGCCCTAAAAACAGATGGGCGGCAAAAAGGATACATGAAACGTTTATGTTCAGGAACGCCTCGATTCTATGTATTATCAACTGTATTCACACTTTTCAAGCAATAATGATGATTAGTTTCACATCCCACATTCTATTAATATGTTTCTTTATTTTCAATTTCATATATCATCCATTCCTTATCTTCTCTGTTTGGCATCCTTCTCCTCTGTTTATAAAAAAGGAAAAATGATTGTGAAATATTTTATAAACCACAGCCATGCTTTAGCAATTTTTAGAGCCAATTCAACTCTTGAATTGTTGAAAGTAGCAAAGACCAGATTTGCATCTCATTATATATTGTTAAAAAGGCTAAAGGATTGTAGAGAAGCTTTAGTTACTACAATTGCACTTAATGCATGGAGGGAATGGGTGAAACAAGGGGATGAAATCACAAGAAAAATTATAAAATGGAGGGAATGATGCATTTATCAACTTTTCTAAAACGGACGTACTGCTTGCAAATTGCAACCATCAACGCTTTTGGTTAAACATTTTTCTCAAAACTTATGAGTGGACAATTATACATAGGGAGAAATGAGATAGAAATATTCCACCTAAATCTCAATACATCTTTTAAATTTGCACTAGTTAACGAGACAAATTAAATCCAATAACTTCTAGAAAAAGAAAAATTAACATCCAATAATTCAAAAAAATTCATAAAATCACTAAGTTAACACATAATATAAAATCACTAAGTTAATACATGAATACTTTAAATTGATTGCCAAATATATGTTATAATACAATAAAGTACCTAATCTGCATATAAATGAACTTGAAAATTGGCGTCAATGGTCTGAACGACGACTAGTGGACGGTGACTGGTGATGGCTTCTGGTTGACCACAGAGACGCAAGGGGATTTTTGAGAGATTAAGAAATTAGTGTGGGATAAGTTGGAGGATGTGAGATGCCGGAAAATGATTTGGTGAGAAGAGAAAATAAAATAAGAAGAATAAGAAATATTTGTAGCCACACATTTTAAATGAAGAAGGGAGAAATTCATGGAAGATGCATCTTTTATTATGAGTGCATATGAAATGTGCGGTTATGGTTACTTCTCATTCTTCTCATTTTACTTTTGTTCATCATTTGATCCATACTCTGTGAGATATGAGGTCAAAGATAAAAGATGGGTGGAGGGACAATTTGATTTTGGGGAAAAACTTAGGCGAGACTTGTGAAAAGTTGAGGAGGGGAAGATTTCATTTTGGGAAAAACCTAAGTGTGGAACTTGAAAAGTTGGGTGTTTTGTAAATGTAATGAAAATTGGGGTGGGAAGTAACCCGGTCAAAAGTTTTGGTACATTTAATCACATAAATATTTGATTCTGTGTGGCCTTTCAAAAAACAACATGTGTGATGAAATCCCCATTTCAGAAAAATGGGGGTGGAAATAACGCGTCTAAAAAGATCAAAAAATTTTGTTTCATTTCAAAGAACCGCTTAAAAGTTTACGTGACCATATGTACTGGATTTTGGCTTCACTTAAATAATATGTGACAAAATGTTTAGTATGACCATATATGGCATTTGGTCAGAGTGCTCAAGTGTTGTTACATATATTTGCCACTGTTTATATGTATATCATAACTAATGCTTCAATTGTCACGCGTTCTAAATTCATATGTTACTAAATAATTAGAAACAAAATTAATAGTTACCTTTAACCAAATAATGTTCGATTGTGTGGCAATACAATTATAATGGTCACACGATTAAAATTTTCATGTGTGACTAATTAGTAAATGTTCTCTATTTTTGTACATTTAGCCACATAAATATGTGAATGCGTGGCCGTTCTATTTTGCCCATGTGTGACCAAATCCCATTTTTGTACTAATGCATATTTCTCCCCAATTTAAACATTTTGGAGAATTAGACCAAAAGTTACAAAGATAGAAAAAAGAAAGTACCACTTTTCTTTAAGGATACTCTTTTCGATAATAATACTTTACTAGAGCGAAGTTTCCATTTCAATATGAAGTCTTCCAATAGCCGATTATCTTTTAAAACCGCCCCATTTCAATATTTCTAAAGGCTTTATAGCTTAAAAAAGACAAAGAGAATCGCTAGATACTACCTCAAATTTAGTTACAAATTGATCTGATACGAAAGTAAATCCTTATCTCAACATAAACTTGAGATTTCATGGTGTCAATATCTGTATTAATTAAATTTTTGAATGGCAATGATTTTATAAGGAATGACCTTTTCTGAAGAATTTTAGAACTAAGTTAACCATTAACCTTTACGAGTACACAGCGGATATAAATCTATTATTTGCAATTAGGTTAAACATGTAATTAATAAACAATTAATTAATATAACAATTAATTAATAAAAGGGATAAAAAAAAACCTAACCTTGCTTAGCAATTGGACTTTAGTAACGAACAAGTAACCAATACAAAACCCGAGTATCAAATATAGATACCTCAATGAGTATCACACACAAACCCGATAACGTATACATTTGAATATGAAGCTAGTCAAGAACGTAATTAACATAATCAACAAATTGACCCTTGAATATATCACAAAACAGAAACCCAAGATCAATTCTTTTCTGTCCGTGAAGCCCAAAGAAAAACAGCCAAAACTGCTTGTCCCCATCGGCTCAACACGTCTAGAATACGTTCAACATGTATACTCGTGTTTATCGTGTGTGCCCTCATCGGCTCACACACTCTTAGTTGTTTTGTCGTGTTTACAACTCCCACAAACTAACAGCTCCCACTTTGGAGTTGGTGTGTCGAATGGCACATAAAACTAACGACGAAAACGCCTAGCAAATGCTCTCACTCGCTTTTTAACTAAAAGTGTCTGAGAGAATAGTTTCGTAAAAGTTTCTCATTAGCATGGTCATTCAATGTCTTGCTTTAATCATTCTTTGTTATAGATACCGTTAAACCATGGATAATGGATCTCAAATCATTCCATATAGTTTAACCATTTAGAATCTCGTTATAGATTTTAATTCAGATATACCAAATGTAATCAAGAATCATCTTGCATTACCCTTTGGGTCTGCCAGACAGTTATCTGATTAAATCTGGAGAGGCGCCATGGCATCTTTCTGCACATATCAAGTGGAGTAACAAATCCTTTATTGACTACAAGTGTTGTGGATGCTGCTTCACATCACTCCGAAATATAGCCTTTATAACTGCCTTGTTCAGATAGCGTTTTGCATATACTTACAAAAAATGATATCCACACATAACAGAACTTACTTGCATCTCATGTCTAAGGACGAAGATAACAAACCATTTTCAATATTTTACTTATGACAAGGATCCAAAAGTAAATGTTTGAAAGTTGGGGAATCCAATATGCATCTCTAGTTAGTACATATGTGTTTGGCGGAAACAATCCGAATACTCGTTAGAATTATAACCAACCCTCACATTTGCCTTATCATAACAATATTTCCATATTGTTAACCGACAATGCACATATTTAGAATGATAAATTATTTCATGGATTAAACATGCAAATATAAAATAACAGATTATATGAATATAATAACAAATACCTCGTATCTATATTCATCAAAAAATAATAACTGTCTTACAATTCCAAATTATCCAAATACTAATTAACACACAGTTTACATGAGACTACTAGCAGGTACCAAACCTATATTTCTAGTCAATTTAGAATGCTTAGGGAACTTCAAAGCTTTCGTAAATGGATCAGCTAGATTGTCATCTGTGTGACCTTTTAATATCTTCGCATCGCCCATTTCAATAGTATCTCAAAGATAATGAACTTTAGCGCGATAATATCTAGCACCTTTAGTGATTCCGCTTTTATTAGCTATAGTAATGGCTCCAGTATTATAACAATACATATTTATGGGTTCTTCAATTGTGGGGACAATGTTCAACCCAGAAATGAATTTACGAATCCATACAGCCTCTTTTGATGCATCACAAGCAGTAAATATACTCAGCTTCAGTAGATGAAGTAGCAAAGATACTTTGCTTTATGCTTTTCCAATCAACAGCACCTCTATTTAGAACAAATACATATTCAGTATGAGATTTTAAATCGTCAGCATCTGTCAGATATCCAGCATCAGTGTAGCAAGAAACCTTGAGCTCTTGTTCATCTTTCCCTCTATAAATCAGAAACAAATCCTTAGTATTGCGTAAATACTTAAGAATATTTTTCACAGCAGTCCAGTGAAGTTCACCTGTATTCTGTCGAAATCGGCTTGTCACATTCTATGCGAACGCAACATCAGGACGAGTACATCTCACAACATACATAATAGAACCTATAGCAGAAGCATAAGGAACTCTTTGCATGCGCTCTTTCTGAGCATGTGTTTCAGCACCTTGTGACTTACTCAATTTTGACTCTTCTTGCATTGGGATCGCGCCATGTTTGGAGTTCTCCATACAAAATCTATTCAAGATTTTCTCAATGTAAGCACTTTGACTTAAAGCAATTAATCGTCTAGATCTGTCTCGATAGATCTTGATTCCAAGAATATATTCAGCTTCACCTAAATCTTTCATGGCGAAACATCTTCCAAGATAGGAATTTACATCTTGTAACATTGGAATATTATTTCTCATAAGCAATATGTCATCAACATATAGAATTAGGAAAGTGACATAACTCCCACTAGCTTTCTGATATACACATGGCTCATCTTGATTTTGAGAAAATCCAAATTTCTTGATCTCATCATCAAAACATTTATTCCATTGCCTCGATGCTTGCTTAAGTCCATAAATGGAACACTTGAGCTTGCATACACGGTTAAGATATTTGGATCAATAAAACCCTCAGGTTGCTCCATATAGACATCTTCGTAAAGATGTCCATTGAGGAAGACGGTTTTGACGTTCATTTGCCATATCTCTAAGTCATAGTATGCCACTATAGCTATGAGAATCCTTATAGCTCTAATGTCTGCTACAAGAGAAAAGGTTTCTTCATAATCAATCCCGTAGGTTTGAGTGAAGCCCTTTGCTATGAGACGAGCTTTAAAGGTATATACCTTACCATCCATGTCAGTCTTCTTCTTGAAGAGCCACTTGCTGCCAACTGTTTTGCAGTTAGGAGGTAGCTCAACTAAGACCCAAACATCATTATCTTTCATGGATTGCATTTCCACATTCATTGCATCAAACCATTTCTTGGATTCAGGATCCAGCAATGCAGCTTTATAGTTATTAGGTTCACTAAGATCCTCTAACTCATGTTCCTCAGGGTCAATGTATAAACACATATAGTCAGGAGCACGGCGTGTCCTATTGGACTTTCGAATGGGAACAATATAACTTTGAGGTTCTTCAATATCTTGATCCTCCTCATCGTGATGAATGCTAGTGTCTAAAGAAGGATTTGTATCTTCTTCTTGAAGTAATTCAAGATCATCTAAACTCCCACTTGCTTTAAGATCCATAAGATCATTCTCAAAGAACTCAGCATTCCGAGCAACAATAACTTTGTTCTCAGATGGAAGATAGAAAGAATATCCCATAGTTTCCTTAGGGTATCCTACGAAGATACACTTAACAGCTCTAGGTTCAAGTTTGTCAGGTTTGGTAAGTGTATCACACTTAGCAAGTGACTCACAACCCCAGACTATTAAGTAAGACAGACTATTAAGTAAGACAGACTAGGGGTTTGCCCATGCCATACTTCGTATGATGTCTTTTCAACCTTCTTAGTTGGAACCATATTGAGAATGCGTGCAGCAGACTCAAGGGCATAATCCCTTGTGTTGCTTAACAACCGGTTTCTATGTAGTGGTGTGTCTCTTAAATCTACAACTGCCATCGTTTCTATCTATTGGGTTTATTGGCCTGCTGGCCCAAACCAGAAACTTGCAGCACTTTATTGGACCATTTACACTAATACGTATTTAAGTATAACTTTGGCGTCTAAGATTAAAACCTGTCCAACATTTCCAAATGAATTTGTGTTTGATCCGCTAAAAGTGTATAATAGCCAGATTTACATATATCTCCACGAATGCCAGGTGATGGGTTCGTCTAAGACATTATTACCATTTTTTTATCCGTACAAGAATCAATGTCCCCTTCAAATAAAACCGCTAAAATAGAAAATAACATTATACCCATCCAAAATTTCACCTATCTACGACTTCTGAAGCTCAAACTCAATACTAGGGCTGAGCACAAAACCGAGAAAACCGAGCTGAACCGGACCGAACCGAACCGGACCGACCATTTTCGGTTTGGTTTCGGTTCTATGTCATATCGGATTTCGGTTTTCGGTTCGGTTCGTTTCGGTCCGACCCAAAACCGACCAAACACGCACCTAAAGCATGTAAACCGGGCCGAACCGACACAAAACCGAACCGAACCGATTCGGTTCGGTTCGATTTCAGTTCATGTTTTTTGTGAAATTCGGTTCTCGGGTCACGTCGGTTCGGGTCGGTTCGGGTCCTTTGCTCAGCCCTACTCAATACCCTAAATCTTAATCCACAATATACATACATTAACATTGAAATTGTTGTAATACTAACAATAGCAATCAAGAAAGCAGCTTCCAATTTTTATCGTATAAAAATTAAGATTTTTTCATGTAAGGCACAATAGTATAATTTAACATATTTCTTGTCACCAACACACAAACAACCATATAAAATTGACATGAGCATTTAATTGAATACCTGGTGTGTAACTACATTAATCATAAGAAATATTAAAATCATTAATTCAAAGCAAAAATGAACCTAGAAATATGAACACACAATTCCAAACGTAAATTGGAATAAACATACGAAAAAAAATAACGATTTGAGATTGCATGAACATGGGAAAATGCTATATGATCAATGTTAACAGCGTATAATTGATCCAAAAACCCAAATTAGAAATTTAGAAATCTTACCGATCCATTTTGTGTGATGTATTTTATTGGAATAGGGATGTTTATTTGAAAGTCACAGTGATGTTCTTGTTCCACATAAGGCGTATATTCAAGACATATGTCACAAGATTTATCAAAACATTTGACAACCATTTATTTGGACTTAGGCTTTTCCATAACACTAAATGCATCACCAACCTGAAAATTTACCATGATATCCACTTCTTCATTCATCATTTCAAATAACTCATTCTTTGACATATTATTCTCACACATGATCACCTTTTTAGATTATACAAGTATTTTAGCTTATTAAACAAAAATACAGCAAGATTAAATAGATAACTAATTGAAATACATTTCACTTACATTGTCAAACGTTACCGATAACTTTATATTTTTTCATTGATTAATTCATTGGCTCCTTATTTGTCAATTGGTTAAAATAATATAATTACAAAAACACAAACTTAATTATAAAATTATGCTCTTAATTAAGTGTTACCATAAATAAAATATGAAAACTAATATGTAGAAAAACCATCGAGCCCTAAACTCCTCTTAAGTCACCTTTTAGGATTCTTGAACGTATTAATTCCTTTTACTAAAGTTGATGTCCCATTTTTATAAATAACATTTTTTTTCCTTCTTAAGATTACACATAAAATACCTTTTTCCATATGGTCAATCAAACACTAATTTTCCACTATTTACTCCCCTTGTTCCCACTTTAATGTCCACAAACTAAAAATAAACAATTTAAGACGTGTAATTAATGTTTTTATTGGTTGATAGAATATGTCATTTATATTCCCACATCTAAACATTGATAAATTGTACAATGTCTTAGCACTTTATCTACACTGATACGCACATATTCAATCTTTTTTAAATCATCATTTCGGCTAAAAGCAACTTAAAAGGTGTAAGAACTTGTGAGAATTATGCTTTTGACACTAAATTAAGGCACCACTTCAAGGTGCATTTTAAGACTAATGGATCGAAGTTCTGGATATACGGTCTCAAATGTTTTTGAAGTGAGACTAACATTTGAGACTAACTTCAAAAACATTTGAGACTGTATATCTAGATTTTCGATCCATCAATCTAAAATGCACCAAGAAATGGTGCCTTAATTCAGGGTCAGTGGCACATTCATCATAAGTTCTTACACCTTTCAAGTCAGTTTTCGCCAAAATGATATCAAATTTGAGAGAGATCGCATCCGTATGTATGAGCATAGATAAAACGCTTGAAGACATTGTGCAAGTTGTAAATGTTTATATATGTGCATATAAATGATATATTCTATCTACTAATAAAATCATTAATTACACATCTTAAATTGTCTATTTTTAGTTTGTGGACATTTGGTAAAAAAGGGAGTGAATAGTGGAAAATTAGTGTTTGATTGACCATGTGAAAAAAAAGGTTTTTACATGTATTTTTAAGAAGAAAAAACGGTTTTTTTTTTTTTTTTTTTTTTTTTTTTT